>JASPKZ010007561.1:0-95000 GCA_030220185.1 Diploptera punctata
TCTGCGGGAACGTGTGTTATCACTTGGCCAACATGACGATATTAGTCACCTGCCCTCTGATCGAATATTCAAGCTGATATATATCATAACCGAATAACATGTTACCAGGAGATTTCTCCGTTCAGTGCTGTTTTATAAATCTTAATTTGTTATCATCTCGTGATGTTGATGGTACAACAACGTAACCTTTGTTTGTTACTAAATCTTTTACAGTGATGTCATTACCGGGTATCTTTGAGTGGCGGTCGCAGTAATACAACCTCGTCGCTTTGTTATGAGCGCATCCCCATAAATCTTTGTTAAACTTATATAACCAAGTTTTTCCGCACATAATAAACTTAAGACTATTTCATATAACTCATTATGATTTCCTATCTTTTAACCAATTCTTCGCGAAAATACGTCTGTTGTGATTCATCAATTCGAACACGTTCATAAATCGAAATATACTTCTCTAATACAGTAAAACCTGTCTATTACCATCCAAGTGTTTTGTGCAGCGGAAAATATGTTAACTAACAAACTGTCTTTCTCTTTCTATTCCTTACTATGTTGCCACTTCCTGTCCTCTGTATTATGCTGTTTGATTGGCAGGTAGAGAGCTGACAAATACTATATATTTTAATGATCCGTCGTTCTGCGCGGTCAGTGGCAGAATGACTAACTTGACAACCCTGTTACTTTTGGGGTTTACGTCTAGGAATGAGCTGTCCCTTCCTTGCCCTTCTCATTACATGTTGCCACTTGTGATTTACTGCGAAGCTGGTAACAGAGAGACGACAAATACTGTGATTTTAAATGATCCGACCGCTTGAGCGTTCCGTGCTTAAATTACTAATTTGACAACCATGTTAAGATCTTTCACACGTGTTTAGAGATTCTCCCCCCACATTTGAAGTTAAAAATTTTCAATACGTGATCGGATGTACAGTTTTCTCCTACATCCCTTCCACAGATTCAGTAGATCAGCGACACTAGCGCTAAAACTCTTCCCCTCCGCCCGTGAACAGTTAACTTGGATGTGTAATATGAAGGAACATTACGGTTCCTTAAATATATTTCCGTCTTGGCAGTTTTCCTTCCAATAAAGGGTTCCCAAATTACAAGCTTGAATTTTCTCACGCAGTATAAGGGTTTTACATGCACGCTTTAAAGGCATAGCGTATCGAACTAAAATACAAAATAGTGTATGTAACACAGCACAGTTTGCACGTCAATACAAAACAACTTTATTACACAAAAAACGAGAAGGAACTCAGCTACAGGAGGACTGAAGAGTTTCCCAAGTCCCTCGCAGGTTACGTAAGCAGGCAAAGAAAAGCGAGGGATTCCCCGCTGTCACACATAAGCAATGGCAACACAAGAAGGTAAAACGATATAATGCAGTAGCGTCATATGCAGAATTTTCACGTGTGGTCATTAAAATACTGTAATTATAACGTGCTTAAGAATAATTTCCGTCTTACTGAGGTAAAAATTAACTATTGGTCTTAAAAAACGACTCCGTTTACGCGTTATGAAGGTTTCCGTCTTATACAGGGCGATTTTACTTATAAAATCGTACCGTCATGGACATTTTTTTCTGCCTCTCCAGGTTTCCTTCTTATAAAGGTTCCGGCTAAGACAAGTTTCACTGTTTTGTGTATATCCTCTCAGAATTAACATATTCGGTCCCAGTGGACTAGTGATTATCATGCTCGCTTCTGGTTCCGGAGTCCACAGGTTCAAATTCTCCAGTGGATGAGGGCTTTAAAAGTTCATAAAAATCACCTGTTTGGTTTTCTTAGGAAGACTATTTAACTCATGCCGCAAATGGGAGTCAATGACCAATCACGTTTGAAAGTAAACAACATTAAAAAAATAATAAGTTCGAATAGGTTTTAAGTTGGAGATATGATGGGTGATAAATAGTAATAGACAAAGAGCGGAATCTCTTCCATAATGTCAATGGCTTACTTGTATTGGTATAGACTATACGAGAATACGCGTAAGGGAGCGGGATGGGGTGTATCACATAGCTGAATGCCTATCGGGGTATGAAGAGAGCACTGCCACGTAGAAAGACAGATGCAGTAAACAACGTTTCATTCAGTGAAAAAGTGGAGTTATTGTAGAGTACGTCGCTAGTTGATAATGCGCATACCTGATATTGTCGAAAACGAAAACAAATTTGCATGTGATAGGATAACCTATGTCTTAAAAAACGGTTTAGGAAATACTTTACAACACGTGACGCGAAAATGTTTACCAAGTTCCAATCATACACCATGTGCATGCGCCAACAAAAGCGAAGTGGTTTATAATGTGAGATCACGGGATGCAGCCAACATGTACACGACACTTCACGAACCTAAAAGCTAACCTTATGCAATTCAAGTATTCTAACCTTTGAAAGACTAACCTGAAAGCTAACCTAACGCAATTTAAGTATTCTAACTTATGAAAGACCAACCTAAAAGCTAACCTAACCCAATTTAAGCACTCTAACCTGTGAAAGAATGCAACGCCCAAAAATAAGTAATAAGTTCTGAAGTATATATGTGCAGATAATTAGTAAATACCCTTTGTTGGCTGTACTGGAATACGTCTTTATTGTTTTATAGAATATTCGTTAAAATCAATATGGCTGCCACGTTTTCATGCTACGTATGTAGTTAAATATCGTAGAAAAATATATTGAAATAATCGTTAGAAAAATGTAAAAATCATTGTAAATTGTGAGAAATAATTTGAAAAATAGAACTCTGAGAATAAAATTTAACAGGAGTTTATAGAAGGAATTATAAAATCGCATCACAGGTTGTGAAGCTTAGGCGTTATCTTTGTAAATAATGCATAACTTGATACAATTTCATTGTATTATGTGCTCTACATTACTCCGTAATATTTATATTGCAGAAGAATCGCCCGATAGGTATGCAGGCATGTGGTACATCCCTTCCCAATTGCTGCAGAATAGTTAATACCAGTGCAAAAAAGGCATCGGAAAAAATCCCTTGTTCTTCATCACGTTTTAGGCTTTTACTGGCCTATTCCGGCTCCAAATTGCTGCTGTTTTCACCTTTTCTTTGGTCTTCCCAAGCTGCTTTTTCCTCGTGAATAGTTCTTTTTCCTCGTGAATAGTTGTATACTGCTTTTGATTTCTGTTCTCAGCCATCCTTGCTGAATGTTCTTTCCGGTTCGTTCTGTATATCACTGTTGTTGTGTTTAATTCAACTTTTAGTTGCTGTCTTGTTTCTGTGTTGTGATTTTTGTCTGTTCTTTGATATCCTGCTTTTGGTCTGAGGAGTTTTATTTCAGCAGTTTGTATTCTGGCAGATTGTTGTGTTGTCACTGCCCATGTTTCGTATCCATAAGTAATAATAGGAACTGCCATTGTCTTGTATAATTTCATTATAGAGTCTTTTCTAGCATTATTTTTCAAAGTTATTTTAGTGTTCCTGTTATATAATTAAACTTATTTAGTTTATTTATATCTGTTTACGTTGTGTATGATATTTCGCAACCTGTAGTCTCTCCGTAGCATCTGTAGAGAATATCCTTAAAATAAGCCATCTACACAGGAGACGGGAAAAAATGCACTGTCAATGAGGCCACGCAAGAAAGTGCAGGAGTAAGAATATATCTTACTTACTTACTTACTCACTCGCTGGCGCTATCGAACCCGTAGGTTCATGGCCGCGCAGACATAAGCTCTCTATACATCCCTATCCTGAGCTAATGCTTTCCAATCATTCCCTGTATAATCTACTTCCCTCAAATCATAGTTAATGTTGTTCTCCCACCTCATTCTTGGTCTACCAACTGGGCCTTTTCCCTCTGGCTTTCCTACAAGAAGCTTCCATGCACATCTTTCATTCCCCATACGTGCAACGTGTCCTGCCCATCGCAGTCTACGAGACTTAACTGTTCTTATTATATCTGACTTCCTATAAAGACCATGTAGTTCATTGTAAGTAGTCTTCTCAATTCACCTGTCTGTTCATCTCTCTTTGGTCCAAAAATTTTTCTAAGAACTTTATTCTCAAATACTCGTAATCTCCTTTCCTCCCTTAAAGTAAGAGTCCATGTTTCGCACCCATATAATATACTAGATGGTAGAATAATAGTTTTATATATTTATATATTTCAGTTTAACGTTTTTTGAAAGGAGTTGGGACATCAAGAGTCTCTGCAATGCATAATAGCACGCATTTCCAGAATTGAGCCTATGTTTAATTTCTTTGTGCATCTCATTCCTATTTGTGATTATTGTTCCTAGGTATTTGAATTCAGCCACTTCCTAAAAATTTCCCTCATTTGTCATTAGCTGACCTTTTCCATTATATACGAATTTCTACGTGTGACCATATATTTAGTTTTACTGATATTTACTTCCAGTCCCAATTTATATCACGTGACCTAACTCATTTCGCTTTTGAGCTTCAAGCGAGAAAGATGTCTAATTGGAAAGCTGGCGAGTTTCTCTACACATTTCATGGACAGACTGTAGGAAGTTATATTTGTCACTTGTTCTATTGGTTTATTTTATAATACTATCCTTGTCCGAACTGGTTGAGCGTCCTTGAAAGACATTGGTTTTTTAAATAATATTTTCATATTATGTATTTTTTATATTTCGTTTAGTTTATATAGAATTATTTGTAATTCGTGGAAGAAATTCCGCTCTCTTGTAATGAAGAGCAGGAGAATCCATAAAATTAATCTGAACTCCAGACAATGGACGATTATGATATGTAGATTGGACATATTGCAGATTGTCGATTTAGTACGATTTGCACGTGTCCTGAGTAGACAGCTAATAGAGTAGACAATGGCAGAGCTTGTCTTTCGAGAAAAATATGTTACCACACCCTGGCCAACACGCATATTTACAGATATAAGGTTTTTAAGGTCAAATACCTAGGAACAATAATCAAAAGTAGGAATGAAATGCACAAAGAAATTAAACACAGGCTCAATTCTGGAAATGCATGCTATTATGCATTGCAAAGACTCTTGATTTCCCAACTCCTTTCAAAAAACGTTAAACTGAAAATATATAAAACTATAATTCTACCAGTTATATTATATGGGTGCGAAACATGGACTCTTACTTTAAGAGAGGAAAGTAAATTACAAGTATTTGAGAATAAAGTACTTAGGAAAATTTTTGGACCAAAGAGAGATGAACAGACAGGTGAATGGAGAAGACTACATAACAATAAACTACATGGTCTTTATAGGAAGCCAGATATAATAAGAACAGTTAAGTCTCGTAGACTGCGATGGGCAGGACATGTTGCACGTATGGGGAATGGGAGACTTGCATGGAAGCTTCTTGTAGGAAAGCCAGAGGGTAGACGCCCAGTTGGTAGACCAAGAATGAGGTGGGAGAATAACATTAACTATGATTTGAGGGAAATAGGTTATACAGGGAATGATTGGAAAGCATTAGCTCAGGATAGGGATGTATGGAGAGCTTATGTCCGTGCGGCCATGAACCTACGGGTTCGGTAGTGCCAGCGAGTAAGTAAGTAAGGTTTTTAAGGTAGTCCAGGAGTTATTCATTAGTAGAGGTGATAGTGAGACTGGTGCATTGCAGATAACATACACTGTGCTGTTTCCATGGAAACCCATCTTTTACATGACTCAGTATGTGGGGTAAGAAACAAAAGCCTGATTGACGTTAAACTGGACTCCATTCTCAGTTCGTATCAAACCGATATGTCTTGTGTGTTTGAGATGGATTTATTTGGTACTTGCTAATACCCGGCGTGCACTGCTACGCCTAAATAAATTAAATATTGTAGATTAATTAATTATATTGTATACACTGCTACGAACCAAACATGGCGGTTGCTAGAGTAAATTTTTAATGTAAAATTTATAAACCCACACTTCTAATGGTCGGACTTCGCTGACGTTTTGGATAATACATACCTCGGTTTATTTTAATATGATATCCCGCGTTTATTGTGAAAAATCGAAAATTGCGATCGCTAGAGCGATTTTTAAATTTTAATTTCAGGTGAACTCCTACATCTAATGATTTTAGAACATAATATATAATGGCTAAACACTCGCAGCATCTGAATCTATGTATATACAAATTTTCACGAATATCGGTTGAACGGTTTAGAAGTCTATAGAGGACAGACAGAAATACATTCGTTTTATAATATATATATATATATATATATATATATATATATAACCTAAAATGTATAACACCTCTAATATAGTTCTAAAATTGTCTCATCTTGAGAAATTGAAGTACATACGTTACTGAAGTCTATGATGCAGCGGTTTCCAAATAGTTGAACTTGTTCACTAGAGGGATCGCGGCATTATATTTTGGGAATTGCAGTGGATATAATAATGATGACTATTTAACTCATGCCCCAAATGGGACTCAATGGCCAATCACGTTTCAATGATTTCTGTTTTACAACCAATCACAGTCGTGTTTCACCTAAAATTTACCAGTGTTAAAATTATCATAATATAGAAAACACCTCCTTTTTTAACATTCTGAATAGGTCATAGCATTATTTTGCAGTGACTGAGCCTGTAAGAAATAAGGCTACCAGATTGTATATATAGTGCATGGATGTCAACACATGCCGCATGCGGGAGTTAATATAAAAACATTTGTAGCAATTGATTATACCACCAAAAAAAGAAACCACTGTTTGCACTTTCATAAATGTATTTTTTCCCAGGTAATAATCCAGAAAAATATAATTGTCATATTTACATCATACGACATCAGAAATGAATTAATATACAGTTTGATGTGTTTCATTTTTTCTCCACTAGAGAGCATTCTTACAATATTGCGTTCCTTTGGCAATAAATTGTATGATCTGGTTGCAGTGATAAACAAAAGAAGCAGATGAAGCGTACCTATCGCTTCTCATTTGTTTTCAAACATCGCCGTTTACATTGAATATATAAATATTTTAAAATAACTATAGTTAAATAATGATTTGTGAGTAAACAGCTTAATTTTATTCGTTAAATAGTCCTAACAAATGCCACTCTTGATTTCCAAATTATCTAGATAAATTCACTCCTCATTTCGTGAGTCGTGAATTTATCGATAATTTGGAAATCACTCGTGGCGTTACTTATGATAATGATAATAATTTTTATTTTATTTTTATACAGATTTTCAATGTTTACATGTTTTTAATTTTTATATTTCGTGTTAATTTATATATTAGTTTGAAGAGTTCAATTGTTTGATAGCAAGAGAATGTTGATAAAATAACTGCAATTGTTTATTGTTGTCTGAATGAGTGGCAGACATTTTAAATAACAGTTTCAGACTACATATTAATTACATATATGATTAATTGTGATGTAGAGGAAGCGCGAATGCTGCGGTTCATTTTCTACTACCAGCAAAGTCGAAAAATATATATAAAAAAGTATATAGAATATTTAAGGACTGGTGTAAATTAAAAAAAAGAACATTAAGTCAATTACTTTTCTTCCCTAGAGAAGTAGTTGAGCAGTTACCTGCCGTTGTCAATGAATACCAAGGCGTCTCTGTTAAATTCAACTTACTTCCCTAAAACATAATGATAATTAGGCCATTATTAGTAGGCCCTATAGGAGTGAACAACATATTTTATCGTTCCGTAGTAACACTTATTGGCCTTCTGAATTCTCTTACTAATTTATTACAACTAGTGGTCGCTCAACGGTCGAAATTCGACCACAATTCATTAATTGTTTTACGTTTGTCACAAATACGTCATTATGCATTAATTTTCGATTTTTTTAAAAAATACGAACTATAGGAAATATGTGGTATAGCTTAGCTAAGCCATATTAAAAAAACCAACGCCTGATTTGACATTTATATACTCTTTAAATTTGCATTTGGCCTATTATTATGTGTACGGTAATATATATCCCTTCTTCTGTCTCTCACTCCAACCCGTCAATGTTCTATGTCGAGGCATAATGGAAGTACGTGCGAATATGTAAATATAAAAAAAATATATAATGAAATTACTGAAACCAAGATTAGACAGGGTTTAATTTAAATTTAAATAATAAGATGTACTCACTTTTTTAAACCACTAATAATAAATACGCGAGAGTAAGTCAATTCACATTGCTGCTGCGGAATTTTCATTTTGCAACAATGCACTATCATAATGAACGTAAACAAATAAATGAATAATACACATAAATTCCTTAGACATAATTTATTTTATTTTGTTTAATTTAATTTATTTGTAACACATATTATACTTACTTACTTACTCACTCACTGGCACTATCGAACCCGTATGTTCATGGCCGCGCGGACATA
The DNA here is from genome assembly GCA_030220185.1 of Diploptera punctata. Lineage (NCBI taxonomy): Eukaryota > Metazoa > Arthropoda > Insecta > Blattodea > Blaberidae > Diploptera > Diploptera punctata. The sequence goes on from JASPKZ010007561.1 coordinate 8,312, forward strand.
AGCTCTCCATACATCCCTATCCTGAGCTAATGCTTTTCAATCATTCCCTGTATAATCTACGTCCCTCAAATCATAGTTATGTTGTTCTCCCACCTCATTCTTGGTCTACCAACTGGGCGTTTTCCCTCTGGCTTTCCTACAAGAAGCTTCCATGCACGTCTTTCATTCCCCATACGCGCAACATGTCCTGCCCATCGCAGTCTACGAGACTTAACTGTTCTTATTATATCTGGCTTCCTATAAAGACCATGTAGTTCATTGTTAAGTAGTCTTCTCCATTCACCTATCTGTTCATCTCTCTTTGATCCAAAAAAAATTCCTAAGAAGTGTATTCTCAAAAACTCGTAATCTCATTTCCTCCCTTAAAGTAAGAGTCCATGTTTCGCACCCATATAATATAACTGATAGAATAATATTTTTATATATTTTCAGTTTAACGTTTTTTGAAAGGAGTTGGGATATCAAGAGTCTCTGCAATGCATAATAGCACGCATTTCCAGTATTGTGCCTATGTTTAATTTCTTTGTGCATCTCATTCCTATTTGTGATTATTGTTCCTAGGTATTTGAATTCAGCCACTTCCTCAAAATTTCCCTAATTTGTCATTAGCTGTCCATTACCATTATGTAATGTATTTCTATGTGTGACCATATATTATTATACATAACATTTATTTTTCTGCACTCATTCTCTATATGAACTTTAATTGTGCCAAATATCACACTCCTTCGTGCGCGAAATGTGCTTAAAAAGGGGTACAAAGTTTTTTTCTTCGCCTATTAATATATAGATTTGCTAGATAGACAAGTGATGTAGGAATTTTACACGACCTTGAAGTGTTTTTGTAACGATGAAATATTGCAAAATAGAACAACTTGATGAAAGCAATTGCAATTAAAAAGAAGCCTCAGTTATAAATAGCATGTACGTGATGAACACATCTTACATTACTATTCGCAACCTATATTCTAAATGAATAGCTCTTTTGTTTCTTTTAACCTTGGCATTTATTATTTAAAAAAAAAGTATTGCAATAATGGCTAGCTAATGCTCGGCGTGTGCTGCTACGCCTAAATAAATGAAAATTAATGTGTTTTTATGTTTAGTTAAATAAGTAAAAGGAAAAAAAAAATATACAAATTTATATTTTTAGATATCCCGTGCTGGTGATTACCAGGAGTTGCCCGGGCTTTGGTTTATCTAATTATCCCCGATCTTCGTGATATAAATGAGCTGAAATACGAAAATTAAGTGTGTTGTATGTTTCGTTAAATAAGTAAAAAGAAAAAAGTATAACCGTATGATTAAACTGAGACATATATAAAACTATTATTCTACCCAGTTATAGTATATGGGTTCGAAACATGGACTCTTATTTTAAGGGAGGAGAAAGAGGATTACAGGTATTTGAGAATAAAGTACGTGGGAAAATTTTTGGACCCAAGAGAGATGGAACAGGAAAGAAGGTGAAGGTGAATGGAGAAGACTAAATAATCAATGAACTACATGGTCTTTATGGGAAAGTCGGATTATAAGAACAGTTAAGTCTCATAGACTGCGATGGGCAGGAATGTTTCATGTATGGGGAATGAACGATTTGCATGGACGCTTCTTGTCGGAAGGCCAGAGGGAAAACGCCCAAGTTGGTAGTAGATAAGAATGAGGTGGGAGAAATAATATTAACTATGATGTGAGGGAAGTAGACTACACAGGAAATGATTGGAAAGCATTAGCTCAGGAGATAGGGGGGGATGTATGAGGAGCTTATGTCCGAGCGGCCATGAACTTACGGGTTCAATAGTGCCAGTGAGTAAGTAAATATAACGTAATTATTTTTATATATTCCGTGCTGTCTACCCGGCGTTGTCCGGGAATATACTCATCCCGATCTTCTTGACATAAATGAGCTGAAAGACAAAATTAATCTACTTCTTATGATTACTTGAATAAATAAAATGAAAAATTATTATAAATGTATATTGTAATTATTTTAATGTTCCTCGTGCTGATTACCCGGTGTTGCCCGGGAATCTACTTATCTCGACATTCTTGGCATAAATGAGCTAAAAGACAAAATTCATTATTGTGAGTATTCGTAAAATAATACCCACCATGTGTTGCTAAGCTTACACAGGAATCTACATACTTGTCTCGATCTTCTTGGCATCAATGAAAGACAAAAATGGTTATTGTGAGTTATCCGTAAGAGATAAACATATGCTGTCGCAGACTTTTTTGTAGAGCTTTTTGAGATATTCAAATCTGTGTACATTAATTTTGTGTATTTGTTATGGTTTAGGCAGCGTAAGCCATTTAAGCGTCTAAAGAGCTACTTTTTCCACGTTTTCCACTACAAAGGGTGATTTTAAGGGTTTAAGAGTTGAATATCACAACTCTCTTATAGCCTATGTTCTTCCCGGGAATCTCCTGAACATTTTGCAAAAAGTCCCATCTCAATCGGATCAACGGTATGGCCGCGCATAAGTACGAACAAACATTCATTTTTTTATATACAGAGTGATTCAGAAATATGGCTATACGTTTGATAGCATTTTGTGACGAAAATATTATTATTAAAGGAAATATGATATAATTGGAAAGGGAATCATTCAAATTACAACAATAGAACAAAACAAAACAAATCACTGCTCACGTGCAGCTTGGCGGGTTGATTTTTGTGGGCTAGCGTCGAACTCCTCCACAATTCTCTTCGTTGTTTCTGCATCCGTGCTAATGCGAGGCCTTCCAGGAGGTTTGATTTTCTGCATCCTTCCCGTTTCCAACAGTCGTTTTCTCTACCTCCCCACAGTCGACGGCTGCAATGCTACGTTAAACTCACGTCTTGCCCGTCTTGCGGCCTCACGATCATTACCATACGTTATTGCCCATGCAGCAATTGTAATTTGCTGTTGCATATTCAATGCCATTCTGACTAATGACGTAAGATCTACACTGTTTTGTTTTATTCCATTGTTGTAATTTGAATAATTGCCTTTCCAACCGGTAATTTCATATTTCCTGTAATGGTAATATTTTCATCACACAACGCGATCAAACGTATAGCCATATTTATGATTCACCCCGTATTATATGATTATGATTGTGATTATTATATTATTATTATTATTATTATTCTGGTGATGATTGATGATTATGATTATTATAATTATTATGATTATTATTATTATTATTATTATTATTATTATGGTGTTGATTATTTTTATTAGGAATTTCACTTCAATTCAGTTTTCCTACAACCCATTGTAAATCTTAATGCTCTATAAATATCCCTATTTTCTGTATCGGTCTGTTAGTCCTCTCGACACCTTACGCTCTGCACACCTTGAACCCACTTGTTCGTTTATTCTGTTGTCCTCCGCTTAAAAAAAATATCATCTCAGGTATCCTGTCATCTGACATCCCCTTTACGTGACCAAATCATTTCAGTTTTATTTCTTCAATAACTTGTAGAACATCTTTTTGAACACCCATTATTTCTCTTATTTTCATACTTCATATTTTGTCTCTTCTTGAATTTCTAGAAGCCTTCTTCCAGATGTCCATTTCTGTCACCAATAGTTTATATGCTTACTCTCTGCACATTATTATTATTATTATTATTATTATTATTATTATTATTATTATTATTATTATTATTATTATTATTATTATTATTCTTCTTCCTTCCAAGTTTTAGGCCAAGACCCTGTTACGATCCTATAGAAATTCCCCCCCCCCAGCGTTTCATAAGACGGCCCAGAGATCTTCGTCCTCTTGGTATATAATTATAAACAGCTTTGGGGATCTTTCAGTTCTTTCAGTTCTTTCAATTTAGTTGATACTGTTTAATATATTCCAGAATTGGCGTCGTCTTCAATTCTTTTAAGATATCGGTGGTCTCAGGTAGCGTGCTGCCTTGTCACGCAGCGGGCCCGAGTTCGATCCCCGGTCGGGGCAGTTTTTCTGGGTGAGGTTTTTATCGGGGTTTTTCCTCACCTGTAAGACAAATGTCAGGAAAACTTTAAGGTCCAAACGGTCTCCGAAATCATATGGTCATCAATATCATAATCATCATCCTTATCATCATCATCATCCTTCACCGGTGTGGAAAGCAACGGGAAGCTACCACACCTACAATTCCCTAGTAAAGCTGCAAGCATAACATGAAAATGCTATGATTGCAGTGAAGGACCTGCCCTCGGGCAAAATTACTATATAGATGTTTGTATTGGATTTGCCCGGTGGTGTAATGGATAGCACGCTGGGTACCAACCCAGAGGTCCGGGTTCAAATCCCATCCAGACATTTATTTTTGTTATATTATGCTTGCATTGCTCAATGTCAAAAATTTAATTATAACACACACACACGCATAAACACGTATATATACATACACACACACACAACCACACACACACACACACACACACACACACACACACACACACACACACACACACACCACAACACACCATATCTAATATATATATATAGATATATATATAATAGAGAGAGAGGGAGAGAGAGGAGCAGAGAGAGAGAGAGAGAGAGTAAAAAAAAGGCAAAGGTGCAAAAAAAAGCCGTTAAGACATAAACAAAAGGTGAAAGAAGGACGTATAAGCCAAAAAAAGTTGAGTAGGGTCACAAATGACGTATAAAACCCACCATTGTCTGGTCTACATTGACCCAAAAATATGTGTGTGTGTATATATATATATATATATATATATATATATATATATATATATATATATATATTGTTAGGCTTCGTTTTCGAACATAAAATAGAAAGAAGAATTTTTCTTCAACTTCCGAGCCCTAGTTATTACATTGGCCAACATGGTGCTAGCAGTCACTTATTCTCCACAGGTGACACTGTGTCATAGAATAGCATTTTTTCTTACGAATATTACGTTTATGGTAGTATTCATATAGTTTCTTTTGTTTGCTAGGTCAGGGGGAAGAGGGTTGAGTTTAAAAATAAAATTATCAATAATTTGTAGCCGTTAGTTGTCTGCTCTAGTTTTCCGCTCACTGGAGACATTGATCCGCGTCGCAAATTCCTGCCAGTGCGAGTGGGCTCTTATTAATATTGTTCTCCTTGCTGTAGCACTACAGGGTGTACACCAGTCTAACTCATTAGCACTATTGAACACGGAGATTAATGGCAGCGCGGACGGAACCTCTCTACATATCCCTAACCTCTGCTAATACTTAGGTTTTAATTTTAATAGTGGCAACTATTTATTTATTACTAGTATATAGGACTATTCAGAAAGAAGGAAGAGACTCCAAACATTTATTTCTTCCAAACTACAAAAAATAGAAACACAATTCCAACGTCCTGATAAGAGAAAAGTTCAAATTTTACTGTTTTATGCATTCAATATGAGCACCATGTGTTATAGAACAAATATCAAAACGGTGGCTCAGCTGGTCTCTAGTTATCGAATTCACAGCTTCAATAATTCGTTGTCGCATATTTTCAAGAATGTTAGGCATAGGGAGGATAAAAACAATGTCTTTTATGTAACCTCGCAGATAAAAATCACGCGGGATTAGGTCTGGTGACCTGGGAGGCCACCGGTAATGAAGTAGATCTTCTGCTCCTCCTCTTCCAATCCAACAACACCAATACGACCGTGATCGAAACTTCAAGTAACAGAGTCAATGCTACGGTGATCGAAACTTCAAAATTTTCTCTTTCTAGGAACTTTGGAATTATGTTTCTATTTCTTGTGGTCTGGAATAAATAAATGTTTGATGTCTGTTCCTTCTTTCTGAATAACCCTGTATAACTAACAGACCTGTGAACCTTCTGCAGTCCTTCAATGTAGTACCCAGCATTGTGTAAAACTCATTGCCAGCGATGTTGAAGCCATAGTTTTCCCTGTAGCAGCTCCTGTTCTGTTGATGACCACCCCGCCCCGTAATGCCAGCAGAATCTCAGGAACAGTCTGGAATCAAATGTCACGAAGTGGTTCCTTCATCTTAGGGATCAAATCATAATCATAGGGGCTTAAGTCCGGTGAATTTGGTGGATGGAAAAGCACTGCCCAATCCCATCGATGGTACAGATCAGCTACAGGTTATGCCGTGTGCGCCCGAGCATTATCCTGCAATATTATTGGAGGGCTCCACAAAAAAATGTAGGTGCTTCATTCGCAACACTGGGCACATTATATTTTCAACCAAGATCGCTGTTCTTCTTTGTACACATATTGAAACACAACAGCTTAGAGTGGGAATTCAGATACGACGAATTTCCTCTCTCCAACGCTCATGCGCTTTGAAGACGTAAGGCCGAGTCAATTTACTGTAAGATAGGTCAGACATATCTTAACACCTGACAGAAGTTACAACAATTAACTCCGTCTGGTTTCAGATCTACAGCAGTGTTGCCACTATTTTTGTTACAGCCCACGTATTTTCAGGAATTCTATGCCAACATGCCACCTACATAAATTCAAATAAAAAACTGCCTTTACTCCCAGAACAAGCGTCTGGTAGCCTACTCATTTTCGTTAGAGGCTGAGTCGACCCCAGGGCCATAGTGCCGCCTGAAGGTTTGGGTCAGTTTAAAAATCCTGACCCACCATGACTTAACCCTCGATCTTTCGGCGCAATGCCTTAACCACTATGCTACGGCGTGCCCCCTAGGTGAATGGAGAAGACTACATAATAGCGAACTACATGGTCTTTATAGGAAGCCAGATATAATAACAGTTAAGTCTCGTAGACTGCGATGGGCAGGACATGTGGCACGAATGGGAATGAAAGACGTGTGTGGAAGCTTCTTGTAGGAAAACCAGAGGGAAAACGCCCAGTTGGTAGACCAATAATGAGGTGGGAGAATAACATTATGATTTGAGGGAAGTATATTATACAGGGAATGATTGGAAAACATTATCTCAGGATAGGGATGTATGGAGAGCTTAAAATATACAGTCAATATGCCCAATTCACCAATTAATGTTTTAAAATGGTCAACACGTTTTCATAGCCAAGCTGTCATTCTCAAGACCAGATCAATCAATATCAGATCTTGAGAATGACAGCTTGGCTGTGGAAACGTGGTTGACCATTTTAAAACATTAATTGATGAATTGGGCATATTGACTCAATATTTTAATATTTTATCACCAAGATCACTTGTGTATTAAATATGGAGAAGTTATGTCCGCGCGGCCATGAACCTACGGGTTCGGTACTGCCAGTGAGTTAGAGAAATCGCTTATTTTACGCATTTCCTGCTTGACGGACTTTTTTCTTTTCTTGTATTTGAGCAGTTTTCATAGTTGAATTTATAGTACTTTCTGGAGTTTTAATTAATTTGATTTGATTCACCCTATGGTTTGCATGCTTCTAACTTTCCGTGAGTACCGAAGGGGTCTGACCGAGTCATTAGAGAGTACAGACTTGCACAGTAAAACTTCCCCAATTTGTAATTCAGGAATTATATTGCTTTCAGTTGCAAACTAACTCCGTACACGGTTAGTCCGCGTGTAATTTAGAAAATGTTCTGCTTCAAAGCTTTCTCAAAGGTTAAGAGTAAGTATTACTCTTATTTTCTTTATTATATTCGCGACGTTGTTCGCGCGGACAAAATAATTTTCACTAAATGCTTGAGGTAACTAACATATTTAATTCGGCTCTTTAACTCGTCCCCCAAATGGGAATGAATGACCGATCACGTTTCAGTGAATTTTGTTTTACAACCAATAACAGTCGTGTTTCACCTCGTTATTATATCGAATTCTCTTTACCAAAAAAATGAAAGGGGCACGCCGTAGCGTAGTGGTTAAGGCACTGCGCTACAAGCCGGAAGGTCGAGGATTCGAGTCCCGGTGGGGTCAGGATTTTTAAACTGACCCAAACCTTCTGGCGGCACTATGGCCCTGGGGTCGACTCAGCCTCTAACTGAAATGAGCACCAGACTCTTGTTCTGGGGTAAAGGCGGCCGTCACGCAGGGCTGACAACCCGGCTGACATCAAGTGCCGATTGTCAAGAAAAAGTGGGAGCCTTAACCTCCTACTACCCCAAGGGCCTCCTGAGGCCTGTAGTGGGGATCACTTTACCTTTACCTTTAAAATAATGAAAGCTCCTTTTTAATATTTCGAGCAGGTCAGAGCATTATTTTGCAGTGACTAATTCTCCAACAAATACGTGGATATGGCAAATAATGAACAGATTCCTTCGAAACTACACATTTGGTAATTGTGTGTTCAATAATATTGTGTTTTTAAATGATTTTACTGAGTTGTTTCCGAAAAAATGAATTAATAACCTATAATGTTGGTTATGTGTCTACCGCTGTGGTCTCGAGGTAGGATTAACTCTATTCCTATTTTTCATTATTATACTAGTCATCTTCTCATTTATAAATTATTATTCCTCCCTGCCCTCCCCTCTTTACGAAAAAGTGGGGGTAAGTTCTAAGATAATAAACTGAAAATGATAACAAATCTATTCTTGTCACGCAGCATGCCCGGGTTCGATTCCCGGTCGGAACAGGCTCCTGGGTGAGGTTTTTTTTCGGGGTTTTTCCTTACCTGTAAGACAAATGTCAGGAAGCTTAGGGCCCAATGGTCCCCGAAAATAATCCAGCCATCATCATTATAATCATCATCTTTCACTAGTGTGGAAAGCAACGGGAAGCTACCACACCTATAATTCCCTAGTAAAGCTGCAAAGTATAGCATGGAAATGCTATGATTGCAGTGGAAGACCTGCCCTCGGGCAGAATTACTGTGGATGAATGGAATGTTGTTTATAATATACAGTTTGATGTGTTTCATTTTTTCTCCACTAGGGTGCATTATTACAATATTGCGATCCTATTTGGCAATAAATAGTATGATCAAGTGGCAGTGATGATCAAATGAAACATAACCGAACATTTATCATTTGTTTTCTAACATCGCCGTTTACATTAAATATATAAATATTTTAAAATAACTATATTTAAATAATAATTTGTGAGTAAACAGCTTAATTTTATTCGTTAAATAGTCCTAACAAATGTCACTGTTGATTTCGAAATCCTCTAGATAATTTGGTAATCACTCTTGGCATTACTTATGATATTTTTTTTTTCAATGTACCAGGTATTGTAATTTTCGACTTTTCTAGTGTTCTCTCCTTGCATTGGTGTAATTGTAACAACTATTGGAAGGCGGGGGCTGCGCTGCCCCGATGATATGATGGGTGATGATGATAGTGGTGCGCCAGGAGAAACTTTAATCCTAAATTTAATCTAAGGCGAATAAATATGAATAATAGTGATGGCCGTATGATGTTCGGGAACCATTTGGGCGTTAAAGTTTCCTGACATTTGTCTTCAAGGTGAGGAAAAACCCCGAAAAAACGTCATTCAGCAAACCCCGGCCCACTGCGTGATAAGGTAGCAAGCTACCTCGACACCACAGCGGTGGACGTTTATAAGATTTAACATTGTGTTGGAAAAGTCTCTGTAATTAAATCCTTACTTTTAATCTAAATTTAAAGACAAAATTTGTTATTGTGTGTTATCCGTAAAAGATAGATATATGAGGCGTTGCTGATATTAAGGGCGAACTCGACTTACTTACTCGTATTTGAACTATAGTGATTCTCAGAGATAAATCGCCCCTAATATCCACAATGCTGTCGCGGTTTTTATTGTAGAATTTTTTGTATCATTCTATTCTGTGTGCATTATTCTTTTTTAGCTCAGGATCTGTAGTACATACGGTAATATGTTATATACGTTGATTGTCCCAAAAATATCTCTATTTCTTGTTACTGTTATTAGACAGTGCAATTTTCTCTAATCTTGGAGGAACAATGAAAGTATTATTGTAAATAAGTGAATAAAAAATCAGACATTCGTTATCAAATGAATTTAGCTTGTATCTATTTTATTTATTTAATGCAGGGCACTTGAAATACAGTTTATTCATCGAAATGACAGACCTTTTTAACATGCTGCCCTTCGTATAAAATTCATTTCAGTTGTCAAAAGATACATATTTGTTTTTTGTTGTCTTCTTCTACATCTTCCTTTCATGTGATAGACCTAGTGGTCTGTTACGTTCTCAATCCAACGTTTGAAGGGTCTGCCCAAAGATCTCTTGCCTGGTGGCTGGTAATTTAAGATCTGACGTGGTATTCTTGTTCTGCTCATTCTTCGTACGTGAGATTTCCAGTTGTTTCTGTATTTTTGTACATATTCCTTGACTGATTCTGTGTGTAATTCTTTGAGAATCTCAGAATTCCTTTTATGGCCTCCCCTTGAATAGCCCGCAGTACGTCTCATAAATTTCATTTCTTTCTGCCGCAGTTAGTTTTTGTTCATCTACATTGCGAATTGTCCAGGCCTCACTGCCGTAACGTAATATGGGTGTGGCTAGTGTTTTATAAATTCTAGTTCGTGTGTGTGTTGATGTACTGTGTTTGGCTTGAAAATATTATTTATAATTCCTGTTACTCTGTTAAATTTTATAATTGTTTGATTTTATAATTTTGTTTTTTGTTGTTAATGGTCAAAGTTCTACTCCATAGGTTATGATGCTTTTAACAATTGTTGGATAACGTATACAGTAAAAGCTTCTTATTCGCGGGAGATGTGTTCCGCAAATATGCCGCGAATACAGAAACCACGAATATGGAATGGTAATTTGTGTGGGTATATAGGGGATACGTTACAAGATTTCAAAATAAAATAATAATTATCAAAATAAAATCAATTAATAAGATTTTTAACTATTTATATTAATTATTACTGTCAGGCTTACATAAGGACTCAAAGAACTTAGTAATTTTTTCCTGTTTTGCCGCTTTTAAAAGTTTTTTTTCAATTAAGTTTGATATTCAGCTGTGAATTCTGCGATAGAATTCCATATTTTGTCTTCGGATTCAATGTGATTCAATCAAAATTATTGCAAAGAACACAAGTTGAGACAATAAAACACCCATCGTGGTGAGGGCGGAATTTATCAACAGACATAGCGACACGTGAAATACTGCGGCGGTGGCTTTTAACAACGAACTTTAGGCTTAGTGACAATATAATATTTGTTTTATTTTGATATTAATTTGTCCATTTGGTTTGAATCACTCTTTGTAAAAGCCACCTTGTCACGTGCCTGCAGTAAAAAAAAAGTTGCCGATGCGTTAATAAAGGATACTAATCCATCTAATATACCGACTGAATCCACGAATAAAGACATTTTAACCGCGAATACAGGAATTGTGTCTCAATTTTTTAACCCGCGAATAAGGAGCTTACTGTATATTAATTTATTTTTTTATTACTCTTAATAACCCCCATTTTTATTTATTTTAAATCCTAAATATGTGAAAATTGAGCTTGTTTAGATTTGAGTTTTGGATGAGTGCTGTAGCAAGTTGACCCCTGGTTTTTGAGGAAGCTGTCTATTAAGATATAACAATTGGTTACAGTACTGGTAAACTAATTCTACTTTTACCGGGGACCTTCCCACGTTGTGTCATCCACACACAGTTGCTTTGTTTACTGTTGTGTTGAACACGGTATCTGCTTTGTACTTCTCTTCCTTTTCTCGCGTGTTTCTAATTTTCGTGTTTTATCCAAAGCGCTTTTGTTTAAAACTCGACCCCCTCCTCCAAGATGTAACACGAAGAAAAATAAAGATGAAATGTTGCTCTTGTCTTAATCGATTATATATTGATCGCGGCAATATTCATTCACACATGTACAAAATATTCCTCAAACACGTGTATCCTGTTGTCACGATAAATCTACATACAAATAATCTACTGAACAATAATAGTAATGATAATGGTAATAATAATAATAATCCATCCATAGTAATTCTGCCCGAAGGCAGGTCTTTCACTGCAATCATAGCATTTTCATGCTATGCTTCGCAGCTTTACTAGCGAATTTTACGTGTGGTAGCTTCCCGTTGCTTTCCACACCGGTGAAGGATGATGATGATTGCGATGGCCATATGATTTCGGGGACCGTTTGGGCCTTAAAGTTTTCCTGACATTTGTCTTACAGGTGAGGAAAAGCCCCGATAAAAACCTCACCCAGAAAAAACTGTCCCGAGTGGGGATCGAACCCGGGCCCGCTGCGTGACAAGGTAGTACGCTACCTCGAGAATATTAATAATAATAATAATAATAATAATAATAATAATAATAATAAATACCAGCCTCGTGGGCTAGTGGTCAGAGATTCTGATTATAGTCATAGGGGTCTCTTGTTCGATTCCCGGTCAGACCACAGGGTTTTTTTAAATGGAATAATTCCATGCTCAGGCTTTAAACTAAGTTTAGGTTTAAGGACTCTCCTCGTGCTTCATTGTAATTTATCACACATCATCGGGGTAACGTAAGTCCGCCTTCCAGGTGCCTCAACTTAAGAATTGGGTTGCAAATCACCAAAGTCAGGGGAGAAACCCAGAAACGTCATAGAAGACAACCTGGTGGCATTGAGGAAATATATATATATATATATATATATATATATATACATTAAAATGCAAGTTTGGAAATTCAACAAAAACTTATGTCGATGGAAATGAATTTCTTCAGTAGAGCAACGAGATGTTCAAAATTAGAAAAAAAAAATACTGTCAAACGAGAAAAAATGAATATTAGATATTCAATAGTAGATTATGTAATTATATAAGATACAAGCAATTAAATTGATATGGGCACGTACGACGAATGCAAGAAGAAAGGTTACATTGGAATGGTGTCCACCTGGAAGAAGAAAGGAAGGAAGACCTCGAAACTCGTGGATGCAAGAAATAGGAACTGGAATGAGAACAAGGAGGAAACAGAATGGATGTGGAGAAGGAAAATAAAACTTTAGGCACAGAAAAATGTGTAAAAATTGAAAATCTATATATAAGTAAATAAATATTGAAATGCAGTTTTACCCAAAATAAAAAAAAAATTGGCACATGACCATCGAGACAAAAAAGAGTTCAGTGACTTTTGGTATAAACGCTGTAAATAATCTAAATGTATGATCACAAAATGTTGAAAATCGTGACCCGTAGCAATTATTGTCTGAGCGACTGTAGCTCGGATTTGATGTCGATGGAATTATGCAATGAGCTACCGTGATATAACCTTGTGAGAATAATGGACATATCCTGGACTTCATTGATATTCCACTGTGCACTTGGAGATTGTTATTAATATAGGGTGTTAGACCTTGTTGTTTTAATAGCCAACAATTACGACTGGCATACCTTCCTGCATGATCATCGCTGTGGTCTCGGGTTCCATCCCAGATCGGATAAGTTTTCTGGGCAAGTTCTTTTTTTCGGTGTTTTTACGCACATGTATTTATTGAAGAAGTAATTCTTTTCCCATGTTGTGGCGATGTTTTGAAGCAGTAATTCTCTTCATGCCCGATGTTGTAGTAACATTTTGAAGAAGGATTGGTGTCCCAAAAAGAATTACTGGTTCAGGTTGGGTTTGATTTTCGGTAGAACCGGATTCTCTTCTTAGGGTCGGAAGTTGGTACACTAGATAGGAAAACACTTCACAATTATAAAAAAATGTTTCTTGTAGAAATAATTACAAATTTATTCACTTTGTAGGTTCCCAGCAGATTAAGTAAATGTAAGTGGTATTATTCTTCACTATCAATTAAAATAAATTATTTTCTTTTCTGGAATCAATTATTCTTGTATTAAATATTATATTTTATCTTAAGAACTCTTCTTGCTTCTATCTTTGTGGAAAGTTATATGCAGAATGAATAGTGTAATTCTTTTATAATTTTAAAGAACATTAATACACCACATGATGGTAATTTTATATTCTATTGGTTAATAGTCCATTAAATATAAGGTTTAAATTTGATTTGTTAAATCAAAAAGTTAATTGTTTTAACATCCAATCAGAGTTGAGTTTACTTTCATTTAAAAATATGAAGTAAAGCAGATGTTCTTATTACAGTTATAACAGAAAGCTTTATAATTATGACAATAATGACTTAAAACAATTTTTAAAAGCATTATTTAGAAAGACTGTTATGTAATACAATTTCTTTAATTGTTACTGAGACATTTTTATTCAACAATAACCAACAATGAATTATTTAGATGTTTTCTTTATTTAAGTTACTTACTTACTTACTTACTTACTTACTTACTTACTTACTTACTTACTGGCACTATCGAACCCGTAGGTACATGTCCGCATTTCTTGACAGTTGTATTTTTACGGTGAAAGATCGTCACTCTTTTCGACCAAGGTACTTTTTTCGTCTGGCTTATCACCTTCGACCAGTCCGGCATGGGTAACCCTATCGGCAGCAATGCTACCGCCGGCATAGCTCTCAGGATCATTTAAGCACGCAAGCCACTCCACCACGACAAGGTAAAGATACCATGGAGGGGTCTTTATTTAAGTTATATTTAAATATTAAAAGAATGTTAAGATATACAATTGTTAACCTAAACTTTCATATTTATTATGATATTAAAATTCTGCTATATTATTAGCATGGTGGAGTTTGGGCCTTCACTTCCACTCATAATACAAACATTTGTTACATTATACTATATCAATCACAATTAACTCTAATGTAATTCTACACTAACACGCACATTCTGATTAACACAAAGAAATCGGGACTGGAAGTAAATATCAGTAAAATTAAGTATATGTTCACACATAGAAATACATTATATAATGGAAATAGCTAATTAGAAATTAGGAACATTTTTGAATAAGTGGCTGAATTCACATACTTAGATACAATAATTACAAATAGATCCACCGCTGTGGTTTCGATGTAGCGTGCTGCCTTATCACTCAGCGGGCCCGGGTTCGATCCCCGGTCCGGACGGTTTTCTGGGTGAGGTTTTTATCGGGGTTTTTCCTCACCTGTAAGATAAATGTCAGGAAAACTTTAAGGCCCAAACGGTCCCCGAAATCATATGACCATCGCAATCATCATCATTCATATGCATCTTAGATTAAGCTTAGGATTAGGGACTCTCCTGGCGCACCACTATCATCATCATGATCACCCATCGTATCATCGGGGCAACGTAACCCCGCCTTCCAGGCGCCTCAACCTCAGAACTGGGTTACAAGTACGCCATGCAAGGAGAGAACACCAGGAATATCGAAAATACATCCTGGGGCATTTGAAAAAAAAAATTACAAATAGGAATGAGATGCACATAGATAAACATAGGCTCAATTCTGGAAATGCATGCTATTATGCATTACATGGACTCTTGTGGTCCCAACTCCTTCCGAAAAACTTTAAATTAAATATATATATAAAAAAACTGTTATTCTCCCAGTTACATGGCTGCGAAATATGGAATCTTGCTTTAAAGAAGGAAAAAGGATTACGAGTATTTGTGAATAAAGTCCTTAGGAAAAATTTTGAATCAAAGAGAGACGAACAGACAGGTGAATGGAGAATAATTCATAACAGTGTGCTATATGATCTTTATAGAAAACCAGATATAATAGGAACAGTTAAGTCTTGTAGACTGCGATTGACAGGACACGTGACTCGATTGGGTAATGAAAGATGGGTCTTAAAGTAAGAGTCCATGTTTTGCAACTATGTAATATAACTAAGAGATAAATAGTGGAATGCAGGCTTTCACGGCCGGTAATCATGGTAGTAAAAGATTCCGGGCTATGTGGCCGTGGTCTATAACTGGCGTTTCTTCCAGACGTTTCTCCCTCAACTGCGGAGGGCATCTTCAGTGGCGAGCGCTAGAAGCTGTTGTTTCCCTGTCGATTCGCAGTCGAGTCTACGACAGGGAAACAACAGCTTCTAGCGCTCGCCACTGAAGATGCCCTCCGCAGTTGAGGGAGAAACGTCTGGAAGAAACGCCAGTTATAGACCACGGCCCACATAGCCCGGAATCTTTTATTACCATAAGAGATAAATAGTTACACGTATTTTCAGTTGAACGCTTTTAGAGAGAATTTGGGATGATATAAGAGTCCCTGTAATACATAATAGCATGCACTTCCAGAATTTAGTCATGTTTAATTTCTTTCTGACTCTCATTCCTGTTTGTAATTATTGTTTCTACGTATTTTAATTCATCAACTTCATCAAAATTTTCCTCATTTGTCACAAACTATCAATTTCCATTACGTAATGTCGAGTGTGAACACGTTTAGTTTCATTGATGTTTACTTTCAGCCCCAAATTGTTTATTGTTACTCAATAGTGTGTGTGTGTGTGTTAGACCTTAGCCTTGCTATCTTCTAATAATAGGCCTACTACATCATCAGCATAAACTAACAACGTATTAATACTATTGAGTTGTAGGCTCAATACTAATAAAATTCATTGTTAAACCGTTGAGGTGGAAAGTCATAAAATAAAATAAGTTAAAATATACCCTTCTTAGGTAAGATCTGGTCCCGCGCCGTAGCCGAGCGGTTAAGGTAGGAAGCCTTGGCGCAGAGCTACGGGACTTGCGCTGGTTCGAGTCTTCATGGGGGAAGAAATTTTCTCATGGTATTTCGGCCAGTATGGGACCGGTGCCCATCCAGCATCGTGAGACAATTGGGTAGCTACAATAAGTAGCGGCTCCAGGTTGAGGAACCAGCTATAACGGCTGGGGGACTCGACATGCTAACCACATGTCACCCCTACACTGGCTGTTGATCATCTACCTCTGTGATTGACACATGTGGATGTGAAGGGCCAACAGCCGGCTGGTAAAAGGGCAACCGCTGAAAAGTGGAAAGACCCTCAATCGGAGGTAAGATCTGTCGTCCTCAACTTATGAAATATGTATTTTTTTATGTCTGCAGGCCTTTCAGAACATCCGTTCCATCTTCAGCAGGTCCTTCTTCGCTACATTATCTGATATTATGGTTGATGCTGCTGGTCCTAATGCGTTGTCCACCACATTAGGACCAACAGCATCAACCATAATATCAGATAATGTAGCGAAGAAGGACCTGCTGAAGAGGGAACGGATGTTCTGAAAGGCCTACAGACGTAAAGATTACATATTTTATAAGTTGAGGACGACGGATCTTACCTAAGAAGGTATATTTTAACTTATTTTATTTTATGAGTTGTAGGCCGTTTTTATCCTCTAAGGATATGATGACATTCTCTAGTACAAAAATAAATAGTAGAGGGGATAGTGCATCTGTTTGCTTTAACTCATTTTGAATCTCAAATCCTTTTTTTTTTTTTTTTTTGCCAGGTTCTTTTATGACATTTCTGGTTTTCTCCCTTTGCGAAATTGTAATATATTTCTTAGGTTGGTGCACCTGAAAGGCGGAGTTACGTTACCCCGATGATATGATGAATGTTAAATGATCATGAAGCGCCAGGAGGGTTCATAGCCTGAACTTAATCTGAATTGCAGGCTATGTGCAATAGGGTTATAACTTTTTGGACTTTTGTGAAATAAAATATTTCCTGTGCAATGAGTGGGTGAACGTTTGCTTAAAACCATTGGGAAAGGCCTTCATTTTATTGAGCTTCAAGAAATGGTCTCCCCCAAATTAATATTAAATATTTATATATAAATATATTTGGGGGTGACCTTTTCTTGAAGCTTAGTGAAATGAAGGCCTTTTTCAACGGTTTTAAGTAAACGTTCGCCCATTCATTGTACAGGAAATATTTTACACCCATTCATTGCACCCTCTAGGGTTATAACTTTTTGGACTGTTTGTTAAAATAAAATATTTCCTGTGCAATGAATGGGCGAATTTTTATTTAAAACCATTGAAAAAGTCCTTAATTGCACTGAGCTTGAAAAAAAGGTCACCCCCAAATTAAATATTAAATATTGGTATATAAATATATTTGGGCGTGTCCTTTTCTTGAAGCTCAGTGAAATGAACGCTTTTTCAATGGTTTTAAGTAAACGTTCACTCATTCATTGCACAGGAAATATTTTATTTCACAAAAGTCCAAAAAGTTATAATCCTAATGTGCAACCACAGGAATAATTACCTTCTAGGAAAAAATCCTATGGTTTGATCGGGAATCGAACCCGGGACCTCATGAACTGTAGTCAGAAACGCTGGCCACTAGTCCATGAGGCTGGTCTAAATATCAAAAGTATCCGAAAACTCCGAAAACTGTTTGCTTACATGCGCCCTGTTCTTTGTGCCAACTGGTTCGTATGTAATGTACAACTGCTTTTGTAGTGAGTGCTTCAAGAGCACGACACCTCTATTTTATGTAGAGAATGAGTTACGTATCGGAACGTAATCGCCAGCATGGAAAGTGAATTAAGAACATTCTTACGATAACGTTACAGACAATAATTTTACTTTCATTTTCCGTCAGAATACTCTTCAGTACTGCGTCCACTTGTTTTCACTTTGTAGTCGTTAATTTATATGCGGAGAACGTCCTTTGTTTGTTGAAGCCGCTCCTTCATAACTTTTAATGGACTTGTTAAGGGTTTCTAGGTGTCTGGAGCTGCTTGGATCTCTAAAGTATAGTTATTGCTCTCTAGAGCCTTCTTCTCGATGGAATTATTAACCAATTCACTTCTAAAGCACCTCTAATGTAGTTTTCCAATACGTGGACTGCTACAAAGTAAAGCAGGTAGAACACACGGCACCCCTTACAAACCAAAATTGTTATGAGAAACCCTCATTCGTAAATAATACCTTATTAATAATAATAATAGTAATAATATTAATATTAATAATAACAATAATAGTGATAATGAAAATGATAATAATAATAATAATAATAATAATAATAATAATTATAATTAACAAAACTAAAATTATGGCATTTCATGGGAAGGACCCCATACAAAGTAAAATCTGTCTCCAGAATAACATTTTAGAGAGATCTAATCAATTTAAATATCTTGGATATTATCTCTCTATCTGGGATGAAAAGGATATCCCTGACTATTTAACTCATGCCCCAAATGGGAGTCAATGACCAATCACGTTTCAATGATTTCTGTTTTACAACCAATCAGAGTCGTGTTTCACCAAATATTTATCAGTGTTATAATTACCATATTAAAGAAAGCTCCTCCTTACAATAATGCGTTCCTTTGGCAATAAATAGTATGATCTGGTTGCAGTGATAAACAAAAGAAGCACTAAAAGCGTATCTATCGCTTGTCATTTGTTTTCAAACATAGCCGTTTACATTAAATATATAAATATTTTAAAATAACTACAGTTAAATAATGATTTGTGAGTAAACAGCTTAATTTTATTCGTTAAATAGTCCTAACAAATGCCACTCTTGATTTCCAGATTCTCTAGATAAATTCACTCCTCACTTCGTGAGTCGTGAATTTATCGATAATTTGAAAATCACTCGTGGCATTACTTATGAAAAAGTTACTAGTTATAATAAAAGTTTAGGAATTATTAATCAAGTTATGAAACCATCCCTTGTACAAAAAACACCAGATTACATTTATATAACACTTTGGCTAGACCAGTGTTGACCTATGGTAGTGAAGCATGGACACTAAAAAAACAACATGAAAGCAGAATAACGGCTTGTGAAATGAGATTCATGCGCAGAACAGCGGGTTACACCAGATGGGATCGGAAAAGGAACACCGATATCTTAAAAGAATTGAAGACTACGCCAATTTTGGAATATATTAAACAGTACCAACTAAATTGGAAACACCATCTTGAAAGAATGAGTTCAAATCGGATCCCCAAAGCTGTTTATAATTATATACCAAGAGGACGAAGATCACTTGGCCGTCCTATGAAAACGCTGGAGGGAAAATTTTCTATAGGATCGTAACAGGCCTTGGCCTAATACTTGGAAGGAAGAAGAAGATAATTATAATGAAAATTATGATGATAATAATAAGAATGTAATAATAATGTAATAATTGTAATAATAATTATTATATTAATAATAACGATAATAATGATGATAATGTAATAAAAATGGTTAGATCTCAGTTTGTTTATCTAAAAAGACAAAAAAAAACTCATGTGTAAAGTTCTCCTTAGATCAATAGAAACTTGGACCATGTTAAAATCTGATGAGGAATTATTAGGGCGTTTTGAAAGGATGATACTGAGACCCATTTTTGGTGCTGTGAAAGAAAATAATGTATGTAGCAAGAGATACAATAATTAATTGTATAAACTGTATTATCAGCCGGGTATTCTGAATATTATTAAAATTAACAGATTGGCCTGGGCTGGACACATTATTCGTATGGACAGCGAAAGGATTTACAATGAACAACCTCTATTGGCCAGAAAAGTTGGAAGACCTAAATTAAGATGGGAGGATAGTATAATTCAAGACATTAAAATTTTAAAAATAATCTGGAAGAATGAAGCTCAGAACAGGGAAGTCTGGCATAAGTTTCTGAAGGCGGCCAAGGCCCACATGGGGCTGTCGAGCCATTGATGATGATGTTATAATATACATGACATATAATCGGCCGCGGTGGACTAGTGGTTATGCTCCTTCCCTCTGGTCCCGAGGGTCGCGGATTCAAGTCCTCCGGGAGGGACTTTAAGCGTGGATCCCGAGTCTGAAGTTTTTCAGGCTCGTAAAAGATCCTTAAGCCTGAATGAAAAGGCCTCTAAGCAAAATTTACCGAATTTTCGCGTCCTAGTACTACCTTGGTTTCCTAGATGTCAGTATGAGGCGGAACGCTGACTACGGACCACTCAAATGACATCTATACGAAAACAAGTGTAACTAAATTAGTATGGTTCAAATTCTTCCCTGTAGGGGGAGAGCGCCTAAATCTCTGTTAAGTGAAACATGGGCTACAAGAAGAACATATACATCCCGTTAAAAAAGGATCGCAGGCGAGACCCTAGTCAGTCTCGCGGTGGACAGTGTTAAGTGAACGAGACATTTTGACGAACTTACTCAGCATTGACTGTGAAAATAGTTGTGACCGTGATAAAAATTAAAAGAAGATTGTGAGTTGTAATAGTGAACAAACGTTTACTGATAATTCTAGAAATAAATAGTGTTGAGTGAAATTTTAAACACATTCAGTGTGCTTATTTACGCCGTAATATCGTAAAGGAAAATCCGGCCTCCTTAGTGACAATACAGTAAAATATCCATATTCGCTTTCTTTCGTTATTCGCGGGTTAAAACATTTCGATACAGTTCCTTGTATTCGTTGCTAAAAATGTATTTATTCGCGGATCCAGTCAGTATAATAGAAGGATTAGCATCCTTTATTAACGCTTCGGCAATTTTTTTTACTGGAGGCACGTGCCAAAGCGGCTTTTACGAAGAGTGATTCAAACCAAATGGGCAAATTAATATGAAAGTAAAACATACCTTATTGTCACTAAGCCTAAAGTTGGTTGTTAAAAGCCACCGCCGCAGTATTTCACGAGCCGCTATGTTCTTTGATAAATGCCGCCCTCGCCACGATCGATGTATTATTGTTTCATCTTGTCATTCGTTGCAATCATTTTGATTGAATAAAACGTGTCTCTTCTGCTTTGTTGCTAATTATAATGTCGAATAAAAGGAAAGAACGTTAGTTCAGAAGCGGAAAAAAGTAGTGTTACCGCTTAAAGTAAAAATAGAAATGCTTGATCCTTTATACGCGTTGGCAAGTCGTTTGCGTCTATATCACGTTGTTTCACTGTGAAGAAGTATTTTAGTCAGTTCTTCATTATTTTCCACGTTGTGGGCGCAATTTTGAAGAAGTGATTCTTTTCCCATGTTATGACGATGTTTTGAAGCAGCTAACTCTCTTCATTGCCCGATGTTGTAGTAACATTTTGAAGGATTCGTGTCCAAAAATAATAAATAATAATTACTGGTTCAGGTTGGGTTTGATTTTTCGGTAGAGCTGGATTCTCTTCTCAAGGTCGAAGTTGGTACACGAGATAGGAAAACACTTTAAAAATCACTAATAACTGATTCTTGTAGAAATAGTTGTAAATTTATTTACTATTTAATTTCCCAGCAGATCAAGTAAATATAGGTGGTATTATTCTTCACCGTCAATTAAAATTAAATTATTTTCTTTTCTTGAATCAAATATCACATTTTATCAGGATAGCTGTTATAGCTTCTATCCTTGATGAAAGTTATATGCTGACTGACTAGAGTAATTCTGTTAAAGAACATTATTATATCACATGATTTTATATTTAAATTCTATTGGTTAATAGTCCATTAAATACCAGGTTTAAATTTGATTGGTTAAATCAAAAAGTTAATTGTTTTAACATCCAATCAGAATTTAGTATACTTTTATGTAAAAATATTAAGTTAAGCAGGTGTTCCTATTACAGTTATAACAGAAAGCTTTATATTCAGACAACAATGACTTAAAACACAATTTTAAAAGCATTATTTAGAAAGACTGTTATATAATACAATTTCTTTAATTGTTACTGAGACATTTTTATTCAACAATGAACAACAATTAATTATTTAGATGTTTTTCTTTATTTCAGTTATATTTAAATATTAAAATAATTTTAAAATATAAAATTATTAACTTAAACTTTCATATTTATTATGATATTAAAATCCTGCTATAACTGTTAACGAATCAAGAAATCCGAAGACAAAATAAGGAATTCTATCGCATAATTCACAGCTGAATATCAATCTTAATTGAAAGATCTTTCAAAAGCGCCAAAACAGGAAAAAAATATTAAGTTCTTTAAGCTCTTGTCTAAGCCTGACAGTAATAATTAATACAACTTGTTAAAAATCTCATTAATTAATTTTATTTTGATAATTTTTATTTTATTTTGGAACCTTGGAAAGTATCCCCTATATACCCATACAAATTACCATTCCATATTCGCGGTTTCTGTATTCACGGTATATTTGCGGAACATATATTTATTTATTTAAGAATTAAATCAATATTTTTATTACCTCACCTCAAATCCTTTTTCTTCTAGACTGCAGTTTCGGAGTTATATCCCCATCATCAGTAGCCTCTCGTCGACCGGTGTTATGTCGTTTCTTGGCGGTCCGCCAAGACGAGAGGCTACTGATGATGGAGGCCTAGCTCCGAAACTGCAGTCTAGAAGAAAAAGGATGATATCCATCTATCCATAGTAATTCTGCCCAAAGGCAGGTCCTTCACTGCAATCATAGCATTTGCATGCTATGCTTGCAGCTTTACTAGGAAATTGTAGGTGTGGTAGATTCCCATTGTTTTCCACACCGGTCATGGATGATGATGATGATAATGATAATGATGTTGATGGTCATATGATTTCGGGGACCGTTTGGACCTTAAAGTTTTCCTGATATTTGTCGTACAGGTGAGGAAAAACCCCGATAAAAACCTCGCCCAGAAAAACTGCCCCGACCGGGGATTGAACCCGGGCCCGCTGCGTGACAAGGCACGCTACCCCGAGACCACAGCTGTGGACAAAAAAAAAAGGATATGAGGTGAGGTAATAAAAATATTAATTTAATTCTTAAATTAAACCTCAGTGTTTTTTCCTTGTGAAAGTTATTTATATATATATATATGTGTTTATTTATTTATTTATTTATTTTACTGTACGTATATATTTCTCTCCGGTAATTATTCGCATACTGAAACAATAAATTGCGTTTTTTATTTTTTATTTGAATTAATGTAAGTGGCAATGTCGGATAGAATCTCCGAACATTTTATTGTTGCCTCGGCATTTGGTTAGAACATGTACATGTGTGTGTGAGGTGGTGAGGAATGTAAATACGTCTCGATGGGAACCTCAGGTAGCTGAGAAATGTTGACAGAGATTGAGCAAGTCACCTTATTTACATTTGTTTCACCAGAACTGGCAAGTTCTTACATAACTCATCAGTAGGGCAAGGATTTTAATGCACAATAAAATACAAGGAATTTCATTATAAAAATGCAGTAATGCACTAAAATTAAAAGAAAAAACATTGCAATAGTATATTTATAAAATTTACATTTGCAGCTAAATACAAGGTGTTCACTTTTTTTAGTCCTGAATTACAATGCACAACGAACAACTGCTGTAGATTGTCAAAAAAGGAAAAATTGTCGACTACCTCTTAACAGTAACTTGTACATTTAGCAAAAAAAAAAATAGAGCTGCTTCAAAACGCAGAGTCCCTTTTATGACGCACTGCGCATGCTCGAAGAGCTAAAGCTGTGGTTCACGAGGTAACGCATTGTTAAATGTTTTAAATACGCTGTTTTTGGTTTTAATGGTCTTAAATACTTAAAAGACAATGAAGGAAACATGTTTCTTGAAGTTTATGAGTGACTTCCAAATTAACGATAAATTCACGACTCACGAAGTGAGGAGTGAATTTATCTAGAGAATTTGGAAATCAAGAGTGGCATTTGTTAGGACTATTTAACGAATAAAATTAAGCTGTTTACTCACAAATCATTATTTAACTATAGTTGTTTTAAAATATGTATATATTTAATGTAAACGGCGATGTTTGAAAACAAATGAGAAGCGATAGGTACGTTTCATCTGCTTCTTTTGTTTATCACTGCAACCAGATCATACTATTTATTGCCAAAGGAACGCAATATTGTAAGAATGCTCTCTAGTGGAGAAAAAATGAAACTCATCAATCTGTATATTAATTCATTTCAGATGTCGTATGATGTAAATATGACAATTATATTTTTCTGGATTGTTACCTGGGAAAAAATACATTTAAGAAAGTGCAAACAGTGGTTTATTTTTTTGGTGGTGTGATCAACTGCTACAAATGTTTTTATATTAACTCCCGCATGCGGCATGTGTTGACATTCATGCACTATATATACAATCTGGTAGCCGTATTTCTCAGAGGCTCAGTCACTGCAAAATAATGGTCAGACCTGTTCAGAATATTAAAAAGGAGCAGCTTTCTTTAATATGGTAAATTTAACACTGATAAATATTTCGTGAAACACGACTCTGATTGGTTGTAAAACAGAAATCATTGAAACGTGATTGGCCATTGAGTCCCATTTGGGGCATGAGTTAAATAGTCAACAACATTGGTACGATCCAGCACCAACAATGGGGTGCAACCCTTCAAATAAATAAAAATGTATTCCGTAAACTAGAAAATAGTCATAAATTTGACTTGGTGCAGTATTTGCTTAACTTTGCACAGTTCTGAGACACTTGTTTTAATATAAGTTGAATTTGTGTAAAATTTGGTGAGTTATTTAGCAAAATAAATAGTGTGGATTCTATCTTTCAGCCACCAACAGTTACACAATGATTTGTTAATATTAACATAACAGTAAATCGATGAACTAATTTAAAACAAATTATTATATCTTCTGCTTTGAAAATGCGTTATATGTGGGCTGACACAGTACAAGTTTTGTTTAAACAGGTGGGAGGCGATGTAAACAACTCGAGTCTTTCAATGAAATTCATACCAAAGTGTTTGTTTTGGTGAAATGTAGGCGAAAAATGAATAACAATAATTATACACCGTGACCGTTATTATAACCTGTTATAGCGTCGCTGTCAGTTATTGAATTTATACAGAACTGGTGTCATTAGAAAGACTATTTAACTCATGCCCCAGATGGGAGTTAATGACCAATCACGTTTCAATGAATTTTGTTTTACAACCAATGATAGACGTATTTCACCTCGCTCTTTATCGAATTATCTTTACCAACCTCTGATTTTGCGACAAAGAAAGCTCCTCCGTTTTAATATTCTGCACAGGTCAGAGCATTATTTTGCAGTGACTGACTCTCCAAAAAAATACATTAAATATAGCAAATAATGAACAGAATCCTTTGATAATTGTGTGTTCAATAATTGTGTTTTTAAATAATGATTTTACTGAGTTGTCCATAGTAATTCTGCCCGAGAGCAGGTGTTTCACTGCAATCATAGAATGTTCATGCTATGCTTTGCAGCTTTATTACGGAATTATAAGTGTGGTACCTTCCCGTTGCTTTTCATACCATTGAAGGATGATGATAATGTTGATGGTCGGATGATTTTCGGGGACCGTTGGGCTCTAAACTTCCTGATATTTGACTTGCAGGTGAGGAGAAACCCTAATAAAAAACCTCACCCATAAGCCTTGTCCCGACCGGGAATCGTACCCTGGCTCGTTGCGTGTCAAGGCAGCACGCTACCTCGTGACCACAGCGGTGAAAAAAAAATAATAACCTATGATGTTGATTATAATATTCAGTTTGATGTTTCATTTTTTCTCCACTAGGGTGCATTCTTACAATATTGATCCTATTTGGCAATAAGTAATATGATCCAGTTGCAGTGGATTAACAAATTAAACATAACCACACATTTCTGATTTGTTTTCAAACACCACCGTTTGCGTTAAATATATAAATACTTTAAAATAACTGTATTTAAATAATGATTTTTGAGTAAATAGCTTAATTTTATTTGCTAAATAGTCCTAACAAATGTCACTCTTCATTTCCAAATCCTCTAGATAAATTCACGAGTCACGTGACATGACTTACGACAGACATTTGAGTACCTACTTCAAAGATACTCGATGTGTGCTCCATTTGCCACGCTGCAGACATCAAGGCGAAATTCTCACTCTCATGCCACACACAAATATTATTTGAATTGCAAAAAGTGCAACATAGATTTTAAAGAGCGTCGTAAAATAAAATAATGACTCCACCATGTATGTATGTGTGTATGTATATATATATATATCAAGATGGTTCAACTAAAAGTGGAGTTAAAGTCATATAACAATAACACTGAGCAACAAAAAGGAAACTTTTTTTTTGTCTCAGAAGGAAACATACATGATTCTGATAGTATTTTTTCTCCTGAATTGAAATATGATACCGGTTTTTCTCCATCACGCCAAGTTTCCGAGAGACAGGCATTTATAATTTTAACACTTTAATATTTTCTACATTCGTAACTACACAATATTCGAACATTCGGACTCGCCTGGAAAGTAAGAAATGACGATATTCTGCTATATAGCATCCCTCTTGATGGTCCAACAATAATCGGCCAGCATATTAGGATTCCATTTGCCTTGATATATCTTTTCCATAGCTGAAATCTCCTGATGAAAGTGTTCCCCGTGCTCATCGCTCACTGCGCCAAGATTTTCCGGGAAGAAATCTAGGTTTATTAAAAAAATAATTATTTAAATCCATTAATTGGAATTGAAATAAAAAAAACTGTGGGTGATGGAGAAATTCCCAATACATATTTGAAAACACGATAATTTACTGCATTAAGTAAAACTATTGGTACTCATGAGACAAAAATCATGTTGACCAGTGTAATCATCATGAATTTATTTAAGTTTAGATCATTTAAGCTTGTTCCTATGAGATCTCAAGTTGTGGTTGGTCAGTCCATCTTAATTTTGGTTTTCCTTTATCTCGAAGTCCTTTAGGTGATACCGCAATGCTAATTTAAGGAAGCGAGATGGGTCCATTTTTTGGACATTTTGCAACGAATTGCTTTGATAATTCTAAATTTCGTAACTATATTTTGAACTTTAAATTTATCACGTACATCTATGTTTCTTTGCTTGTCCCTTTTTATCAAATCTAGGAGTGCACATAAAAATCTCATCTGAGCCGCTTCCAATTTTGATTTGATTTTAGAATCTAATTTCCAATTTTCGCTGCTATATTTCAGTCCTGGTTTCGCAGTTACATTTTGTAATCTCAGATAGGTGATAGGTTGTGGTTATTTGTTTATAAAAATGCATTTTTATGGCTCTATTTATTGCATTGTTTATCTGTAAATTTATCTCTGTGTCATTTCTTATATCAGATATTAGGTGACAGAGGTAATTGAAATCAGAAACTTGTTCTTTGATTTTTCTATGTTCTACGATTTTATGAGTTTTCCGCACATACCCATCCATATATATATATGCTTTTTTTTTTGTTTTTTTTTTTTAGGAAATTTTCAAATCCATCTGTTTGGCTATACAAATGCATGTCTGTTTGTCCTTTATAGTTTACTAAACCGTTCAACCGATCTTCATAAGTAATGCCACGAGTGATTTCCAAATTATCGATAAATTCACGACTCACGAAGTGAGGAGTGAATTTATCTAGAGAATTTGGAAATCAAGAGTGGCAATTGTTAAGACTATTTAACGAATAAAATTGATTAATTAAATAAAAATAAAACGTAGTTTTATTTGATTTTCATATTTATTATATAATTCAGTTAATTAAGCTGTTTACTCACAAATCATTATTTAACTATAGTTATTTTAAAATATTTATATATTTAATGTAAACGGCGATGTTTGAAAACAAATGAGAAGCGAGAGGTACACTTCATCTGCTTCTTTTGTTTATCACTGCAACCAGATCATACTATTTATTGCCAAAGGAACGCAATATTGGTAAGAATGCTCTCTAGTGGAGAAAAAATGAAACATCAAACTGTATATTAATTCATTTCTGATGTCGTATGATGTAAATATGACAATTATATTTTTCTGGATTATTACCTGGGAAAAAATACATTTAAGAAAGTGCAAACAGTGGTTTCTTTTTTTGGTGGTATAATAAATTGCTACAAATGTTTTATATTAACTCCTTCAAGCGCTATGTGTTGACATCTATGCACTATATATACAATCTGGTAGCCGTATTTCTTAGAGGATCAGTCACTGCAAAATAATGTCAGACCTGTTCAGAATATTAAAAAGGAGGAGTTTTCTTTAATATGGTAAATTTAATACTGATAAATATTTCGTGAAACACGACTCTGATTGGTTGTAAAACAGAAATCATTGAAACGTGATTGCTCATTGACTCCCATTTGGGGCATGAGTTAAATAGTCGTGAAAATGTATATATAGGCCTACAGGGTTTCAGATGTAGCGAGTGTTTAGCCGTTGTCTATTATGTTCTAAAATCATTAGGTGTACGAGTTAATCTGAAACGAAAATTAAAAAAAATGGCTCTAACGATCGCAATTTTCTATTTTGCACATCAAAACTCGAAATATCTTATTAAAATAAACCGAGTTATGTATTAACAAAAAATCAGTGAAATCCGACGTTTAGAAGCGAGGGTTTACCTGAAATTTGAAATTAAAAAAATTACTCTAGCAACCGCCATGTTGGTTCGTCGCAATGTTTGCCATATAATTAATTAACCCTCAATATTTAATTTAATTAGGCGTAGCAGCGCACATCGGGTATTCCCTAAGTATTTATATAATTGATGTTCTCCCATTTGTAATTCATCTTAGGTTGCCAACAATTTATTCTAAAATTAACAATTGATATTTTTTAATAATAAAGAACTGGAATGGACTCATTTAACTTTTACATAAGAAAATCTTGTGAATGTATGATTGATGAATCAGATAACTCCCATTAATATTTTTCCTCCCGACTGGTTGCTAGGCAACACCACTTTATTAAGGCGACACGTCTGGGAACTTTGAGTTGTCTGATCAATGTTTGCGAATTTACTGTCTCTGCCTGCCAACTTCGTGGAAAATAGAACACAACTTCTCTAAAGATTTTTTTTTATCTGGACTTTTCCATTTTCAGCAATTTGTAATAGCATGTTAGTAGATAAATATATCGAATATTTGTTATTTTCTCAATTATATGAATATTAAATGCTTATAGGCTATTATCTTTATCAGGGAACTCGCAATTTGTAAAAAAAAATAACTTTATGTTAATTTCTGGGGGAAAAGATGTTCCTTACGACACTATAACTTTAATTCGTCTTATATATAATAATAATAATAATAATAATAATAATAATATAATAATATAATAATAATAATAATAATAATAATAATAATAATAATAATAATAATTTCAAGAATGGATAAAGTCAGAAACATCACAATAAGGAAATGGTGCAAGTTGAAAAAAAACATTAGAAAAAGTAAAAGAAAACGATTGAAATGGTATGGACACCTCATAAAAATTGAAGGGGATGGAATACCAAATTAAGATCATTGATTAGAAAGATAATGGGAGAACTGGAACAGGCGGATTAGAGAACGTTGGATAGATGGACTGAGGAGAAGTATGGAAGCTAGAGAATTGAGGGAAGAAGATGCTTTAGACAGAAACCTCTGGCGTTGAAGGAGAAACACTGTGGAATAATAATAATGATAATAAGCGTATTAGTTTATGCTGATGATGTAGTATTAGGTGATAGCCAGCAGATGACAAGGGATAATACGCACGCTCAATTGAGTAACACTAAGAGAATGGGACTGGAAGTAAACATCAATAATATTAAATATATGGACATATATAGAAATACATCATGATGGAAATAGACAGTTAATCACAAATGAGGGAAATTTTGGAGAAGTGGCTGAATTGAAGTATCTAGGAACAATAATAACAAACAGGGATGAGATGCACAAAGAACTTAAACAAAGATTCAATTATGGAAGTGCATGCTATTATGCAATACAGGGACTCTTGTCCCAACTTCTCTTAAAAAAAACGTTAAACTGAAAATATATAAAACTGTTATTCTCCTAGTTATATTATATGAATGTGAAACATGGACTCTTACTTTAAGGGAGGAGAAAAAGAATACGGGTATTTGAGAGTAAAGTTTGTAGGAAAATTTTTGGACCAAGGAGATATGAACAAACTGGTGAATGGAGAAGACTACATAACAGTGAGCTACATGATCTTTATAGGAAACCGATATAATATGAACAGTTAGTCTCATAGAATTTGATGCGGCAGGACATGCGGCACGAATGGGGAATGAAAGAGGTGCATGGAAGCTTCTTGTAGCAAAAGCTGAGAGAAAACGTTAATTTGGTAGACTAAATTAGACGAGAGAATAATATTAACCATGATTTGAGGAAGTAGATTATACACGGAATAATTGAAATTGCATTAATTCAGGATAAGGATGCTTGGAGAGCTTATGTCCGCGCGGTCATGAACCTACGGGTTTAAATAAGACAATTTATATGTATTTGTGGCATACATCTGAAGAAGATACAGTGTATCAAAACAGCTGTCATGAATATTGATTAAAATAAATATTTATAAAAGTCAATAAAACTTTAATGGTTTTATTTAATAAAGAGTATGGATTTTCATCAAGTAAACACCAACTCAATCGATTTCATTGGTCAACATGATTTTTTGTATCATGAGTACCAATAGCTGTAGTTAATGCAGTTTTTTTATCGTGTTTTCAAATATGTTTTCGGAATTTCTCCATCACCTACAGTTTTTTATTTCAATTTAAATTAATGTATTTAAATAATTATTTTTTTAATAAACGTTTTTTCGTTCATTTGTCCATTGTAAAATAAAACGGGGAACACTTGCATCAGGAGATTTCAGCTATGAAAAGGAGAATCCAGGCAAATGGAATCCTAATATGCTGGCCGATTATTGTTGGACCATCAAGAGGGATGCTCCACAGGCGAAATATAGCAGAAAATCCTCATTTCTTTACTTTCTAGGCAAGTCCGAATGCTGGAATATTGTGTAGTTAAGAATGTAGAAAATATTAGTGTTTGAAAATATAAATTCCTGTCTCTCGGAAACCTTACGTGATGGAGAAAAACCGGTATCATATTTAATTTCAGTTTATTTTTTTGTTGCTCAGTGTTATTATGTTATATATTGTTTTGAAGAGATCCAAAAGAACAACATTCCACGGCCTTTGGACATTTATTATGAAATAACAATAAGCTTTATGTTATTGGGAATACGTGGAAGATGTTACCATCAACTGTTTCTACAAGTCGCCAATAGTAACTTTTTCTGCGAAGTATGCAATTTTTTTTCTCTCAAAACCATCCTTATGGAATGTTTTCCAGTTGCTTCTCGCTGATTCAATTGAGGTCTTAAGAAAAACACGTTTTTCTGTGTAATGTCGTTGTTTTCCACTTGGGAAAGTTAATAATTGGCAAGTTTGCAGCAGGGCGTGGCGGCCTCACTGTTGCTTATCGATTTGTCCCTCTCTCTGGTCGTCCTCAGCTTCCTAAACATACTTAGTATGCGCAATACAATGTCTTATCTTAATCTTGTTGTTAGGAGAACTTATAAATGTGATAAATTTGGGTCCGTCGCTCCAGACTCATTAGGATATTTAGAGCCTATTAGTTCATTCATTCATTTTGAGAGTTTTTCTCATCATTGAAGGTTTTCTTCAACCATTCTTATTAATTAACACGAGTTTAAAAAAAATACATAAATGACTACGAACTTATAGACTATCAGTTTGTAACAAACATTCACAAATTTCCCTTAATTAAATTTCTCCATCGTTCCCTGTCCTCTGTGTCTTCATCCGTTACACCAAATTTCCTCATCGAATTCTGAATGTTATTCTTTCTAGGTCTTCCTTTTTTGCTCCTTCTTTCAATTTTCCTTGCATAGACAGCCTTTGGTAGTCTTCCATCCGGCATTCTTCTCACGTGTCCGTACCATTTTATCCTTCTGTGTTCAATCTCATCCATTATACTTTCATTATTAGTATTTTTTAATATAAATTTAATTTTTTAATATAACATTTAATTCTCATAGTCTACGATGGGCACTACCGTGACACTAATGGGGAAATAAAGGGGACATGAAACACCAAATTTCCTCATTGAATTCTGAATGTTATCCTTCCTTGGTCTTCCTTTTTTGCTCCTTCTTTCAATTTTCCTTGCATAGACAGCCTTTGGTAGTCTTCCATCCTACATTTTTCTCATGTATCCATACAATTTTAGCCTTCTGTGTTCAATCTCATCCATTATACTTCCATTATTAGTATTTTTAATATAAATTAAATTTTTTAATATAACATTTAATTCTCATAGTCTACGATGAGCACTACCGTGGCACTAATGGGGAATGAAAGGGGGACATGAAACTCCTTGTAGAATAATCGGTAGGTAGGCCGAAAATTATATAGGAGAATAACATTAACTATTTTTTATCCCTTTATATTTTAGATAAAATTGTTGAGGGTATAATTTTATATATTATATTGACACTCAACAGATGAAATCCTCCCTCCATCAGGCAAATAATGCAAACAAAATATCGGGATGTTTAAACAATACTGTTTGGAAAAATAAAAATTTAAGAATAGATACAAAAGTAAGAATTTACAAATCTGTCATAAGACCAGTTCTAACATATAGTTTTGAATGCCGAACAGAAACTCAAAAAACAAAAGAAATCAATGAAACAACCGAAATTAAAGTTTTAAGGAAAATCGTAGGAAAATCGCTGAGAGAAAAAATTCGCAGCTCTGTTATTAGAGAAGAATGTGAAATTGAACCTATAAACCTCTGGATAAATGATAGAAGACTAAACTTGAACGATCACATAGATAGAATGGAGAACAGTAGATTAGTGAAGAAAGTACGTGACTGGACACCTCAGCAGAAAAGGCCATTAGGAAGACCACAACTACGGTGGAAGGACGTCACCATACCCCGGACCTGTAGTTGAATGAACATGCAACAAGCTGCCAGCTTTCATGCGTAGAAGAAGAAGAAGTTGTTGACACTTTAATTAAATATTTGAATGCAAATTAATGTTTTATTTGTGATTTATTTTTTTAACTATAGCATTTTTTTTTATTTTCGCGTGCACCAGTTTATCCAACTTGCAAAAAAATAAAATTATTTATCTTTCTCGAAATGTCGAAAAAATGCACACATTTTCGACAAATGGCTTAAAAAATCGAGACTTTTGAAAATATGTCGTATACTGATCTGGTGAGATCCAAAAGGAAAAGTTTCCATGAATTTTGAACATAATTTTAAAAAGGAGACACTTTGAACTCTTTATAAAACACTAGCAGTTCCAAAGATGTTTTGTGGATCGGAACACTGGGCCTTAACTAAAAACCAGGAACGAAGAATAGAAACTTCAGAAATGAGGTTCTTGAAGGGTCTGGTTGGCTATACAATAGCAGCTCGGAAAATAAATGAAGATACACCAACAGAACTGGATTGGATTGCACAATCTTCTTGTAAGCCCATGTTTTCCTTAACAGAGATTTAGGCGCTCTCCCCCTACAGGGAAGAATTTGAACCATACTAATTTAGTTACTTTATTTCATATATATGTCATTTGAGTGGCCCGTGGTCAGCGCCTTATAGCGACATCTATGAAACCAAGGTAGTACTAGGATGGGACAATTCGGTAAATTCTGCTTAGAGGCCTTTTCATTCAGGCTTAAGGATCTTTCACGAGCCTGAAATTCTTCAGACTCAGGACCCACGGCTTAAAGTCCCTCCCGGAGGACTCGTTCCTTGGATTTTTTCCATCTTAAAAAATCCATCGACCCCGGCCGGGTTTGAACCCGCGATCCTCGGGACCAGAGGCAAGGAGCATAACCACTAGTCCACCGCGGCCGATTGCACAATACAGAGACAAATGGATGGACCACATCAATAGAATGGATAATAACAGAATCTCGAAACAGATTCTTCACTACAGGGCACTAGGACAGTAAAATATTGATAGACCAGTTCTAACACGAGATCAAAACAGGCCTTAAGGTCTAATCCTTCAAACTGCTGCTGCTGATGATGATGAATAACATTAACCATGATTTGAGGGAAGTACATTATACAAACGATTATTGCAAAACATTAGCTCAGGATAGGGATGTATGGAGATCCTCTTGTAGGAAGACCAGATGGAAAATTCCCAGTTAGTAGACAAAGAATGGGCTGATAGAATTACATTAACCATGATTTGAGGAAAGTAAATTATACAGGGGATGATTGGAAAAGTTTTCTCAGTTTCGTAACGAAACTCTGTATATGGCATTGAAATAACAGCAGAAATATATTATCCAAAAATCAGCTAATCCCAATCATCAGGAGTTGATTTTTTTACCTGAAAGACATAATTAAAAATTGCTCCAGCGGCCGCCATGTTTTTCTCATAATATATCTGGCAAGTAAAGTTAGAGGTTAAACTGATTGTGAGATGAGGAATAAGAATGAACCACAGTTTTCGGGGAAAATAATTTGAATGGCGACTTAAAGGTTGAGGTAAATAAATATCCCCGCAACGCCAGGCAATCGTCTATTTAAATATACAAATCAATGTTTTAAATTTAAAGAACAATGGGTACAAAATCTTTATATAGGTCTACGTATAACAATTCAGCCTACATACGTCTGTGCTCGCAAAACTCGAAAATTAGTTATACCTTATCCGCTCTTAGAGTGATTCTAACATAAACGCCAATTGTATCCTTCCGCCATTCGCGCCACAATTACCGTCACATTGACAGGATACGCGTGTTAAGTATATAATACATGCTATCTTTGAATGAGGTAGATTACAAGAAAGCTGGCGAGATTTTTCACTGAACTTGTTAAATACATTTAAAATACCTGTTTTTTTACCACTAATCAAACGTTTGCCAGACTTCTGTTTTAAAAATTTAGATGACACAACAGCAGAAGACTCGACACCTTCCGCCATTTTGTTGCATCAGAATAGACTGAAGCATGACTCAGATGCGTCATCCATATGTAATAAACTATTTTAAGTCGTAATTATTGATTAGAATAGAATAGATTTATTTAGCCTGGTGGAGTTAAGGTCATGTAGCCTTCTCTTCCACTCACCAGGACGAACATATGTTACATATAAATCCAAAAAATTACAATAATAGTCATACTAAACAATTAATTATCTGTCAAATTGAACAATAATGATAATATCTAATAATACAATAAAATTTAATACAATTAAAATTAATGATAGAATGAATACAGAAAGGAATAACAGCTCGAATCTACTATACATAACAAGAAAAGAAAGAAAGAAATGCAAAGAAAGTAATAAACTATAATTAATTAGTCTATCGCTTATTATGCAAGGCATTAGGTAAATATATTAACACATCTTAAAACTATTTTATTAAATAATAAAAAAAACAAATTATTAATTTTTAAAAAGTAATATTAGTGAGTTTTTCTGTTAATTTTATTTTCAATTTGTTTATGAAAGATGGTAAAGTTTGGCAGTCTCTGACATAGGGTGGAAGGGAATTCCATGTTCTAGCAAGAGAAATTGTGAGATTTAAAATAATAGGTAGTGTGATGAGGAGGGATATAAAGGACACTGTGCTCAGGGGATCGGGTATCTAATTTATATGTATCAATTAGGTATATTTTAGAGTATTTTTTATGTTTTGAATATTATTATTTTTATTCACGAAGAATGACACGTGTATTCAGAAGACATATTTTTAATTTAATGAAGGGAACTACTTTTTCGCGTACTTATTGCTTCTACATCGTACATCGGTGTCCATAACCAATGAGAAGCGAGCAGGTCACATGGTTTTGTTTTGATGAGGATCACTTTAAGAATGGATAGCTTTTAGTCGATTGACTTGAAAAACTGTACATACATATTTTCAGGTACAGCGAGTGTTTAGCCGCTATTATTCTCTAAAACCATTAGGCATATGAGTTCATCTGAAACGAAAATTTAGGAAGTGCACTAGCGGTCGCAATTTTTTGTGTTTCACAACAAAACTCAGTATATGCTATTAAAATAAACCGAGGTAGATATTGTCCAAAAATCAGCTACATACTATCATTAGGAGTGGGGGTTTACCTGAAATCCGAAATTAAAAATTAATTCTAACAACCGCCATGTTTGGTTCTTCGCAATGTATACCATACTAATTAACTCGCTGACACTTTTGAACCCATAGGTTCATGGCCGACGGACATAAGCACTCCACGCATCCCTATTCTAAACCATATTCTTGGTCTACCAACTGGGCGCTTTCCCTTATAAGGCTGGTTATGGATGCAGCAAGATGTGAAAAAGTGTGACACCTGCTAAGTAAAAAATATCTTTACAATATCTAGAACAGCAGAAATTAAATATTTACGATTTATGGCAGGATACACTTTAATGGATAAAAAAGACGGAGTGAAGGTATCCGTGCAGAACTACAAATATTCATATGATGAAAGTTAAAAATTAAATTGTACCTGTTGTTAGGTGCCCGTCGTCCTCAACTTTGTTAAAATATTGTATATAAAATTAACTGGAGCGCTTTCGGAAGTTATCTTCCATCTTCTGCAGGTTAAGTTTCCGCTATTTGTTGCTGTTATGTACGGTGATGTTTACTCCAACTGTTTGTAGTAGCAACTGTATTGATACAAATATTCAGTTTGACAGATGAAATGGAAGAGTATAGGAGAAAATGGTATGAACATGTCTGCAGAATGGATACCAACAGATTGCCTGGGAAAAGTCTGAACTATCAACCAAAAGGAGGAAAAAGAGATCGAGGACGCCCACGAAAGAGGTGGACACAACAGCTAAATACTTTGAGCCGGAACGAACAAAAAAGATTTAATCCCTGCAAGGAGAAGAAGAAGAAGACAATATCTAGAAAAATATATTGCTAAGATAATATTTTTTTATTTAGCATGTTTCACAATTTTTCACATCTTGCAGCGCTTGGATTCCAGTGTTTAAGGACGAGATTCCTCGAGGCTCACATACCGGTCGAGGCTGGTGAGAAGAGTAAACAATGTCCTGGAAGTTTAGATGAAGTCGCTCTCTCCCCTGCCAGACGCCTGCCAGCATCTCGTTAAATACTTATGTTAGGAGGTGTGACGCAAAAACAACTGAATACCATCTTCCGTACAATCCAATTCAATTATTTCCCTAACTCACTGGCACTATCGAACCCGTAGGTCCATGGCCGCGCTGACATAATCTCTCCTGAGCTAATTGCTTCCAATCATTCCCTGTATAATCTGATTTTTTTTTAAATATCTTGGATCAGTAATTACAAGTTTAGGTACCTGTGAGAGAGATGTACAGACTAAAATTGCAATGGCAAAAAATGCAACTAAAACATTACATGGAGTAATTTGGAACAAAAATATCACAAAGGAAACTAAAATGAAAATTTATGAGAGCGTAATACAGAATATTTTGTCATATGGAAGTGAAACTTGGTCTTTGACGGAAGTACAAAAAAATGTAATTAGAACAGTTGAATTTGATTATTTTAGAAGAAGCCTCCAAAATCAAGACAAGATAAAATAAGAAATGAATTCCTTTGGAGCGAAATGAATGTCACCACATCGGTTGTAAGAGGATTGAAAACCAAACGCTTAAATGGAAAATGAAAGATGGCCAAAAAATATATACCAATGGTCACCCCCTGGAAGAAATAAACGTGGCAGACGAAGATGGAAATGGAAAACCTACGTCAGAACTATAATGGATGATAAGAATTTGGAAGAGGGAGATTGGAATGATAAAGATAAATGGAAACTGAAGACGGCAAACGTATAAATGAGGGAAAACCGAAGAAGAAGAAAGATAATCTACTTCTCCCAAATCGTAGTTTTAATGTTATTCTCCCACCTCATTTTTTGGTCTACGAAGTGGGCGTTTTCCCTCTGGTTTTCCTACAAGAAGCTGTTCGAGCTTTTGGCATGGATTCCCTGAAGTAGTCCCCGCCCAGAGAATCGAATGGGGGGCTATTTTACCTTCGGGAAATTTTACCCCAGTGGAACCCATGTCCGTGTTTCTTGAAAGTTCTATTTTTACGGTGAAAGACCGTCACTCTTTCGACCAAGGCACTTTTTTTGTCTGGCTTATCACCTTCGACCAGTCCTATCGGCAGCAGTGGTGCCTCCGGCATAGCTCTCGGGATTATTTAAGCACGCAAGCCACTCCACCATAACAAGGTAAAGATATCATTGAGGGCAATTATGTTGTCATGCATATTAAGTAGAAAGTCGCACATTAAATAAAATAAGATAAAGAAACATGAGTTGGAAGTAAACATCAATTCTTCTTTTTCTTCTTCACTTCACGGGCTAGGCAAAAATTGCCTGTTCCGCCTCACAGTTGTTCTGTCCATCTTTTCACTGGCCTTCCTACATTCCTTGAACCTCTTGGCTTGTAGTTGAACGCTGCTCTTGGTAATCTTGTTACATTCATTCTTTCCACATATGTAAACCATTTCTCTCTATATTCTCTGATTTTTTTCATTCAATGGATATATATTTAACTCCGTTCTTATATCTTCATTCTTTATCCGATCCAATCTTGTGCAGATTTTTGTTCTTCTAAGGAAGTTCATTTCTGCGCTTTAACTCTGTTCTTATATCTTCATTCTTTATCCGATCCAATCTTGTGCAGCTTTTTGTTCTTCTAAGGAAGTTCATTTCTGCGCTTTGTATTCTACTTTGTAATTTCTTGGTCATTACATCAATATCCATCCATCCATAGTAATTCTGCGCGAAGGCAGGTCCTTCACTGCAATCATAGCACTATCATGCTATGGTTGCAGCTTTACTAGGGATTTACAGGCGTGGTAGCTTCCCGGTGAAGGATGATGATGATGATGATAATAATAAAGATAATAATGATGATGGCCATATGATTTTGGGGACCGTTTGGGCCTTAAAGTTTTCCTGACATTTGTCTTACAGATGAGGAAAAACCCCGATAAAAACCTCACCCAGAAAAACTGCCCCGACCGGGGATCGAACCCGGGCCCGCTGCGTGGCAAGGCAGCACGCTACCTGGAGACCACAGCGGTGGACAACATCAATATAATAATATAATATCCTCAAGTCGTGTCCAACTCGGGGTTTGGTCGATGGATGAGATGAGATGAATCTCCTTTATATAGAGGTCTGTGAATGGTAAGGGTGCCGGCCGACCACGTCTGACGCACCATCACAGAAGCAGATGAACGAAATGAAGGAAATGAAACGAAATGGTCGAGATGAGTATGGAAAAATGGTGGATTGAAATTGTGGCAGAAAACCCCGAGAAAAACTGCTCAGACTTTGTAAGTGTAAGTCGTTATGAATAAATGAGACGTTACAGTGACTGGGAATCTAAACTTGTAAATTACGTAGTAGTGATGTCGGTGGGACCTTGGAACACTTAACAAAAAAGTGATAATGATCATAAATGTGTTGCAATATCACTTCACATCAAATTGAAATGCCATGTATGCCAAATCATCTTCATCAAAATCACTTAATCATAATTTTATTTCGTCTTTTCTTTATAGGCTATATAAAAAGGAGTGTATATGAGTCTGTCTGTATGTCTGTCCTTTAGGAGTGACTGACTAGCAAATATCCGGCATGTGTTGCTACGCCTAAATAAATTTAATGTGTTCTTATGTAGAAAAAGTGTAAAGTGATCCCACAACAGGCTCGGAGGCCCTTGGGGTAGTAGGAGGTTAAGGCTCCCACTTTTTCTTGACAATCGACACTTTGTGTCAGCCGGGTTGTCAGCTCTGCGTGATGGCCGCCTTTACCCCAGAACAAGCGTCTGGTACTCATTTCAGTTAGAGGCTCAGTCGACCCCAGGGCCATAGTGCCGCCAGAGGGTTTGGGTCAGTTTAAAATCCTGACCCCAACGGGACTTGAACCCTCGACCCTCTGGCTTGTAGCTCAGTGCCTTAACCACTACGCTACATGTTTAGTTGAATAAGTAAAAAGAAAAAAAATATAAATTCATATCGTAATTATTTTAGATACCCCGTTGCTGATTTCCCGGCGATGGCCGGGAATCTACTTATCCCGATCTTCTTGGCATAAGTGAGCTTAAAGACAAACATTATTGTTGAGAGTTATCCGTAAAAGAATCGGGCACGCCGTAGCGTAGTGGTTAAGGCACTGAGCTACAAGCCGGAGGGTCGAGGGTTCAAGTCCCATTGGGGTCAGGATTTTTAAACTGACCCAAACCCTCTGGTGGCACTATGGCCCTGGGGTCGACTCAGCCTCTAACGGAAATGAGTACCAGACGCTTGTTCTGGGGGTAAAGGCGGCCGTCACGCAGGGCTGACAACCCGGCTGACATAAAGTGCCGATTGTCTAGAAAAGTGGGAGCCTTAACCTCCTACTACCCCAAGGGCCTCCGGGCCTGTCGTGGGATCACTTTTATCCGTAAAAGAATGGTTTGTATGCAGATACAAAGAGGAAAGCTGAGTTAAGGAAACAGGGGAGAATGCAGAGTCTGCAGTGAAAGACCTGGTGTTGAGCGGAACACTATGAATGAATCCATAAAAGATACACATAAGCTGTCCCGGATTTTTTGTAGATTTTTTTTTAGATATTCAATTATGTTAACATTAATTTGTTATCAGCTATGCGTTGCTATACTTGCCCGGGAGTCTAATCATCCCGATCTTCTTTGCATCAGTGAACTGAAAGATAATAAATAATAGTTTTAAAAAACTAAAAAAACACGCTTTATTAGAAAACCGAACTAAAAAATTGAAAAATAATTTTAATTTCCAACACGCTTGGGATAAATAATTTTACCATCAAAAGCGTGGGGTGCTGTTTACCAATTAATATATTTGATAATAAACATATATTGGTAAAAGTAAAGTCTCTAAGAAGAAAATGTAAAAATCATAAAATGCACCCCACGATTTTGATGTTAAAATTATTTATCCCAAGCGTGTTGGAAATTCAATTATTTTTTTCAATTTTTTAGTTCGGTTTTCTAATAAAGCGTGCTTTTTTTTTTAGTTTTTTAAAACTATTGTTTATTTTTTATTTTTTGGTTTTAATATTTTACAGAATAAGATAAAAATGTTAATATCTTTAAATTCGATAGGCTACTATTGTAGTATGAGGTAAAAGTAATACTCTTCTAAAAAAATAACTCCCAGCCGGATTTGAACCAGCGACCTATGGATTACTGAAATTATATACCATTAGAGTTCACCGCTCTACCATCTGAGCTGTTACAACGATTGACTAAAAAGTCGACAAGTCCGCAACCTATTATACCAGTTTTTAATTATTTTTTTTATTTTCTGATGATTCTGGCCAGGATTTTAGAAACAAAATATGAAATTATTGTATTGTCACGGATCCTTTACAAGTACACAAAGTTTCAAGTCGATCCAATGTTTCTAAGTGGGTGAAAATCGTGTTCAAAAATTCCGTTACATAGATACAAAGACACTTTTTTTATTTTCTGATGATTCTGGCCAGGATTTTAGAAAATAAATATGAATTTATTGTATTGTCACGGGTCCTTTACACGTATACAAAGTTTCAAGTCGATCCAATGTTTCTAAATGGGTGAAAATCGTGTTCAAAAATTCCGTTACATAGCTACAAAGACACTTTTTTTGATTTTCTGATGATTCTGGCCATGATTTTAGAAATAAAATATGAAATTATTGTATTGTCACGGGTCTTTTACAAGTATACAAAGTTTCAAGTCGATCCAATGATTTTAAGTGGGCGAAAATCGCGTTAAAAGATTCAGTTACATAGATAGATACAGGTCAAGTTAATATAAAGCGTGTAAAAATGGTTATTGTGAGTTATTCGTAAAATCAATACTAATACAATTCTATAGGTAGAACGAAAATAAGCTTTAACATAAGGTTTATAGGGCATCGTAACGATTTCGTATACGCACATGGAAAGTCTAATTACGTTAAGCACATAATAAACACCGGCCATAGAATGAACTCAATAGAAGACACCCTTAAAATAGTACACAAAGAGGGAAACCCAATAAAAAATCAATATATTGGAAGACCTGGAAATTATCAACCAGATAGATAACAAGTAGTTAATAAATGAAAGCACTCCCAGACTAAACAACCCGCTATACGATATCGTTAGGAAGAAACTTCAGTCACGGACAACACTACATTAGGACCAGAACCGAGAACATCAAGTAAAATGTAGCTAAGAAAGACCAGCTGAAGATGGGATAGAGATTCTGAAAGGCCTTCAGACAAAAAAAAGCATAATTTTTTATAAGTTGAGGACGATGGCTTTGACCTAAGAAGGTACATTTTAACTTTATTTTATTTTATTCGTACAAGATAGACATACTATGCTCTCCCGGGATTTTTTTGTAGATTTTTTTGAGACATTCAATTCTATGTACATTAATTTGGTGTATATGTTATGGTTTAGACAGCGTAAGCCATTTAAGCTTCATGTAATGCACCGATGCATTTTTTTTTAGCTCCGGCCCTGTAGTATATAGGATAATATATTATAACGTTAAATTGTCCAAAAAATTCTCTAAATGATGGTGAAAGCCCCATTCAAATCGGTCAGCTAGTTTTTGAGTTCATAAAGGATAGAAAGACAGACCCACAGGCACTAATTTTTATATATAAATATGTAAACCATGTCCATAAAGTCTTTCCAACATTACAACTTCCAATAAGATGAAAACTATAAAAGTTAGAGTTGTGTGGTTTGTGGCAGATCAAAAACAAACTCTCAAAGTTTCTTTTTAGTTTGTTTTCAGTATAATCTACAATGACGTTAAACCAGGAGATAGTGCAATGTGTTTTATGGCACCATGAGACACGTTCACCAACTACTGTACATAAGATAATGGAATTTATTGCTTTTTTTTCAGTAGAAAGAAAATACATACGCATTTACATTGCGCACGGGTCTGCTTGGCCGTACGTGCATTATTTTTCCATGAATAAAAAAAAAATATAACTAATCATAATATAAACAAATACCTACAAATACATCTGTATGAAAAACAATAATAGGCTACATATAAGTAAAATCTATGTCTACACTACATCACAATAATACATATCTACACTCATCCATGAAAAGGCCATTTGTATAAATAAATAAAAGAAAGTCTCATTCTGTACATTAATACTTAAAAAAAATTGCTAGAAAACAAATTTAAAAAACACACACACACATACACCGACACACCCCAACGCATATGCACACGCGCATGCCCCCTCCCCCTGTCCCTGCAGACATCAATGCACTATCAGACCTACTTATTATATAATATAATTAAAGATCGAAAACAAAGACCATATTGAGATT
Source organism: Diploptera punctata (assembly GCA_030220185.1). Classification (NCBI taxonomy): domain Eukaryota; kingdom Metazoa; phylum Arthropoda; class Insecta; order Blattodea; family Blaberidae; genus Diploptera; species Diploptera punctata. The sequence goes on from JASPKZ010007561.1 coordinate 52,053, forward strand.
CTTCTTATTGATAATACATATATCCTTAATCTACAATTTTGCTATATCTCAATTTCCTTACTGTGCCCAAAAATTTGCATGTTTTTGATTCACTATCGATCCGTCCTGAAAGATCCCAACACGCCACTCTCCCACGATCCGACCTGAGAAATCTCTCCGGCAGCAACAGTAATCTAAGTTGTTCTGTCTCTCTACAGAATGCTATAATATGCTGCAAGTTTTCATGGTCATCGCATAGCGGGCATAGTTTAATGCCTTCTTCACTTGTTAAATTATGGGCCATCCATCCCCCCAAATGAAACCATGCAATAGCACTTCTATCATCCCCATCCAAAGAGTCAATATACTTCTCCCTTCCCCACGAAAGTTTCAGTTCCGACTGCAGGGTAAGCGATATTTTCTGGTTACACTCGGCTTCTATATACTGCCTGTCTATCGATTAGTCTCTTCTTAACTCTCCTCCAAACATTTCTGTACATAATGTATGGCGAGGAATTGAATACCGCTTAGATGTTTTGCGGGCGACAACAGGTGCACATGTGGAAATGCACTGACATTGCTTTACAAACTTTGAGAGTTTCTCTTTCATCTGCCAGAAACCATATACAGAGTGTCCCAAAGTGATGTATAGGTATTTTTACCGAAAATGCAAGAATTATTCCTATGTAAAAAAATCTAACTAATTCTCCCACTCCTTCTTTGAAACGTTATTTCTCAGCAACGAAATGAGACAGAAATACAATTTTTTGTGTTTTATTTCTTAAGCCTGTACATGTTCAAAATGCTCACTTCCTGCCGCAGTACACTCCCAACAACGACGTTGAACAGAGCGACACACGTTTTGAATTATTGTTATTGGAATGTCATTGACGGCATGTTCAATCTGATCTCTCAGTTCCTCCAGTGTTTGTGGTTTTGTGGCGAACACCGTGTTCTTTACAGTTCCCCAAAAAAATAAGTCTAGAGGGGTTAAATCAGGAGATCGAGGCGGGAACTCCGTAGCACTTACAGGGAGTTGTAGTGTAGGAAATACTTTATAAACACGGTGTATCACTGTATTTTTAATATATATATATATATATATATATATATATATATATATATTTACTTATTTACTTACTTATTTGCCTACTTACTTATTTACTTACTTAATTACTTATTTACTTACTTAATTACTTATTTACTTACTTAATTACTTATTTACTTACTTAATTACTTATTTACTTACTTAATTACTTATTTACTTACTTACTTATTTACTTCCTTACTTATTTACTTACTTACTTACTTATTTACTTACTTACTTATTTACTTACTTATTTATTTACTTACTTAATTACTTATATACTTACATAATTACTTTTTACTTACTTAATTACTTACTTAATTACTTATTTACTTACTTAATTACTTACTTACTTAATTACTTATTTACTTGTTTACTTACTTACTTATTTACTTCCTTACTTATTTACTTCCTTAATTACTTATTTACTTTCTTAATTACTTATTTACTTACTTAATTACTTATTTACTTACTTAATTACTTATTTACTTACTTAATTACTTATTTACTTACTTAATTACTTACTTAATTACTTATTTACTCACTTATTTACTTACTTAATTACTTTACTCACTTATTTACTTACTTAATTACTTATTTACTTAATTACTTTACTCACTTATTTACTTACTTAATTACTTTACTCACTTATTTACTTACTTAATTATTTAATTACTTATTTACTTACTTAATTACTTACTTAATTACTTATTTACTTACTTAATTACTTATTTACTTACTTAATTACTTATTTACTTCCTTACTTACTTACTTACTTACTTACTTACTTACTTACTTACTTACTTACTTACTTACTTACTTACTTACTTACTTACTTACTTACTTACTTACTTACTTACTTACTTACAACCTTCTCATTCTGAATTATCTAGTTTGATTTCAATTTCTCATATAAATGTTAATAATATTTTCAGGATCATCGAAAAAACGAGATGTTGGACGTTCAACAAGTCCACTGAGCGACGGCTCAACGAATTCGACGACGTCACACGTGATGACTCGGTCTTCAAGTAACCACATAAATAATCATCACTCCAGACCAAATGGACGTAAGTAGATTCTCATATCTAACTCAGCACCTTGTTGCTTTGCCGCTTTGCTTATCTTCACTTGTCACTCTATTATAATCAGGTTTTTTATGTTATAAAATATAAGATTACAATACAGATAATATATATTATTCAACAGTTTGTGTGTGAAACCAAGATAAAAGACAGAAGTCTAACTTATCATTATACTATACTAGCGGACCCGGCAGACGTTGTCCTGCCCGAACGTTCAATTCTCGTGTCATGGCCGGACGATAAAAATGTAAGTGAATTTATTACCGTAAAATTCACAAATTTATAACTTCGCTAGAAAACTCCTCACTGGCATCTGTTGTGGGTCAAGAAGCTTGCATTATGACGTCACATTGTATTAGCGCGGAATGTCGGTAATGCAGATTACTATACACATTTCATGCAAAAAAATTATAACCGAATGGCAGCGCCATCTATCGGGTCCAATTGTGAATCTAAACCATCCAGGGACCCACTGAAACACATACCAAAAGAATCATCAAAATAGGGCCAGTCGTTTACGCGGTTTTTAATTTCGGATTTCAAGTTAACTCCACTTACAATTGTTGGATTTCGCTCTTTTTTTTCTAATACCTACATTGGTTTATTTTAAGAGTTCCCAAGGCCATGCTTCGTTATTGTCCAACAGGGAAGAGATCTCTGGGTCATCCAAGGAAACGCTTAATACAAAATTCATCAGTGATATCTTAACAGGCCTATAGGTCTGAGACTTGGTTGGATGAAAAAGGAGGAGGTTTATTCTAATAGGATATACTGAGTTTTGTTGTGAAACGTCGAAAAATGCGACCGCTAGAGCGATTTTTAAATTTTTTGTTTCAGGTGAACTCCTACACGTAATGGTTTTAGAACATAATAGATTATATTTGAAGAGAAAAATGTTCGCCTAGACCGGGACTCGAACCCGGGACCCTTGGCTTTCCGGGCCAAGTGCTCTACCAACTGAGCTAACCGAGGCGAGTTACGATCTAGACGCAAATTTTTCTCTTATGTATGTTGTAATTCCCTCGCGCCAAATGCTTGAAACCATAGCTTCTATCTTTGCAAATGGCGGCTTCTTAGTTAAGAAGACATTTATTGGGAATTTAACACTACTTTTATAGCCAGTAGGGCTTCTATTGACGATTTTATTATTAATTTAACACTTCTCATAGAAGGATAAATTATATTTGAAGAGAAAAATGTTCGCCTAGACCGGGACTCGAACCCGGGACCCTTGGCTTTCCGGGGCCAAGTGCTCTACCAACTGAGCTACCGAGGCGAGTTACGATCTAGACGCAAATTTTTTCTCTTATGTATGTTGTAATTCCCTCGCGCCAAATGCTTGAAACCATAGCTTCTATCTTTGCAAATGGCGGCTTCTTAGTTAAGAAGACATTTATTGGGAATTTAACACTACTTTATAGCCAGTAGGGCTTCTATTGACGATTTTATTATTAATTTAACACTTCTCATAGAAGGATAAATTATATTTGAAGAGAAAAAAAGATAGAAGCTATGGTTTCAAGCATTTGGCGCGAGGGAATTACAACATACATAAGAGAAAAATTTGCGTCTAGATCGTAACTCGCCTCGGTAGCTCAGTTGGTAGAGCACTTGGCCCGGAAAGCCAAGGGTCCCGGGTTCGAGTCCCGGTCTAGGCGAACATTTTTCTCTTCAAATATAATTTATCCTTCTATGAGAAGTGTTAAATTAATAATAAAATCGTCAACATAATAGATAACTGCCAAACCCTCGCCGCATCTGAAAAATTGTATACATGAATTTTCACGAAGATCGGTTGAGCGGTCTAAAAGTCTATAAAGGACAAACACACACACATTATATTATATATATATATATATATATATATAATATTGCAGATTTTCGTGGATATAAGTATGAATATGGAAGTTTTCTTGGGTTTTCCGCGTCATGGATTCAAGTTCGGCCTCTGGCCACTGATTCCGACGTTCGTCGGCATGATCCCACATAGCATTATCAAGGAATGATAAGTTCAAGTCACAGGTTTAGGTATTTTATGATAAAGTATATAGAGTTTTCGCTGTGGCCCGTTTCCGAAGACGTACGCCCATCTCTATCTCTATAATTCCAAGATGGGCAGCGCAGAGTGCGGCTCCCTCGATGCGGCTACTTTGCTGCCTGTCAACCGAAGTTGACTGGGGACGAAGACTGAGTCCATTAACCCCAAAAAATTTTGATAATAAGTAAAGCTTGTTGAGCATTTACTTAAATGTAAGGTGTTCATTGTTTCATCACTCGCATTCCTTGCATGGATGAAGATATGTGTAGCTGTGTCGTGCTCCGTTCTGATTGGCTGTTTTACCGAAGTCGGTATATATGTTGAAAATTTATTGAAATCCGATAAAATGGAATTTTTATTGTAATAATAGTTAGTACTATAGTGTACTAATATATAATGTTGTTTTGAAAATTTTGATAATGAAGTAATTGATGTTTAAAAGTGCGTGGTGGCTGGCCAATCACAGTCGAGCACATGGCATTCCCTGGTGGTCACCCATGCAGGTACCTGCCTTGCTCAGGTCACCGTGACTAGCCAGCTGTATGTTGGCGGCCGATGAGCCTGCTGTTAGGGGTCTCGCATGTGCGGTGAATGTTCTTGGACTTAGAAAATTTTTTGGCATTCCCTGGTGGTCACCCATACAGGTACTCTGCCTTCCTGAAGGTCGCCGTAGCTAACTTGCGATATGTTGGCGGGCGATGGGCCTGTTGTAAGTGGTCTCGCATTTGCGGTGATCCAAGGTTTAGTTCTTATGTAGTTAAATACCTTAATTTTCAGTGCGGTCCGTTTCCGAAGCCGTACACCCATCCAAGGTTTAGTTCTTATGAAGTTAAACATCTTCAGTTTTCAGTGTGGTCCGTTTCGGAAGCCGTACACGCATCCAAACGTCGACCACACTCCATGTTGCCCAACCGTGGTTTTGTTCATATCTTTGAAAACTCTATGTACTTTATTATAAAATACCTAAACCTGTGACTCAAACGTATCATTCCTCGATAATGGCATTGTGGGATCATGCCGAAACGTCGGAATCAGCGGCCAGAGGCCGAACTTGAATCCAAGACGCGGAAAATTCAAGAAAACTTCCAAATATATATAACGAGCTTCCAATATAAAACCGGACCGGCCTTACGGAGTTTCACCCGGCACGCAGTGCTGTCTCTTCCTCCCGCAATTCACCCTGCCTGCCACCCGTCCTTGAACTGTTTCTTACCTTATAGAAAATGCTGGAAATGTTGTCCTCCCGCACTTAAACAGGCATTATACCGAGTAAACACATTTAGATTGACACGCTGTAGTTCGGGCACTGTCAAGTTTCTGATTTCATTTCTTATGTTGTTCTTCAGTTCTTCCAATGTGTGCGGATTTATTTTGTACACTTTGTCTTTCAGGCTACCCCACAAATAAAAATTACACACTGTTAGATCTGGGGAGCGAGTGTTTCTTATTTTGTACTGACCCAGTGGTCTCAAATTTAGTCACAAGATCGTGGATTGTCGATCTGGAAGGAGGTAATTGTCCAGGGAAGTTCCGAATAAATTCCTCGCGAACGCGACGAGCTGATTCGTATTTATAATAACATTTACACACATAAATGCGCTGCTCTAATGTCAGCTGACGTCTCATCTTGTCGAACGATAGTAAACTGACTAGTTGAAGGACCTGGCAGAGTGAAATGCGGACGAGGAGAGAGCGCTGCCTGACGGGTGAAACCCCGTGAGGCCGGTCCGGGTTTATATTGGAAGCCCGTTATATATATATATATATATATATTACAACATTACCTTATATACTGAGGTAAGTTCCAGTTTTATGGACTGAATTTTCATTAGCCGAAAAACTTTTACCTTTAAGCAAGTAACAAAATGTAGTTCGTTTCCTAATACTTCAAAATAAATAAAATAAAAATATATATTATCTATCACATATATTTTAAATGTGATCCCACTACAGGCCTAAGGAGACCCTTGAGGTAGTAGGAGGTAAAGGCTCCCACTTTTTTTGGACAATCGGCACTTGATGTCAACCGGGGTTTGCCAGCCCTGCGTGAACGGACCGCATTTAACCCAGAAACAGCGTCTGGTGTTCATTTCCATTAGAGGCTGAGTCGACCTCAGGGCCATAGTGCCGCCAGAAGGTTTAGATCAGTTTTAAAAATCCTGATCCCACGGGAGCTGTCTGAATCTAGCCGCTTTCGCTTGTAGGGCGGCGTAGTGCCTATCAGCAGCGACAACCACACAAACACACACACAGCACACACACAGCACAACACAGCGACTACGCACACACACAGCTACATATATATTCTATTCTACTATCTGATATCTTATTTATATTATATTATGTTATCTTCTTTTATCTTCTCTTCTCTTTTCTCTTGGCTCTTCTCTGTTATCTTCTCCTTCTCTTATCTTCTCTTATCCTTCTTTCTCTCTTCTTCTCTTCATCTTCTCTTCTCTGCTCTTCTCATCTCTCTCTTCTCTCTCCTTCTCTTCCTCCTTCTCTTCTCGTTCGTTACTACTTCTCTGCTCTTTATCTTCTCTTCTATTCTCTCTCTTATCTTCTCTTTTATCTCTTTCTCTTATATTTTTTTTTTTTCTTTCTCTTGCTCCATTCTCTTCTCTTCTCTTCCTCTTCTCCTTCTCTTTCCTTCCTCTCTGCTCACCCCTTTCGCTCCTTCGCGGCTTGCCCTCCCCGCCTCCCCCCCAGTGCCCACCGCCCCTTCCTTTTTTGGTTTCTGCATACACTTTTGTAAATACATTTAACAAAATCAATTGGTAGGCCTAATTGTAGTATACGATACTATAAAGTGAAAAACTTTATAATGTGGTTTCTAAAAATTGGAATTGATCCTCTATTGGTCATTGATGGCCAATTTTAGAAAGATACTCGCCTGTCCAAATACATCTAAGAATACCAAAATTTGGCTAAGCCGTCCTGGTGAAACCTCTTGCCCCGATCACAATCTGTGACGTTATACGATCTATTGTATTTATCTTTGTAATAATCAATATATATAAGTTATTTGGGAGAATTTTAAAAACTATAATCATAATTTCAATAGATTAAATGCGTAAGCATTTAATTATTTAATTCTTACATATGCGAAACGCAGAGTAATTTAAAATGTCAATTGTTTCTAATGGCTGTTTTTCCTATACAAATGTTGAAGCATCAAAAATGAAAAGCTGAGAGAGTTTTTGGATGCTTTAAGAATTGTATAGGAGAAAACAGCCATTTAGATCTAATGAAATTATATATTCTTCATTGCGCGTGCGTACTGTAAGAATGTTACGATGCTCATTTAATTTATTGAAATTATAATTACATATTTTAAGATTATCCCTTGTAACTTATATTGTCGTCTTCTTCTTTTTCATCATCATCATCTTCTTCCTTTCGTGTAATAGACTTAGGGGTCTGTTACGGTCTTAATCCAACGTTTGAAGGGCCTGCTCAAAAATATCTTGCCTGGTGACTGGTAATTTAAGATTTGACGTAGTATTCTTGTACGGCTCATTCTTCTTACGTGAGATTTCCAGTTGTTTCTGTATTTTTGTACATATTCCATGATTGATTCTGTTTGTAATTCTTTGAGAATCTCGGAATTCTTTTTATGGTCTGTTCTTGAGTAACATAAATTTCATTTCTGCCGCAGTTAGTCTTTGTTCACCTACACTGCGAATTGTCCAGGCCTCACTGCCGTAACATAATATGGGTCTGGCCAGTGTACTTATATTGACACGTGCTAGATAATTTTTATTTTCTTTATTTCGAGTATAAGATAAAACATTTTATTATTTTTATTTTGTCTATTTCAAGTATTAGAGAGGGAACTACACTTTCTCTCACGCTTAAAGGTAAAATCATTATTCGGCCAATGAAAACGTATTGGTACATCTAGTTTGTTTACATTACAACTGGAACTTAGCTGGGAAGAGGTAGAGAAGATGTGTCTATATTGTTAAACGAGTTACAGCTAGTTTTATTCGTTACATAACAAGACCCTGTATATGAGGGGAATGTCCGAGAGTGACTACAATGTAAAGACGTTTTGGCACGGGGAACAGTTTTGTCTGATTCTGAATGTAGGTCCTGGGGTCACTGTCTGTCTCTAATTAAAAACTTAATTTAGCTTCCAGATAAAAATACAGCGAGACCTGTTAAACTGCATTGTTTTTATTCACTCCTTCTAAAACACTTCCTTGCTAAAACAAATAATAAAAATAATAATAATAATAATTCAGGAAAAATACGTAATGTTAAAAAATTTAAATATTTAGAATATATTTCAGGGTAAAAATGAGAATTCAACTACAGAAATTGAAAGAATAGCTGATGGAAGAAGAATCATTGGTACGTTGAACTCAGTGCTTTGGAATAGAAATATAATATACAGAACGAAGAAAACTATATTTCAAGTTGTGTTACAAAACATTTTATTATATGGGTTCGAAACCTGGACAGAAAGTAGAAAACAAGCCAACAAGCTGTTAGCAGTAGAAATGGATTTTTGGAGGCGATCGACAATAATTTAAAGAAGGGATAAGGCCAGAAACAGCACAGTAAAGGGAATTATGTAAGTTGATAAAAAACGCATTAAAAAATAAGAAAAACGTTTGAAATGGTATGGACACCTCATAAGAATGGAAGAAAAGAGAATATCAAAGAAGATCCCTAAATGGAAAGCTAATGGAAGAAGTGGAAGAGGCAGACCTAGAGAACGTTGGATAGATGGAGTGAGAAGTATGGAAGCTAAAGATTTGAGGGAAGAAGATACTTCAGAGAGGAACCTCTGGCGACAAATAACTTTGGGTTGAAGGAGAAACACTGTATTGTGGAATATTCCTAATATAAAAATAATAGCAATAGATAGATAGATTATCGGTTGTTGAATATCTTAGACGCCGTCAGATTTCTAATAGCCAATTGTGTCGGTCCATCCAATATCCTGGTTGTAGATGTTTCTCCTTCATGTATAAATATATTCCCTGATTCCAGGAAGTTTTATACGAAGGTCAGCAAGAATTTCTAGAAGAGAAAAAATTAGAAACTCAATTATAAGGTAGAAAGTGAATATAGAAAACACTATTTTAGATTACATTAAAACTCAGCAATTAAGATGGTACGGACATGTCTAACTAATGAAAATGTGTTTTGGAATGGAAACCTGAGGGAAGACTAGGCAGAGAAAGGGCTAAAACAATAACAATAATAAAATAATAATTGATGTGTCGCCGCAGGCGTTGACCATTTTGCCGCGTTGCCCAAGGTAAAGTGGAATCGGCATCAAAAGCAACGGTTTCCCTCTGTTTAAAAAATACATTGTTACTGCCAGGCATAGCCGGGGGGAGTTGTTGTTAGAGGCTTCTAAGACGCCGCTCCAATCACCAAAAACTGAAAACAGTTCTCTGACAAAAATGTCTTCGTATTATAATTGAAGTATAAAATTACGTTTCCATGTCAACTCCACGTGGATATAATTATATTAACAGCGTTGCAACTTTTGTCTTTTTGCAGTATTATTATAATATAGTACGTTAGTGCCAGTGAATAAAACGTGACAACGCCGCTTGATATGCTAACTACTTATAACTAATGCCACGAGTGACTTCCAATTTATCTAGAGCATTTGGAAGTCAAGAGTGGAATTTGTTAGTAGTATTTAACGAATAAAATTAAGCTGTTTACTCACAAATCATTATTTAAATATAATTATTTTAAAATAGTTATATATTTAATGTAAATGGCGATGTTTGAAAACAAATGAGAAACGATTGGTACGCTTCATTTGCTTCTTTTGTTCATCACCATACAGAGGTTCATCACTGCAACCAGATCATTTTATTTATTGCCAAAGGAACGAAATATTGTAAGAATGCACTCTAGTGGAGAAAATATGAAACACATCAAACTGTACATTAATTCATTTCTGATGTCATTTAATGTAAATGACAATTATATTTTTCTGGAATGTTATTACCTGGGAAAAAATACATTTAAGAAAGTGCAAACAGCGGTTTCTTTTTTTTTTGATGATATAATCAATTGCTATAAATATGTTTATATTAAGTCCCGCATGCGGTATGTGTTGACATTCATGCACTATATATACAATCTGGTAGCCGTATTTCTCATAGAGTTACTCACTGCACAATAATGCTATGACCTATTCAGAATGTTAAAAAAGAGGCCCTTTCTTTATAATGTTAAACTTTAGGTGGTAAATTCTAGGCGAAACTCGACTGTGATTGGTTGTAAATAAAAAATCATTGAAATATGATTGGTCATTGACTCCCATTTGGGGCATGAGTTAAATAGTCCGTGCAAAATAATCCTACCTAACCATAAAGCAAAGCGCATGTAAACTGAAATACTGAGTTCGCTATACACATCTTGGAAGTAGGCCAACTGTGCACCCCCTTTGTGCCAATGAACCTCGAAACTCATGGATACAATAAATAAGAACTGGAATGCGAACAGGAGGATTGGAAGACATGGAGTAGATGGATAGAGACGAGTGGAGAAGGATAAATATGTGTAAACATTACAAATCTGTATGTAAAAATAAATAAATAATAATAACTTTTGACATAAAACATGTCAACAAATTTAGATATCTAGGATCAATCTTACAAAAAAGAAGATACATCACAATTAGGAATAGAAAAAGAAAACTTATAGCAGATGGATGGAGAGTAATTGGCAACCGAACTCAGCTTTGTGAATTAGTCGGGGTTGATGGATTTTTTTAGATAGAAAAATCCAAGGAGCAAGACCCCCGTGGATAGACTTTAAGCCGTGGTTTCCTAGTCTGAAGATCCTTAAGCCTGAATAAAAAGACCTTTAACCAAAATTTATAATTTTAGTAATACCTTAGTTGCCTACTAAATATCTTATTGGATCGGTATGTTGTCCACATACCATTCATGACATCTTTAGGGAAATAAGTGTAACTAAATTAATTTTGGTTTAGTAACTCCTATCAATAAACTGCAAAACAATAAAATCCAACGTCAAATCTCTCGTTTAAACTATAGCCCTAAGGAAGTAACACAATACCTGAATTGGTAGATTGCATAACCCTCAGAACCTGCCGTCCGCGCAGCATCCCTCCTCACTCCACTCCGCTCTTACTCATGCAGGGACGGCTTATCTGCTCCGTACAGTGATTTGACATTGATGGATTCTGGCATCGATTTCTGTGCCTTTCAGTCAAAAGCGGTTGATTTTTTTTTTTTGCACACGGCCTTGGTACATTACAAAACTTCTCTGGAAGAAATTTCAAGGCACTCAATGGTTGACAATTTTCTCGCCAATATTATGGAGTAAAAACGTAATTTACAGAATATTTATTTATAACGCCAGTGTAGAGACTGTTATGTTACATGGATCAGAAACATGGGCAATGATAAGTTGCAAGTAAAAGAGATGGATTATACAGGAGATCATCGCGGAAGTACAGATGACAAAATAACGAAAAAACGACCGATATTAATGTTGTATCCACAGTCTTCGTGAAGCTTATCTAATTGGTGACAGTCACGATGGTATTTATGTTTAAGTTTAAAACCTATAAGCACACCCACAGCTAATAAAGGCTGGAAAATAAAATGTCAAAAGTGACTGAGAACATTGCCGAGTCCATAGTTTTCGTGGAAGCTTATATAATTGGTGACAGTTCCGATGATAATTTAAGTTCAAGTTTGACTCCTAGACACATGTAGTGGATAGGAACCGGTGAAAAATAAAATATAAAAAGTGACAGATTAGTGCCGAGTCCATAGCTTTCGTGGAAGCTTATATAATTGGTGAAGTCCCGATGATAATTAAAGTTCATGTTTGACCCCTAAACACATGAAGTGGATAGGGACCGGTGAAATATAAAATATAAAAAGTGACAGATTAGTGCCGAGTCCATGGTTTTCGTGGAAATTTATATAATTGGTGACAGTCTCGATGATAATTTAAGTTCAAGTTTGACCCTTAAACACATTAAGTGGAACCGGCGAAAAATAAAATATAGAAAGTGACAGATTAGTGCGAGTTCATAGTTTTCGTGGAAGCGTATATAATTGGTGACAGTCCCCAGTATATTTAAGTTAAAGTTTAACCTCAGCACAACTAGGGGTAAGAAGAGGTGAAAAATGAAAATCACTGAGATTAGTGCCGAGTTCATAGTTTCCGTGAAAACTTATACAATTAGTGACATTCCCGATGATATTTAATTTCCGATCCGATTGAGGGTCTTTCCACTTTTCAGCGGTTGCCCTTTTACCAGCCGGCTGCTGGCCCTTCACATCCACATGTGTCAATCACAGAGGTAGATGATCAACAGCCAGTGTAGGGGTGACATGTGGTTAGCATGTCGAGTCCCCCAGCCGTTATAGCTGGTTCATCAACCTGGAGCCGCTACTTATTGTAGCTAACCCAATTGCCTCACGATGCTGGGTGGGCACCGGTCCCATACTGGCCGAAATACCGTGAGAAAATTTCTTCCCCCATGGAGACTCGAACCAGCGCAAGTCCCGTAGCTCTGCGCCAAGGCTTCCCACCTTAACCGCTCGGCTACGACGCGGGACTATTTAATTTCAAGTTTGGATAATAAATGCCTAATCTGTAGCTTTCGGGTTCGCTAAGCTGATTGACGGAAAGAATATCGGTATAAATATGCGGGCACAACGCCAGGTGATCAGCTGGTATGTACTGTATATGCAGGTAGTTTGAGCACGCGAATAATTAAATTGGATTTTGATTATAGGAGGTCGTTAAAGGTGTTAACCTTAAATAATGACGTAGCTTCCCGACGATAAGGTCTCCACCCATAGCTAATGGCCTATATCTGCCCTGACCTCAAACACGCTGATCTGCATTCCAATTTACTTGGCTAGATTGAGTTTCACTGAAATTAAACCCAGTCTCCACGTCTTTCGCAACAAACTTAATTGTATACTTCTTCCGAGCTGTAAACAAACTTATTTGTTCGCCGAACCGTCTATTTGGGTAAATGTGGTGCTAGTTTTACCCGCCATATGAATGAGTTCTGTACGATAGAAATATTGTTCTTAGACAATATCGTATTTTATGGGAAATAAGACTGAATACAAGATAAAATGGTAACAATAATTAGCCCATATAAAATTATAGAATATTCACCTGAAAGGTCCGTCTCCTCAACTTAATTATCATTTAACTGTAGCGCTTTCGGGACTATTTTCGGCCGATCATCGGCAGGATTCAAAACTGGTGTTTCAGGGCGTCACTGAAGTATCGTGGGTAGAGGGGGTTGCATGTTTGGGTTTCGTTTTCCGTTATCAGGCTGTCGAAGCCCAATACATGCAACCCCTGCTAGCCAGATCTTCAGTGAAACACCAGTTTTGAATCCTGCCTATGATGTGACAAGTCCGAAAGCGGCTATCAGTTAAATGATAATTAATGTTGATGTAGACGGACGCTTTCAGGTGAATAATTCTATAATTTTATATTAAGTTTGAATAAACCTCAATGGTAAACATCATGAATCTTATAAAAGTTGAAAATAATTAGCCCTCGCTGCAGGGTCAAAAAAAGGGTTGTATTTAAGTTCCGGTCTGTTAATAATATTCAATTGAAATGTGAGTGGTGATTTCTCCAATTTGGGGCAATAGTTAAATAGTCGTCATAAATAAATAAGAAAGCTCAAAATTGGAGAAATGACCCAATCACGTTCAGAATGATTTTTTATTTACAAAAACCAATCACAGGGCTTGTTTCGCCTAAAATTTACGTTCGACGTAAGTTTATCATAATGAGAGAAAGCACCTCCTTTTTAGCATATTTTTGCAGTAACTGACCCCGTAATAAATACGGCTTACAGATTGTATATAGAGTGCATAAATGTCAACACATACCGCATGGCGGGAGTTTATAAATATATAAACATTTGTAGTGCAATTGATTATATATACCACCAAAAAAAGAAAACCAGCTGTGTGCAGCTTTCTTAAATGTAATTTTTTTGCTGCAGGTAATTAACATGTCCAGAAAAATATAATTGTCATATTTACATCATACGACATCAGAAAGGAATTAATATACAGTTTGATGTGTTTCATTTTTTTCTCCACTAGAGACCATTCTTACAATAGTAGCGTTCATTTGGCAATAAATAGCTATGATCTGGTTGCAGTGATAAACAAAAGAAGCAGATGAAGCGTACCTATCGTTTCTCATTTGTTTTCAAACATCGCCGTTTACATTAAATATATAAATATTTTAAAATAACTATAGTTAAATAATGATTTGTGAGTAAACATTAATTTTATTCGTTAAATAGTCCTAACAATGCCACTCTTGATTTCCAAATTCTCTAGATAAATTCACTCCTCACTTCGTGAGTCGTGAATTTATCGATAATTTGGAAATCACTCGTGGCATTACTTATGAAAATTATATATGGACCTATCCAATCAGACTTCACGCCTTTCCCATGATGTCGATACATTTTCTTTATTTGTAATTTCATTACGAGCAGAATATATGCTTTATGCTGTAAATTATGCTCGTATTTCCGTAGCTAATGTGGGATAATTTTCACTGATCTGTTTGAAAACATTAAAAATAGTTTCTTTCCGTTTTTAAAATGCTTCTTTTACCAAATGCTTTAAGAAATCCCCTGTTGTTCGTTGCACAAAGCGTACCTGCGACTCACGTTTTCATTCACACGCCCTACAAGACCTGGTGTGTGTTCAATAATTTCTCCTGTCGCCAGAATTCGTGTAAGATCTTCCCCCGACTCGATAGGTGTAGTGCAACCCCTAGAAGTCTGTAATACTTATTATGAAACACACAAGACACTTGATATCAGCCCATTGTGTTTCGATCTTCAAACTTATTTTACATCAAAATGGTACGTTTCCGGACATAGGTTCCTTATCAAAACTTTATCTACTAAGTCCCCTCTAAAACACCTAGAAGTCTATAATACTTATTGTGATTCATCCTGTATATAAATCTGCTAGATAATATATACCTGTATTATTTTCAATGGGGTGCACGCCGTAGCATAGTGGTTAAGGCGCTGTGGTACAAGCCGGAAGGTCGAGGGTTCAAGTCCCGTTGGGGTCAGGATTTTTAAACTGACCCAAACCTTCTGGCGGCACTATGGCCCTGGGATCGACTCAGCCTCTAACGGAAATGAGTACCAGACGCTTGTTCTGTGGGTAAAGGCGGCCGTCACGCAGGGATAACAACTCGGCTGACATCAAGTGCCGATTGTCCAGAAAAAGTGGAAGTCTTAACCTCCTACTACCCCAAGAGTCTCCTGAGGCCTGTTGCGGGATCACTTTACTATACTTATTTTCAATTTCTTTATTTCGAGTGTTAGATAGAGAACTACGGAGTACATTTTCTTACACGTTTAAAGGTAAAATGATTAGACCAATGGAAATGCAGTCCATACATCTGGTTTATTTATATTACAACTGGAACTTAGCTCGAAGAAGTATAACTCCCCCATTTTTTGTTCTTCCGAAGGACTCTACTGTTGTATGCTGAGCAGTAAACTGCGCTGTAGAGGTAATGTTGTTGCAGTGACGTCAGAAGTCGAGCAGTGTGTTCAGACTAAAATATTATACATTTTCAATCATCATCACTCCAGGGATTAGGCAATTGCCCGTTCCGACTTCATAATGCATCAACCCAACGTCTTCTAGATCTTCCAACATCACGTCTTCCTCGTTCTTGATAATTTCTTGCTAACAATGGATAATAATTAGTACTATCTAACCCGTCGGTTCATGACCACTCTCCATACACCCCTATCGTGATCTAATGTTTTCCAATTATTCTCTGTGTTTTATCTCGGCATTCTGAAGCAACATTTTTAAATATTGTGCAACTAAAATGGGAATGTCGTGCACCTTCACATTTCAGCAAGATCGGGACCCAAAGCATAGCAGCTGACTTTAATAGAACATGGGTCCTTTAGAATGTGCCTAAAGAACTTCCAACTCCAGCTCAATCTCCCGATTTTAACCCCACTGAGCACCTGTAGTTCATTCTCAAAAGAAGAGTTTATAAGGAGAAAGTTTTATCAACAAGTAATTGAAAAGTCTTCTTCTTCACTTCCTGGTTTAGACAAGAGTTGCCTGTTCCGTCTTCACTAATAGATCTAAGACCATCTCTTCCGAGGACGTCCGACATCTCTTCTTCCTCTTGGAAAATAATGGAAGATTTTATTTGGTAATCTTCTTTCTTCCATTCTTTCTACATGTTCTTTCCACTGTATCTTGTTGTTAAATATCTTTTCTTTTATGGAGTAGATCTGCAGTTCTTCACGGATATCCTCGTTTCTTATCTGGTCCATTCTAGTGCAGCCTTTTACTCTTCTTAAAAATTTCATCTCGGCTGCTTGGATTTTACTTTCTTGTTTGGTAGTGGTAATCCAAGATTCACTCCCATACAAAAGGGGTACAGCCATTGTTTTATAAAATTTTAATTTTAATTTTGTTTGAAAAGTATAGTTGTAAATGAATGGAGTGAAATTAAACCAAAAACTTCCCAAAACCTCATTAATCCAATGAAGAATAGATTCAAAGTTGTGTTAAAAGCAAAAGGCTATGCAACCTCCTACTGAACTATTGAGCATATGTATAGATTAGTCTTTTATTTTTTTTAAATATTTATATTACAATCTACTTCCCTCAAATCATGGCTAATGTTTTCCTCCACCTCATTCTTAGTCTACCAACTAATCGCTTTCCCTCTGGTTGTCCTACAAGAAGCTTCCACGCTCCTCTTTTATTCCCCATTCGTGCCACATGTCCTGCCCATCGCAGTCTACGATACTCAACTCTTATTATATCCACTTTCCTATAAAGATCATATAATCTTTTCCATTCACCTATCTGTTCACCTTTTTTTGGTCCAAAAATTTGCTAAGAACTTTATCCTCAAATACTCCTAGTATTTTATCTTCCCGTGCCGTAGCCGAGTGGTTAAGGCAAGAAGCCTTGGCGCAGAGCTACGGGACTTGCGCTGGTTCGAGTCTCCATGAGGGAAGACATTTTCTCATGGAATTTCGGCCAGTATGGGACCGGTGCCCACCCAGCATTGTGAGACATTTGTAGCTGCATTAAGTAGCGACTCCAGGTTGAAGAAGACTAGCTATAACGATTGGGGGATCCGACATGCTGACCACATGTCACCACTACACTGACTAGATGATCGTCTACCTCTGTGATTGACACGTGTGGATGTGCGGCCAGCAGCCGCCTGGTCAGTTAAGGGCTTTCTAGGCCTGTCGCGCTTGGAGTTTGAGTCCATTTTTCACATTCATATAATATAGCTGGGAGAATAACATTTTATATTTTATATTTTTTAGTTTAACGTTTTTTCTAGAGAAGTTGAGGCAAGATTCACTGTAGTATGCATTTCCAGAATTGAGCATATGTTTAATTCTTCTTCTGCAACTCATTCGTGTTTGTATGTATTATTCCTAGATACTTGAATTCAGCCACTTCATCAATATTTCCCTCATTTGTCATTCTTGTTGTGGTGGAGTGGCGTGCTGGTTGAAATTACCCCGAGAGCTATGCTGGCGGTAACATTGCTACCAAAAGGGTAATTCTTAACAGACATGTCAAAGGCGATAAACTGACCAAAACAAGTCTTTGTCGAAATAGAGACGGTGTCGGCGAAGTAATACCTTGTGCAAGTTTGTTTACAGTATAACTAGAATTTAGTTCGGAATTTTGGTAAGGAAGTAGTTTGTAAATTGTAAAATATCAATAAATAAGTCAAAAGTAATGGCATTTATTGGTAAATATGGAATTAGATCAAAAATTGTACTGGATAACAAAATAATAGAACAAGTATCACATTTCCAATATTTAGGATGTGATATAACTTATAGAGAAAATAAAGATATAGAAAATAAAGTAAATAAATTTCAGGCTATTTGTGGAACCATAAAAAGAACCTTAGGTCGGAAAACAAGGAAAGATACGAAACTTAAATTATATAAAACAATGGCTGTTCCTACATGGTCTTTATAGGAAGCCAGATATAATAAGAACAGTTAAGTCTCGTAGACTGCGATGGGCAGGACATGTTGCACGTATGGGAAATGAAAGACGTGCATGGAAGCTTCTTGTAGGAAAGCCAGAGGGAAAACGCCCAGTTGGTAGACCAAGAATGAGGTGGGAGAACAATATTAACTATGATTTGAGGGAACTAGATTATACAGGGAATGATTGGAAAGCATTAGCTCAGGATAGGGATGTATGGAGAGCTTATGTCCGCGCGGCCATGAACCTACGGGTTCGATAGTGCCAGTGAGTAAGTAAGTAAGTTCCTTTGTTGTTGTATGGAAGTGAAAATTGGATAATGAAATCAAGGGATAAAAGCAGGATACAGACTGCGGAAATGCTGTTTTTACGTAATGTGAAAGGATGCACAAGAGCGGATAGAATAAGGAATGAAACTATACGAGAAGAATTAAATATATATAAAATTGAAGATAAAATCAGCGAAAATAATAAGAAATGGACAGAACACTTAATGAGAATGAACAACGAAAGAATACCAAAAAGAACCTTCCTGTATAATCCCAGAGGAACAAGAGATGTTGGCCGACCACGTTGAAGATGGACTCCACTTTTAACTTCGCCGGAACAGGCTGCATAACCTAAACCTTGTCGTAGAAGAAGAAGTAGTAGTAGTTTGTTTACTGCAAGACACATGTCTATTGACATAAGTACGTATAATATAATCGACTGAGCCGCCGAGACTTGAATGCTACTAATTTCACATTTTGCCGTAGGAGGCGTTGGAGGCTGACATTTGTTCAGTATCTACTTACTACATTCTACTTTTGGTGTCACTTTTATGTGTAATATAGAAGACAAATAAACCTTAATGAGAACTGTTATATGTGCAATAAGATTAATTTAAGATAGTACTATTTATTTTTTGATAAGAGTTAAACTGATGACAAGGTCTCAAGCGCCTACTATCTAGACAACCCATCCGTCTGGCGCGTTAAAGGAATTGCAAGGCGCAATAAGTTCATATAATTCCTTTATATTATTGTTGTTTTTAAAACGATTTCCGAAGGAATAAAGCACTTAAAGTTCTCGTGAATAGATGTTTAAAAAATATAGATCTTCATCTATCGAAAATGACCATTCTGTATATATTTAGATTTTTAATTAAATTTTAATATTTATCAATGAATGCCAATTATGACATAAAATGCCTCAGTCGGGATCTGAACGGGAGATCTCTAACTCTATACGTTAGTGCTCTAACTAGTTGGTTATTCAAGATCCCAACACACACATTTACTTTTGTTGTATATATATATAATTCTCAGTTGGTTAGAGCGCTAATGTATAGAATTAGTGATCTCGGGTTTAATCCCGATTCAGGCATTTATTTTTCTTTTTCATGTCATATATATAGTTCACCGCTGTGGTCTCAAGGTAGCGTGCTGCCTTGTCGCGCGGCGGGCCCGGGTTCGAATCCCGGTCGGAAAAGGCTCCTGGGTAAGGTTTTTCCTCGCTTGTAAGACAAATGTCAGGAAGCTTACAGCCCAACGGTCCCCGAAAATCATCATCATCCTTATCATTACATATGTATCATCTTTCACCGGTGTGGAGAGCAACGGGAAGCTACCATACCTACAATTCCCTACTAAAGCTGCAAATCATAGCATGAAAATGCAGAATTACTATGGATGGATGGATGGATGGATGGATATATATATGAGTGTGTGTGTGTGTGTGTGTGTGTGACATCCACCGCCGTGGTCTCGAGGTAGCGTGCTGCCTTGTCACGCAGCGGGCCCGGGTTCGATCCCCGGTCGTGACAGTTTTTCTGGGTGAGGTTTTTATCGGGTTTTTTCCTCACCTGTAAGACAATTTTCAGGAAAACTTTAAGGCCCAAACGGTCCCCGAAATAATATGGCCATCATCATCCTGTGGTAAGCAACGGGAAGCTACCACATCTACAATTCACTAGTAAAGCTGCAAGCATTGCATGAAAATGCAAGTGAAGGACCTGCCTTCGGGCAGAATTACTATGGATGGATATGTGACATAAGAGAAATAAATGCCTGGACGGGATTTGAACCCGGACCTTTAGATTGGTGCTCCAGCGTGCTATCCATTACACCACCGGGCAAATCTAATACAAACATTTATTTTTCTTATATATATATATATATATATATGTGTGTGTGTGTGTGTGTGTGTGTGTGTGTGTGTATGTTACATGTTATAAGTTGTTCAGAAAGGAACAAACATTTCCTTTAACTTCTATTTATATTTCTTATTACTTTATGTATTATTTGTATGTTAACGCCGTATAGCGGCTGCAATTTTGTTTTTATCAGAATCATACGTGGCATATAGCAATAATTTTAAAAAAGTGTACTGAAGTTTGTTAATCAGCAAAATCGGACAATTGAATGATGGTTCACCTGAAATGAAAATATAAACACTTTCTCTAGCAGTCGCAGATTTATACGTGTCGCAATGGAACTCAGTATTTGCTATTGAAATAAAAAGAAGGTATTCTCAAAAAATCAGTGAAATCCGAACATTAAAGTGGGAAGTTTACCTGATACCCGAAATTAATAATAGCTCTTTTTCACAGCGGCAACAGTTTTAAATAAGCTAGTATGACAAATTGAATTATTAAATGGGCAATCAAGAGGTTTAAAGGAAATCAATGTAAAAATAATAATACATATTCACGGGTATACCCGGAATAGGCAATTAAAGACTTTAAGTCAGTTTGACATATGCAAATAATGTAACCCGCTAGTATTAGGGCAATAACATTTGTAGGGAAATTATAGAGCTTAATTAATGGAAGGGTCGTTAAATTGTTGATGGGAAGTAAGTTTGTTTCTTGATTATAAATAGGGAATGGAAAGATACTAAATAATAATAAAAGTGTAGGGATCAAAATAAATGTAAGCAATGAATATCCTCAACATTAGACTCAAAATAATATATTTTTATAAACAAATTCCAGAACCTTTTAGTAAACCCTAAAAAAAAAGTAAAACCAAAAATAAGATAACCTTTTTGAACTTCAAAGAGGAAATATATATCTTCATAAGTCACAAGATTAGCCTCAAATGAAATATTCAACTTACCTACCAAATTGTCGACACTGTGGTCTCGAGGTAGCGTGCTGCCTTGTCACGCAGCGGGCCCGGGTTCGATCCCCGGTCGGGACAGTTTTTCTGGATGAGGTTTTTATCGGGGGTTTTCCTCACCTGTAAGACAAATGTCAGGAAAACTTTAAGGCCCAAACGGTCCCCGAAATCATATGGCTATCATCATTATCATCATCCTTATCATTATCATCATCCTTATCCTTATCATTATCATCATCATCATCATCATCCTTCACCGGTGTGGAAAGCAACGGGATGCTACCACACCTAGAATTCCCTAGTAAAGCTGCAAGCATAGCATGAAAATGCTATGATTGCAGTGAAAGACCTGCCCTCGGGCAGAATTACTATGGATGGATCTACCAAATTAACATTGCTTACATTTATTTTGATCCCTACACTTTAATTATTATTTAGTATCTTTCCATTCCCTATTTATAATCAGGAAACAATAAACTTACCCTCCCTTAGCTAGAAGAATTGTTCATGCTGGAGCATCAGTAGATTAGCAATCTTCATATATAGTCATAAAGTTATAGCCATCCCGCTTTACAATCAAGAGATTTAAAGGAAATCACTGTAAAAATAATAATAAATATTCACGGGTATACCATAAAGAACAAGAATAAAGACCAGAATAAATTTGGCCATGGTTAGAGAGAGGAGTTGAACATCAGTTGGAGGAGTGTATTAAATTTTTGTGTGCAGACAATTCAGCTGGAAGGGAGAGAGTCCTGAGGGACAACGTGAACCGACTGGGCGACTCCAAGCAGAATCCACGTCTATCTCCTCGTTCACTCGTTAATAATGCAGGCAGGAAACCAACACCTACCTCTAATAAAGGTACATTACAATATTATGTTCTATAAACCTCAACTTCACTATATGCTAATCTAGTTTGTTTCCATAAACCATAAGTAGAGCTTCAAAGTTTTGTATTGTCTGCAGGAAAAAACAAATATGCTTCTTTTATGTAATATGCTTCTTGTTGTTCTCTTTATTTCTTCGTTTTTATTTGTTCCTTTCCTTATTTTTCTTCTTATTTCTTTCCTTCCTTCTTTCTTCCTTTTCTTTTATTTCTTATTTTGTTCCACTTTTATTTTAGTTTTTTTTTCTTCCTGTCTTATTAATTTAATCCCTTTCTCTATTTTCTTTTTATTTTCTTATTTATTTTGTTTATTCTTTTTCTGTTTTTCTTTTTTATATTGTTTTATTATATTTTTCCCATTTTTTTCCTTTTCTTCTATTTTTTATTCTATTTAAACTTCCTTTTTTATTATATTTTATTTTCCTTTTTCCATTCTTTACATTTTTTCCTTTTCTTTTATTCTTTCTTTCATTCTTTTCTTTTTTCTTTCTTTTTATTGTATTCTGTTTTTTTTATTTCTTTCGTACTATTTTCTTTTTCTTTTTTATTTCATTTTTTCTTTTCTCTTTTCTTTTTTGTTTCTTCTTTTTCTTTTCATTTTCATTTTATTTTTCTTAGTCCTTTCATTTTCCTTTTTTTCCTTTTCTTCTTTTATTCTGTCTCATCGTCCAATTTTATTTTTATTTACCTTTTTCCATTCTTTATTTCTTTCCTTTTGTTTTATTCCTTCTCTCATATTATTACTTATTCTTTATTTTCTTCTTTTTTTTCTTTTTCTTATTTCGTTCTATTTTATTTTTTAATACTTCTATCTTTTTATGTATTTTATTTATTGTTTTTTTCTTCCTCACTTGTTTTTATTCGTCGCTTCAAGTCCACCCAGTTCCTCTATCCGTTCTCATTTCCACCATTGTTTTTCCTCGCTTTCTTCCATTCTGTATACTGCATTTATCTTATTCAAGAATCAAGGAACAAAAACAAATTTATTTTTCTACAGATAAAACAAAAGTTTGTCGTTCTACACGTCAAAACATGACCTCTGTTTGTTGCTTTTTGTAGCTACCGCCTAATTTAATTATTATCTTTGAATATTATTATCCTAATTTTTTAATAAGAAAATTTCAACACGTTATTTTAATCATGTGCGTATTAACTTTGTTTAAATTTAGAATGTGAGATTTTATTTTATTAAAAATAAACAGTCACAACATTGCGTGTACGAGTTCAAACGAGTTTTTTTTTTTTTTTTTTTCAGTATGCCTTGCGTTTGCTATGAATATCAATACAGCACAAGGACAATCTTTGCAAGTGTGTGGTTTGAATTTAGAAAACAATTGCTTCTCTCATTCGGAAATTGTACGTCACATGCTGCGGAGTCGGTAGACCGTCTGATCTTTATGTTTACACAGAAAACAAACAAAAATGTAGTCAATCCACTAGCTTTACAATAAAAAAAGATCTTGTGTAAAAAATCTATTTTCCTTGTTTAATTTCAATCCACATAACCACAGCAACGCAAGGCATAGTATTGAATTGAATGTTATTTTCTCGTGATACTATGTTCGCTAGAATACTTTTATTTACTTTCCCATTCATTTCATATCGGATTGAACCACAACGAAGCGTGGCCGGGTTTAACTATTTGTACATATTTTATTAGTACGGTAATATGAATATGACAAATGGTATAGAAGACCGTAAAGTTCCCGGAAGACTGTAAAGTGAAGTTGAGGTATTGTTGTGTTTCCTAACCCCTGTTATTCGTTTGGTGAATGGTTAACTTAACTGGTTGTGTGGGAATAATAACAACAAAAACTCTTGTAAATTAACTGCTTTGGGAAGTTCGGTTTGGGATTTTACTTTTGTCTCTGGTTTCAGCTACAAAAATTCACAAAGATTCTCAATAGCTTTGAAAAATACCCCGCTATATACATATAGAATCAACTTTTCCGAATACTGTTTTTTGTGGAGTTTGTGTCTTTGATATGGCGAATATATTGTGTTCCGTATTTGTGTTTTATTTAAGTAAATTGGAGAACTTTAAATGGAACGATGGAGAACTTTAATTAAGGAAACTTTGTGAATATTTGTTACAAACTGATAGTCTATAAGTCCGCAGTCATTTATGTGTTTTTGTGTTTTTTAAAAAACTCATGTTAAATAATAGGATTCGTTGGAGGAAACCCTCAATGACAAGGAAAATTCTCAAAATGAAATGATTTTTGTTTTATACAGTGAATAGTTTTAGCTGCTTTTGGAAATCTCTACGTCAAAATTCTTTCAAAAGTAGTTATTTTGCATATGGATGTATATCAATGGCGGCTCGTGACTGAAGTTAGGCGAAGAGTTTGTAAGAAAAATTATTTGTACACATACGTATCTTAATTATTATTAAATTCATATATTTCTTGAATATCAAATCGATCCTCCAGTCCTTCAAGGCTGCAAACTTGTCGGTGATATCTTCATGGAATGGGTGTGTCTTTGTTAACTGCTGTAGAAGTCCCCTCTATTCCAAAAGTTGAATTTATTGCTGAAAACCAAGCTAGGCCAATGAAGCAGTTTCTGTATAGTTTGAGAGGAGCACAACCATTGGAATTCCTTGAACCATGACCGTATATGAAACTAAGATTGCAGCATTTACCTGAATGTTAAACTTCTTTTGTACCACATATTTGTAGAGATTCAGTTGGACGCCCACAATTTAAAACTTAATTTTTATCTTCATCTTTCCAACGTGAAAAAGCTGTTTCCAATAAAACACACACTACGTCATAAACAGGATTAATATTTAAACCCACCACACCAATAGCCGAATACGAGGTAATTCATTAAACAAAGCCATGAAGCAGATCGATATTTTTCTCTCCCTACTTCACTTGTGGCATTTTGTTAGGTTAGCCATCAGCGGGTGACGTCGCGATTGTCATTGCGACCAGCGAAATAAGCTCCGCCTCCAGAGGTACTAGCAAAAATTATTCACTTATGCGCTGGCGTAGACCAGAATGACACCACGTGGTGCGGGCACTCTGTGTCACAAAAATGAGTCCCGCCTCGTAAAATAATACATAAATATGTTTATATTAAAACTAACATTTGTGATGAGGAAAATAAAGTATAAAAATAATTCTGGTAAAAAATAAGGTGAAGTGACACTTCACATAGTTCCCCTGAATAGCCGCCCCTGATGTATATTGTATTTATTTGAAAGAGGTTGAAGTAATACTCAAGGTAAGTAGGTACAATGCTCAATTATTGCACTTGTATTTTATGTCAACAAAGCATGTCTTCTCTGCTTAAGCTATGTTTGCTTTCGTGTCTGCTAGGAACTTAGTATTCTATGCACATATATGATTCTTGAAGGTGAAACCTGAACAATTTAAAGTTTATAACACGATATCTACATCTCTTGCGTAGATATATATATATATATATATATATATATATATATATATATATATCGGCCGCGGTGGACTAGTGGTTATGCTCCTTGCCTCTGGTCCCGAGGGTCGCGGGTTCAAACCCGGCCGGGGTCGATGGATTTTTTAGGACGGAAAAATCCAAGGAGCAAGTTCTCCGGGAGGGACTATAAGCCGTGGGTCCCGAGTCTGAAGATTTTCAGGCTCGTAAAAAATCCTTAAGCCTGAATGGAAAGGCCTCTAAGCAAAATTTACCGAATTTTCCCGTCCTAGTACTACCTTGGTTTCCTAGATGTCAGTATGAGGCGGAACGCTGACCACGGACCACTCAAAATGACATCTATACGAAAACAAGTGTAACTAAATTAGTATGGTTCAAATTCTTCCCTGTAGGGGGAGAGCGCCTGAATCTCTGTAAAGTGAAAACATGGGCTTACAAATATATATATAATATATATATATATATATATATATATATGTATATGTATACTAGCTAATACCCGGCGCGCGCTGCCACTCCTAAATAAATGTTTGTGTTTTTACCACCAGCCTTGAGCTGCTATGTTTGTCTGGGAATCAGCTTATCCCGATCTTCTTGGCATCAATGAAAGACAAAAATGGTTATCGTGAGTTATCCGTAAAAGATAAACTTATGTTGTCGCAGACTTTTTTGTAGAGTTTTTTTTTAATCTTCAATTCTGTGTACATTAATTTAGTGTATTTGTAATGGTTTAGGCAGCGTAAGCCATTTAAGCGTCAAAATAGGGACTTCGTTTCACGTTTTTCACTACAAAGGGTGATTTTTAGGGGTGAGTGGTTGAGTAGTACAACTCTCTTATAGCCTATGTGCATCCCCGGAATCTCCTGAACATTTTTCAAAAAACCCCATCACATTCGGAATTTACTTATTCCGATCTTCTTGGCATCAATGAAAGACAAAATGGTTATTGTGAGTTTTCCGTAAAAGATAAACATATGCTGCCGCGGACTTCTTATAGAGTTTTTTGATATTTTCAATTCTGTGTACATTAATTTGGTGTGTTTGTTATGGTTTAGGCAGCGTAAGCCATTTAATCGTCAAATAGGGACTTTATTTCACGTTTTTCACTACAAAGGGTGATTTTTGGGGGTGAAGGGGTAGTATCACAACTCTCTTATAGCCTATGTTCATCCCGGGAATCTCCTGAACATTTTGCAAAAAGCCCCTTCACTCTCGCATCAACGGTATGGCCGTGCATAAAGTACGAACAAACAAACATTCATTTTTATATATTAGCTTTAAATTAAGGTAAATTAAATTGCATACATTTTAAAATTAAAAGTTCAGAAAGCTGGTATTAAAATTTGTGTAATTTACAAATTTGTCCACCGCTGTGGTCTCAGGGTAGCGTCGAATTGTTGATACCCAAACACTTTAATCTGATTCACAAGCAATATGTACTGTAAACAAAAACTTAAAAAGCGATAGTTACATTTTGTCAAATAATAATTTTTTCTCTAGAGTTAAATATATTCTGTCATTAATATTTTTTCTCTCTTGTATATTTTATATTCAATTTGTTAAATCTAGATTAAATTCAAAATATTTTGTAAATAATAATTATATTGATGACATGCTATGTAATATTTATTCTTATTGTAATTAGACATAAGAATCATTTTTGTATTTTTTACAAACCCGGTTGAGTAGTAGACAAGACCTTAAAGCCTTAATTCTGCCTGGTAAAATAAAGCTATTATCATTATTATTATTATTATTATTATTATTATTATTATTATTATTATTATTATTATTATTGTGGCGGCTCCTTGGCGCAACCGGTTAGACGCTCGCCTTTCACCGCTAGGATTCCCGAGATCGAGTCTCGGTCACTTCATATGGGTTTCGTGGTGGACGAAACGGAGCAGGTTTTCCCCTGACACAATTTCATTCCACAAATTCTTCAAAATCATCTCGTCCATTTCGTTTCATTTCATTCATCTGCCCCCGTGATGGTGCGTCAGGCGTGATCGGCCGGCATCATTATTGCCATGCATAGACCTCTAAATAGTCAGCTTCATCTCATCTCATTACTCGACCTGACCGCGAGTTGAGGATATTTATATTATTATTATTATTATTATTATTATTATTATTATTATTATAAATGGTTGATATAGAATACCAGGATAAAGAAATGGAAGAACAATCTGGTTTTAGAAGTGGTAGGCCATGCACAGATAATATATTTTGCATAACACAAATTATAGAAGAAAAAAAGAGCAATTAACAGAGATTTACATTTGCTTTTTGTCGATTTAACCAAAGCATATGATAGTATTCCCCAGAAAATGTTATGGGAAACTTTAGACGATTCTAACATTACCAAAAAATTAGTAGAAGCTATAAAAGCATTATACAAAGGCTCTATTTCGAAATTAAAAGTTGGAAATCATATAACAAAGGGATTTACTATTACAAAAGGTTTAAGGCAAGGTTGCAGTTTATCTCCAACTCTATTTAAAATTTATCTCGAAAGAGTACTAAGAGACTGGAGGAAAAAATGTCAAAAATGGGCATACCTATCCAAAATACACATGTATATTCATTAAATTTTGCAGATGACCAGGTATTAATAGCACAGGACCACGATGACATAGAATATATGGCTAAAAAACTAAAAGAAGAATATGAAAATGGGGACTTTATATAAACATTGAGAAAACTAAATACCTGTGTATAGGAGAAGAAATGGAAAATATAAATTTCAACAATGGAGAAGAACTAAAACCTAGTATTGAATGCACTTATTTAGGAAGAACATTAGACCATTCAGGCGATAACACAGTGGAAATTAAAAATAGAATCGCACAAACAAAACAAGCAATAAATGCTTTAAACTCTGTTTGGTGGAGCAAAAATATTACAAAAAATGGAAAATTACAAATATATCAAACCATAATTCAGAGCATTTTAACATATGGTGCTGAAGTCTGGCAAATTCCTACCAGGGAAATGAAAAGAATTTTAAGTACAGAAATGGATGTTTTAAGAAGATCAGCTGGAAAATCTAAAATGGATAGAATACGAAATAAAGAAATAAGGGAATTTATGGGTGTACAAGAGGAGCCGGACATCATAGACATCATAGAAAAGAAAAGATTGCAGTGGCATGGTCATGTCAAACGAATGCCAGAGCAAAGATTGCCAAAAATTGTTATGGAATGGATCCCAATGGAAAGGAGGAAGAGAGGAAGACCGAAGAAAACTTGGATAGAAGGGGTACAAGCAGCTATGAATATCAGAGGAATGGAGGAAGATCAATGGATGGATAGAGAGGAATGGCGTTTGGTTTCCGGAAGACGGCGGCAGCTGCCATGATACCGGATTATTATTATTATTATTATTATTATTATTATTATTATTATTATTATTATTATTATTATTACTACTACTACTACTACTACTACTACTATTATATTAAAACTCAGCAATTATGATGGTACGGACATATTCAACGAATGGAAGAGGATCAGCTACCAAAATCTGTTTTGGAATGAAAGACGAGGCAGAGGAAGACCTAAAAACTCCTGAAGTCAGGGATTATACAGGGCTTCCAATATAAAACCGGACACGCCTCACGGGGTTTCACCCGTCAGGCTGCGCTCTCTCCTCGTCCGCATTTCACTCTGCCAGCCGCAGAGTGTCCGGTTTTATACTGGAAACCCTATATTTATCCATGAAGGAGAAACATCTACAACCAGGAGTTAGGGGAATCGGACGATGTCAAAGACATTAATCAACCGATTATATATATATATTTATATTATTATTATTATTATTATTATTATTATTATATTATTATTATTATACATGGTGTCTCAAATTGATATATATATATATATATATATATATCTGAAACGTTATTTCTCAGTAACGACTAAGACAAAAATACAATTATATGCATCATTTATTTATTTATTTATTGAACGTCCTACGTATGATTTTCGTTAGATACTCATATTTCTCACCTTAAAATGGACATAATGTGAGGAAAAAGTCAATATCTCATAAAATATGTTGAACTTGAATTCTAGGACGTGTGTTGCAGTCCCCATGCTGTTACGTCACTACATTTTGTGCAGGTGCGATATGTTCATATACAAATGTATTACGCATGAAGGAGTGTGATACACAACAGGAGTGGAAGTAGGATATTTTTTTTATATTGTGAATAAATATGAAGGTCGAATGGGTGTTACTGTAGTATGTCATCACATGCAATTAAACGTATTCTTTGATTTAATGTAACTTCCCAACTGTAAATCTTGAGTTTAATTCTATCTAATTAATTTTATTATTATTATTATTATTATTATTATTATTATTATTATTATTATTATTATTATTATTAGCAAAATATTCCCACTACAGGCCTCAGGAGGACTTTGGGGTAGTGGGAGGTTAAGGCTCCCACTATTTCTAGACAATCGGCGCTTGATGTCAGCCGGGTTATCAGTCCTGCGTGACGGCCGCCTTTACCCCAGAACAAGCGTCTGGTACTCATTTCCGTTAGAGGCTGAGTCGACCCCAGGGTCATAGTGCCGCCAGAAGGTTTGGGTCAGTTTAAAAATCCTGACCCCACCGGGACTTGAACCCTCGACCTTCCGGCTTGTAGCGCAGTGCCTTAACCACTACGCTACGGCGTGCCCCCCTATTAGTATTATTAATTATTATTTATTATTATTTTTTATTGAGGATGAGCCCACGTAGGACTACGCAAAGTACTTAGAGTCGTTTCCTTTGAGCCCAGATTTCTTTCATTCTTTTGCTATGAGCTTGTTTTCTATCATCTGTCCAAGTTCCAGTTTTTTCTTCGATTTGTCCTCTTAGTCAACTTGCCACTTATTCACCTAATTCTAAATATATGTATCTCTGTTTGGGATATCTTCTTTAGTAATTCCTTAACATTATTATTATTATTATTATTTTAAATGCACAAATGAAAAAAAAATTACTCGCCACTGAAATGGACTACTGGAGACGTGCAGCAAGAATATCCAGGAAGGATAAAATCAGAAATTCATATATAAAAGAAAAAATGCAGGTACAATATTCAATATTAGATTTTATAAAGAAGAAACAATTAAATTGGTACGGACACATTAGAAGGATGGAAGAAGGAAGACTACCTAAGATAATCATGGATTGGATACCACAGGGAAGGAAAAAGAAGGGTAGACCAAATATTACGTGGATTCAGGGAATCATTGAAATTAAGAGGGAATGGGAAATAGAAGAAGATACATCAATATTAGATTTTATAAAGAAGAAACAATTAAATTGGTACGGACACATTAGAAGGATGGAAGAAGGAAGACTACCTAAGATAATCATGGATTGGATACCACAGGGAAGGAAAAAGAAGGGTAGACCAAATATTACGTGGATTCAGGGAATCATTGAAATTAAGAGGGAATGGGAAATAGAAGAAGATACATGGATGAACAGACAAGAATGGAAAAATGTGTTGAAACCAATGTGTAGTTAATTGTGAACATGGGTACCGGAAAAGTGTATATTCATTGTAAAAGCCGGAATAATAAAAAAATAAAAAAATATTATTATTATTATTATTATTACTATTACTATTATTACCAAATAGTGTGATTAAACAAAATATGACTGTTCCAACTTCAATTGTGTATTTCATAAAATAAAACCAACAATTAAAATTTTCTGGTCGCGTAAAAATAATGATTTTTATTAAGTAGTTAAATATCATAGAAAAAAATTATTGAAATAATCGTTAGAAAAAAATGTAAAAATCATTATAAATGGTGGGAAATAATTTGGAAAATGAAGCACTAAGAATAAAATTTGACAGGAGTTAATGAAGGAATTAAAAATGTCGCGTCACACGTTGTGAAGACTATTCTTAAAAATACAATGATGACAGGGTGTAACTTCTGATATAATGAGAGGCAGGCAGATGCATGGTCACTGAAGCCACCTGGCGGTTTGTGTTGAATGAATCCACTTTTTGTGAGGTTTGTATTTCTAACAGCTGCTCTTTTCCACTTATCAAAGATTTACCTTGTGAATTGATACTCTTTATGAATTGTATTCTTGACGTATTAAGTTCAAACCCCGCTGCCTTCCCATCATTCTTTGCTTGACTTCCTTTAATTATTTATTAATTTATTTATTTATTCTGGTGGAGTTAAGTCCATATAATCTTCTCTTTCACTCACCAGGTCAAACATACATTACATTCAAATATAAAATTCACAATAATATTGGATACTAAACGATTACACTGAACAAAATATATATATATATATATATATATATATATATAGTAATAATGGAGAGTATAATACATATATAAGAAAAATAAGTGTTTGATTCGCCTGGTAGGGTAATGGATATCACGCTGAGGTACAGACTCAGAGATCCGGGTTCGAATCCCGTCCAGGCATTTATTTTTCTTATCATACCATATATATATATATATAATATATATATATATATACATATATAGATATTATAAATATATTTTTGACATTTGGCAATGAAGGCAAATATGATATGAAAAGAAAAACGAATGCTTGAGTCGGGATTTGAACTCGAGTCTCTAAAGTATGTACCTTTAGCGCTCTAACCAACTGAGCTACCCAAGAATTCCAATACAAGCATACAATTTTCTTATACATGTAGTATTCTCAATTCACACAAGAGGTAGCGGAAATATCATTCAACTGCCATCTAGCGGCTAGCATAACAGTTAAGCTGTTATAAAGTAAATATTCTCTTTAATAATTTGCTTAACTGTTATGTTAGCCGCTAGATGGCAGTTGAATGATATTTTCGCTACCTCTTGTGTGAATTGAGAATACTACATGTATAAGAAAATTGTATGTTTGTATTGGAATTCTTGGGTAGCTCAGTTGGTTAGAGCGCTAAAGGTACAGACTTTAGAGACTCGAGTTCAAATCCCGACTCAAGCATTCTTTTTTCTTTTCATATCATATATATATATATATATATATATATATTTGTCTCAGAAAGAAAAATATGTGATTCTGATAGTATGTTTTCTCCTGAATTCAAAAATGATATCGGTTTTTCTCCATCACGCAAGGTTTCCGAGAGGCATGAATTTATAATTTCAAACACTTTAATATTTTCTACATTCGTAACTACATAATATTCGAACATTCGGACTCACCTAGAAAGTAAGAAATGACGATTTTCTGCTATATTTCGCCTGTGGAGCATCCCTCTTGATGACCAAACAATAATCGGCCAGCATATTAGGATTCCATTTGCCTCGATATCTCTTTTCCATAGCTGAAATCTCCTGATGAAAGTGTTCCCCGTGCTCATCGCTCACTGCGCCAAGATTTTCCGGGAAGAATTCTAGGTTTATTAAAAAATAATTATTTAAATCCATTAATTTAAGTTTAAATAAAAAAAAACTGTGGACGATAGAGAAATTCCGAATACGTATTTGAAAACGCGATAAAAAAACTGCATTAAGTGCAACTATTGGTACTCAGACAAAAATCATGTTGGCCAGTGTTATTTGGCCAAACTGAACAATAATAAAAATAAGATCTGATAACACAATAAAGTTAAAGACAGTTAGAATTAAAACTAATAAAATAATAATTACACAAAGGAACAACAGCTCCAATCTACATAAAATAATAAACTGTAAAGAATTAATCTATCGCTTATATAGGCCCTATATAGGTCTATATAAGACATTAGGTAGGAATATTGATAAATCTTAACACTATAAATAAATATCTTGAACTCGTGTCCAACTCAGGATCGGATCGAGGAATGAGATGAGGTGAAGCACCTTATATAAAGGTCTATGAATGGCAAGAGTGCCGGCCGAACACGCCTGACACACCATCACAGGGGCAGATGAACGAAATTAAACGAAATGGATGAGGTAAGTACGAAGAAATGATGGAATGAAATTGTATCAGGAGAGAACTCTGAGAAAAACCTGCCCAAGCTCCGTTTCTTCCACCACGAAACCCCACATGGAGTGAACGAGACTCCATCTCATGATGCCAGCGGTGAGAGTCCAGCGTCTAACAGCTCGCGCCACGGAGCCGCCAAATCTTAAACTATGGGTATTTTTATTAAATAAAAAAAAAACAAATTGAATGTATAGGCAAAGAGAACATAAACCATAGAATTTAATTGAGTAGCAAAATAATATCATCGTTAAATTCCATATGGTGGAATAAGCATATTTGGAAACACACAAAAAAAATATATTCGTAAAACATTGGTGGAATATGTTGCAATGTATGGAAGTGGGGTATGGGCAATCAATAAATACTACTGCGAAACATGGACTCTTACTTTAAGGGAGGAAAGGAGATTACGAGTATTTGAGAATAAAGTTCTTAGGAAAATTTTTGGACCAAAGAGAGATGAAGAGACAGGTGAATGGAGAAGACTACATAACAATGAACTACATGGTCTTTATAGGAAGCCAGATATAATAATAACAGTTAAGTCTCGTAGACTGCGATGGGCAGGACATGTTGCACGTATGGGGAATGAAAGACGTGCATGGAAACTTCTTGTAGGAAAGCCAGAGGGAAAGCGCCCAGTTGGTAGACCAAGAATGAGGTGGGAGAACAACATTAACTATGATTTGAGGGAAGTAGATTATACAGGGAATGATTGGAAAGCATTAGCTCAGGATATGGATGTATGGAGAGCTTATTTCCGCGCGGCCATGAACCTACGGGTTCGATAGTGCCAGTGAGTAAGTAAGTAAGTATAGAGTAATAGCTCTAGAAATGGATTATTTATGCAGAAGTGCCAGAAAATCAAAATTAGAACATGTCACAAATAAGGAAATTAGAAACATAATGGAAGCAGAAGAAAGCATAATTGAAAGAGAAACATAATGGAAGCAGAAGAAAGCATAATTGAAAGAATTGAGGAGAAAGAATTAAAATGGTTAGGACATATTTTAAGAATGGAATATGAGCGATGGCCAAAACAACTATATCAATGGCATCCGACCAGAAAGAAGAAAAGTTAACATGAAAGGAAAACATGAAGACAGTAATGCAAGCAAGAGGGCTAAGCATTGAAGATACCCAAGATCGTAGGCTTTGGAGGTTTGGCACGGGAAGACGGCAGCAGCTGTAAAACCCCGAAGGATAGAAAAAACAAAACAAATAGGCCTAGTCAAAGAAATCAATGGATTGGATTCTCATATACACTGCTCAAAACTATTAGAGGAACACTTGTAATAAATTGAATAAGTAATTGTTTTTTAACGCTGTGATGCTGAAAGTTGGACAATATGTAAATTGAATTATTAATTTTATCGTTGGATACAAATTTTAAAGATTCATGGCTTAATACAGAGAAATTACCTCAAATAACAAATATAGAGATTTTTTTTTATTTTGGAAGGCACTGGCCACTTCTAATTGGTAAGCTTCCTGATGTTGCTATAGTGACGAATGTTGTTTATTGAAGTCTCTGACAAAATGAGGCATTTAAATGAATTTGAAGTGTATCATGCTCTACATCTTTTACGACAAGGTCAATCTCTGCGACAA
Organism: Diploptera punctata; assembly: GCA_030220185.1. Lineage (NCBI taxonomy): Eukaryota > Metazoa > Arthropoda > Insecta > Blattodea > Blaberidae > Diploptera > Diploptera punctata. The sequence continues at coordinate 87,290 of JASPKZ010007561.1, forward strand.
GTGGCTAGTGAGCTTGGGGTTTCTCCTTCCGTGGGGTCCAGGTTACGCAACAGGCACAGAGAGACAGGTCAGTATTGTAGAAGACGTGGCCAGGGCCGTAAATTTAAAACAAGCCCCCAGGATGACAGATACGTTGTTCTTTCTGCTCTTCGACAGCGTACAAAAACGGCAAAAGACCTGCAGAATGACCTTCATATGGCTTCCGGAATCCGGGTTTCAGACCAAACCATAAGGAACAGATTAAGGAAAGAGAATATTCGTCCAAAAAGGCCCGTTAAAAAACCACGCTTAACAAATGGGCATAAGGCAGCAAGACGTACGTATGGTGAAAACCATGGTGATTGGAACCTGAACCAGTGGGAGTCTGTGCTCTTCTCGGACGAATCCAGGTATCGTCTTACACGTTGTGATGGTCGATTGAGGGTGTGGGGACGGCCAGGAGAAAGATTTTCTGCAGAGGCTGTACAGGAAATTGATAGATTCGGTGGAGGTTCCATAATGGTGTGGGCCGGCGTTATGTACAACAATCGTACGGACCTTGTACTTGTTCCCCAGCGACTGAATGCTGTCCGGTATATCGAGCACGTTCTGGAAGAGCATGTAGTACCTGCTGCCATTGGAGTAGGCCCTGGATTTCTGTTTATGCAGGATAATGCCAGGGCACATTCTGCGGCTGTCACCAGGGATTTCCTGAGGAGGAATGAAATTGAGGTAATGGAGTGGCCAGCGGTCAGCCCAGACCTCAACCCTATTGAACACTTGTGGGATCTTCTAGACAGGAAGATCAGGAACCGACATCAAGCTCCACAAACTCTGCAGCAACGTGGAGATGCTCTGAAGGAGGAGTGGGAGAATATCCCGCAAGAGGAAATCCAGAATCTTATTGGGAGCATGCCACGAAGGCGCCAAAGTGTCATCGAATGTCGTGGAGGCCATACACGATACTAACTCTATATAACGAGTGTTTAACTTTGAAAAATAAGAACAAGATTCAACTGCTTACATAGCGGAATTATTTGAAAAGTTAATTGTCAGCGTTATTCATTTGTTTTTACTGACATAAGCAATAAATAAATAAATAAATAACCACAAATAATGTACTTTATTAATTTCATGTTTGTACCTTTATCCAATGAAAAAATATTTACATATTTCATAGTGTTCCTCTAATTGTTTTGAGCAGTGTATTATTACTTGTGAAAAGTTGAGATTAAAATTACTGATAATTTTTGTTCACAATATAATATTATGTTGTTGTGCATTTTAGTAATGCTTTAGACCATAGCTTCTCAAACCTATTTCCCCCACCATCTAATTTCAGAATAAAAAATACTGTGTGTGTGTATGTGTGTTCTAATGCCACCCACTACACTTTCATGTGCTTCTGGTTCCGTGCTGTGCGGATAGATGGCGTTAATGAGGTATATTTTCATTTTACAAAAGCGCCCACATTAGTTTGGTTAAATCAAGGAGGAGGATTGCCAGGGAATCAGCGGAATACCATAACCTGTTAAAAAAATACCGTTATAGAATTGTTACCGAAGGATTGTGATTGGAAAGACAGTCCACCTCTCCCCCACCCCCGAATCCAGGATTGTTGAGCACATTTCTGGGTTGTCTCACCCTTTCCCTGAATCCAGATAGGCGCCACCCCTGGAATTTTATCGGGAGGTGCAACCCCATTTCTGGGCTCAGCGTCGGGGCGTCGCCCTTCTCTCGTTCCAAGAACCGGGCGGGATGGTCTTGGGTTCTGTCTCTTCCGGACTAGGGTCTTAATATGCTCTGTCCACCCCTTGTTTTGAAAAAAGTCGTTGGGTAATCTTCCAAGGGAACTGTCAACATTGCATGGTGAAACATACCTTGAAATTAAATATATATATATCTTTTCAACTGCAAGGCACTACTATAATCCAGCACCAAATCTCTCATTAAAACTATAGGGAAGTAATACAACTTCTGAATTGGTCATTGGACAACCCTTACTACCTGATGTCCGTGCCGCGCCCCGCCTCACTCCGCTCTTATTCATACAGGGAGTCTATCTGCTCCGTTCAAAGAGTGGTCATTGCTGAATTCTGGCTTGCAGTTAAAAATGGCAGATAATTTTTTTAGACACGGCCTTGGTACATCACAACTCTTCTCTGGGAGGAATTTCAAGGTAGATTTCGGCTTACATGGGGTTGATAATTCCCTTGTGAGAAATATCTCCGGTATATTAATGTTCTGGATTCTGTGTAACTGGAACACGAACGGTTGAACACTGACCTAATTCTGTATCTGGGGAATTTCATCGTGATACAATATTCACTATGATATTATTTTCTGGTGCATTTAGTCTAAATTGACGCTTCTTTGTACAATTCGTAATTAATTAGAGTTTACACTGTGTGCATGCACAGCTACAATTCTATTAGATTCATAGCGATTTAACAAAAATCACATGCCGCGACTTCGTTGCTCCTTTGCTTTCAAGGCCAATGGAATCACGATGAAATTCCAGACTAAGCTATTACCTCCCCTTTCTTTTCCCCCTCTGTCTCTCTCTCTCTCTCTCTCTCTCTTTTCCTCTCCTGTATTTCTCTCTCGATTTATACAATCGCTGTTTCTCTATTTATTATACTGTATTTCTTCTATTCCTCTTATCATTTGTTTCTCTCTCACTTTTTTTTTCGTTTTCTGTAGCTCTCTTTTTATTATTATCTCTCTTTCTGCTTTTCGTTTTTTCAGCTCTTTCATTTTTCTGGTATTCTATTTGGTTTTTATATTTTCCTGCTTTTCTATTTTTCTGTTTTACATTTTTCTGCTTTTTTATTGTTTCTGTTTTTCTATTTTTTATGCTTTTCAATTTTTTTCTGCTTTTACATTTTTTCTGTTATTCTGATTTTATATTATTCTGCTTTTCATTTTTCTGCTTTTTCATTTTTCTAATTTTCCATTTTCATAATTTTCCATTTTTCTAATTTTCCAATTTTCCATATTTCTAATTTTCCATTTTTCTGTTTTTCCATTTTTCTGTTTTCCATTTTTCTGCTTTATCCATTTTTCTGTTTTCCATTTTTCTGCTTTTAATTTTTCTAATTTTCCATTTTCTGCTTTTCCATTTTTCTGATTTTCAATTTTTCTGCTTTTTCCTTTTTATATTACCGAATTCCGAAGTAATAAAGCTTTTCAGGTTGTTCTAATCAAGATAAAAGAAATTCAGATATATTTATCGATCCTACATACTAGACACCGAAAATTACCGTGAAAAAATGTTTACATGTTTGTGTGTGTATGTGTGTGTTAACTTTCTAGTGGATGCGATTTTGTACTCTTATTTCGAAACCAAACTCGGCATAAAATAAGGCGAAGCCTTGGAAACCGCGGATGAATTAATACAAATTTTATTCATCGCCCAAAAGGGACCTCATAGCCGCCCAACTAGGGCCGCACTTGGTAATTATATCAGGGTTAATTAAAATATATTTTGTTGATAAGAGTAGTCTCGAGGTATTTGGAGCTATTACATTAATTTATTGTTTTAAAAATATTAGTAATAGATATATATTTTTTATTTAAGAGCCCCACCACCATCCCCCTGGGTTTCCTCGGGCTTAATGCCCATATCCTCAGGTCTGCTCTTGTCCCTATTTGTTATCTAGCGTGATTTCTTTATTTAATTAATTGTACTTTTACAGAGTGCGGCTAGTTGAAACTTAATCTAAGGTGTTTACAGTTATATTACATTATGGTTTCTTAACTTTTATAAGATTCATGATGTGTTCCGTTGAGGTATTATTCAAAATTAATATAAAATTATGGAATATTCACCTGAAAGGTCCGTCTCCTCAACTTAATTAATCATTTAACTGTAGCGCTTTCGGGACTTGTCCCATCATCGGCAGGATTCAAAACTGGTGTTTCACTGAAGATCTGGTAGAGGGGGTTGCACAGGAAAAGAAACAACAAAATTAGCCAATGCACTAAAGAAAGCCGATAAGAACGTAAAAATAGCATACAGAATAGCAAATTAAACAACATAATAAACAATAAATAACATTGAAGAAAATAATATTTTCAACAGCAAAGGAGTTTATAAACTGACATGTAAGGACTGCAACAAATTTTATATAGGAAGGACAAACAGGAGTTTTAACATCAGATTCAAAGAACATTTTCGAGACTTCATTCACGCAGAAGGGAAATCAAGCTATGCAAAAACACGTTATCCACGAAGGACGTCGCATGTTAAATATTGAAAACACCCTAACAGCAATGCACAGAGAAAATAATCCAGCGAAGATAAACATACTCGAAGAGATGGAAATCATGAAAGCAGCTCACAACAACGACAACCTGATAAACGAAAACGAACCCAATACGTGCAACCCCCTCTACCAGATCTTCAGTGAAACACCAGTTTTGAATCCTGCCGATGATGGGACAAGTCCCGAAAGCGCTACAGTTAAATGATTAATTAAGTTGAGGAGACGGACCTTTCAGGTGAATATTCCATAATTTTATATTAATTTTGAATGGTTTCTTAATCTAATTTTGTTTCTAATACAATGTGATAATAATATACATAAGATGGAAGTATTAACCCTTAATTTGGCAAAACACACATTTTTTCTGTTTGTTATTTGAATGTGGCGGACCGCAGTGAAAACAGAATCTTGTATAACTATTATTATTAGGTATATTGTATAATTAGACACATATTTAAGTGTTTAATACACAAGTGATCTTCTTGGTGATCAAATATTAAAATATATATACAGTCAATATGCCCATTTCACCAATTAATGTTTAAAGAGGTCAACATGTTTCCACAGCCAAGCTGTCATTCTCAAGACCAGATATTGACTGAAGACAAAATTGATAATAATTGTTTTTAACTGAATGTGTTTATTATTTATTATCAATTTTGTCTTCAGTCAATATCTGGTCTTGAGAATGACAGCTTGGCTGTGGAAACTTGTTGACCTTTTTAAACATTAATTGGTGAAATGGGCATATTGACTGTATATATATTTTAACATATTTAAGTGGTTTCTTTTTGTTCGTTTACTTTTAATTTATTTAAAATATTAAATTAACTGAACCAACTGATGTATCCAAAAGGATACATTACGAATTTAAGGGTTAATCTTATATCTACTTAACCTAAACTTAATATTACAATTTATCAAGTATACATGTTGATATATTCTAAGTTCAAATTCTACTTATTCTATCGTTGATTTCCTCGTCTTCTCTTCTTCAGCTCGTGTGCTTAGAGCTTTTTGGGTATACTCCGCGATCAACTTGTCGTTATCTTTCTGCATCCAGAACCGCAAAGGAGGAGGCCAGGCCTCGTTGCTTACGTGCACGGCTATTTCTAGTTGTCTTCTGATAGCCGCGTACTTTTGGCACAGCGGTATATCATGTGGTGCACGTCTGCGATCTGGCAGTTGCATAGAGGAGAGTCGACAAGTCCTCTGTCGTGCAGTTTGCCTCTAAAATGTCCATGTCCTGAGAGCAGTTGAGTAATCGTGTGTGACGGCCATATCCATGACATTTTCATGAGAGTTTTCACGTTTGGCAGGAATTCGTATGTTGTTCTGCCATGTATTTCGTTGTATTAGTCCTGTGGTCTCGAGGTAGCGTGCTGCCTTGTCACGCAGCGGGCCCGGGTTCGATCCCCGGTCGGGGCAGTTTTTCTGGGTGAGGTTTTTATCGGGGTTTTTCCTCACCTGTAAGACAAATGTCAGGAAAACTTTAAGGCCCAAACGGTCCCCGAAATCATATGGCCATCATCCTTATCATTATCATCGTCATCCTTCACCGGTGTGGAAAGCAACGGGAAGCTACCACACCTACACAATTCCCTAGTAAAGCTGCAAGCATAGCATGAAAATGCTATGATTGCAGTGAAGGACCTGCCTTCGGACAGAATTATTATGGATGGATGGAGTAAGAGCTTGTTCCCAGTTTAGATAGATACGATCTAACGTAGATTAGATAGGTTTCGTTCTAGTGTTGTGCGGTGCCGGAAAAAAATCCGGACCACGGCCATTTAGCCCGGAAGACGAACCAAACAGGAATCAAGACACCAGCCATGAAAGCCTACACATAACTCTCAATTTCTCTGGTATATTTGGAGTGAAATTTGATATGGTAAAAGTAATAATAATTTTTGTTTCCTTCAAGAAAAAGAGAAAGGAGGCGAAATTTGTCGGGTGATAGTGTTTTTAAGTGGGGAAGGAAACAATTAGAAGACACGATAACGGATGCAGATGCTTCCAGATGGAACAAACACGCAATAAAATGGAAACACAAAACACCTCGAGGGTGTTAATGTTTGATTGACGTATTTAGACCAATGAGTTCACGCCATCACACGTCATCCCACTGACACTTGTCAAAATATTCACGAAATTCAATAACCTTCACTAGGTCACGTGACTCGTAGAGCTCGTGTTGTCTTCAGATATTAATATCAAACTCCAATGAAGGAAAGTAATAACAATAATAATATTAATATTAATATTAATAATAATAATAATAATAATAATCTCTATCTATCTTCGAGTTTTTACAGCTGCTGCCGTCTTCCCGTGCCAAACCTCCAAAGCCTACGGTCTTGGGCATCTTCGATGCTTAGCCCTCTAGCTTGCATTACTGTCTTCATGTTTTCCTTCCATGTTAACCTTGGTCTTCCTCTTTTCTTCTTTCTGTTCGGATGCCATTCATATAGTTGCTTCGGCCATCGCTCATCTTCCATTCTTAAAACATGTCCTAACCACTTGAATTCCTTCTCCTCAATTCTTTCAATTATGCTTTCTTCTGCTTCCATTATGTTTCTAATTTCCTTATTTGTGACACGTTCTAATTTAGACTTTCTGGCACTTCTTCGTAAATAATCCATTTCTAGAGCTATTAGTCTATTCTTGCAGTACTTATTGATTGTCCATACCTCACTTCCGTACATTGCAACAGATTCCACCAATGTTTTACCAATATATTTTTTTGTGTCTTTCCAAATATGCTTATCCCATCATGTGGAATTTAATGATGATATTATTTTGCTACTCAATTCAATTCTATGTTTTATGTTCTCTTTGCCTATCCCTTCGATGTTATCCATAATCATTCCCAAATATTTAGTTTGTTTCACTTGCTTTATTTTGGATTCCTTCTTCCAATATTAAATTTTCTCTTTCATTGTTATTAATAATAATAATATTTTTTATCATCTGTCCAAGTTGTTCCAGTTTTTTTTTTCTTCGGTTTGTCCTCTTGGTTAACTTGCCACTTATTCACCTTAATTCTAAATATATCTCTGTTTGGGATATCTTCTTTAGTAATTCCTGCCAATTTTAAGTCCTTTTTGACTTCATCAATCCACTTCATAGTATCCACTGGAGCTTTACTTCTGTTTTCGTACAATTCCATTATCTGTTTTGTAAGCATATTTGAGTTCATTCGTTTAATATGGCCATACAATTTTAACCTTCGTTTTCTAATATCACTATGAATGTCTGTATATATTTTTATTTATAAAGAATGAAAGAAATTTTGGCTTAAAAGAAACGCCTCTAAGAACTTTGCGTCTTACTTGGGCTCATCCGCAACAAAAAAATATATAAACAGGTTTATAATTTTAGTTAGGCCTAATAAAACATCTTCCTGTGCCCAAAGCTTTTTGAATGTTATCTTCTTTCTCTATCTTCTCATTCCAATTCTTCCA
>JASPKZ010007561.1:780000-1026029 GCA_030220185.1 Diploptera punctata
ATCATTTACCGTACTGTAGGTCCGAAGCTTTAAAAAAGTGCATCGGACTGCACTAAGAAAGTAGCTTATTGACGCTTAAATGGGTTACGATGCCTAAACCATAACAGATAGGCCTACACCAAATTAATGTACATAGAATTGAGTATCCCAAAAAAATCTACAAAAAAGTTGCGACAGCGTATGTATTTTATGGATAAATTCTTCTTCTTCTTCGGCTTTCCCCCACTTATAGGTTTGCCGTCTTCAGTTTCCATTTATCTCTATCATTCCAATCTCCTTCTTCCAAATTCGTATTATCCATTATAGTTCTGACGTAGGTTTTCAATTTCCATCTTAGTCTGCCACGTTTATTTTTTCCAGGGGGTGACCATTGGTATATATTTTTTGGCCATCTTTCATTTTCCATTCTTTGTACATGGCCATACCATTTAAGCGTTTGATTTTCGATCCTCTTAACAACAGATGTGGTGACATTCATTTCTCTCCAAAGGAATTCATTTCTTATTTTATCCTGTCTGTTTTTTGGAGGCTTCTTCTAAAATAATCGAATCCAACTGTTCTAATTTTATTCTTTTGTAATTCCGTCAAAGACCAAGTTTCACTTCCATATGACAAAATATTCTGTATTATGCTCTTATAAATTTTCATTTTAGTTTCCTTTGTAATATTTTTATTCCAAATTATTCCATGTAATGTCTTAGTTGCATTTTTTGCCATTGCAATTTTAGTCTGTACATCTCTCTCACAGGTACCTAAACTTGTAATTATTGACCCGAGCTATTAAAAAAAATTCACACTTTTTTATTTTCCCTGTTTCAAGTATGAGGTCATCCACACCCTTTCCCAAACACATATATTCTGTTTTCTGTAAATTTGTATTCAGTCCCCATTTTTTTATATTCTTCCATTAGTTTATTTATCATATATTTCATATCATCTTCATCCCCTGCAAAAATTATTTGATGGATAAATTACAATAACAATTTTTGTCTTTCAGCTCAATATTTTATTTAAATTATTAGAACCATTGTCAGTGTTAATACCTTTTTATTTATGTGCAGTCTTTTTGTGGAATTTGAGTATTTTCTTCAAATCTAAAACATTTGCTAGCCACATTATTAGGATTGGAATTTATTGTATTTTCACTTTATTTTATTTTATATTTTTATTTAGTTTTTTTAATTATGAACATTATTTTAGAAAAGTATTTTTAACCTTTTCTGTGCGTGAAAGGGCTTTGGGATTATCAATTTCAAGAAAATCGGGATTAGTACATTCCCGGGCAACGCCAAGTAATCAGCTCGGGGTATCAAAAATAATTACGGTATAAATTTATAATTATTTTTCTTTTTACTTGTTGAACTAAACATAAAAACATATTTCATTTATTTAGGCGTAGCAGCACACGCCGGATATTAGCTTACTTACTTACTCACTGGCACTATCGAACCCGTAGGTTCATGGCCGCGCGGACATAAGCTCTCCATTCATCCCTATCCTGAGCTAATGCTTTCCAATCATTTCCTGTATAATCTACTTCCCTCAAATCATAGTTAATGTTGTTCTCCCACCTCATTCTTGGTCTACCAACTGGGCGTTTTCCTTCTGGCTTTCCTACAAGAAGTTTCCATGCACGTCTTTCATTCCCCATACGCGCAACATGTCCTGCCCATTGCAGTCTACGGGACTTAACTGTTCTTATTATATCTGGCTTCCTATAAAGACCATGTAGTTCATTGTTATGTAGTCTTCTCCATTCACCTGTCTCTTCATCTCTCTTTGGTCCAAAAATTTTCCTAAGAACTTTATTCTCAAATACTCGTAATCTCCTTTCCTCCCTTAAAGTAAGAGTCCATGTTTCGCACCCATATAATATAACTGGTAGAATAATAGTTTTATATATTTTCAGCTTAACGTTTTTTGAAAGGAGTTGGGACATCAAAAGTCTCTGCAATGCATAATAGCATGCATTTCCAGAATTGAGCCTATGTTTAATTTCTTTGTGCATCTCATTCCTATTTGTGATTATTGTTCCTAGGTATTTGAATTCAGCCAATATTAGCTAGTTGATAAAAAATTCTAGTGTACCTTGATTTTTTAATTCATGGTATTTAAAAGTCCGTCGCCGTGGCGTAGTCCCTACCTTCCACTCCAGCGACCCGTGTTCGATTCCCGGTGAGGTTGGGGATTTTAAATCTCCAACTTGGGTCTGGGTGTGTGTCCTGTCTTGTGTTTGTATGTGTGAGTAAAATAAAAAGGTTAACAAAATTAAACAAAAAGGAAAACAGTGTAAACGAAAGAAAACGACAAAGTAAGAAATTAAAAAAAAGTTAGTGGTCTTTCCTGCTATCCTAGGGTTTGTGTTTACGTTCACTGGTTTCCTCCGTACGTTATGAAACTGGGCATACGTTTAATACTGCATTCTATGATATTTACTTTAGTAGGCAACCCCTGTACGTTCCAGCATACAATACTCATGTCCCTATTAGGTTCGTCTTCCGGGCATATAGGCCGTGGTCCAGTCGTTCTTCTACTCGACGTTTCGTCTACTGCTGCGGTAGACATCTTCAGGAGATACTGCGTGCTCTCTGTGAACTCCTCAACAGTCGGCTGCAGACTGTTGAGGAGTTCACAGAGAGTACGCAGTATCTCCTGAAGATGTCTACCGCAGCAGTAGACGAAACGTCGAGTAGAAGAACGACTGGACCACGGCCTATATGCCCGGAAGACGAACCTAGTACGGATCAAGACGCCGGCCGTGAAAGCCTACAGTTATACAATACTCATGTCCTTTATCGTTGCTTTTGTCGTATATGTTCAATCATCCTGTATTCTTTAAATTGGGTTTTTTAGCCTAGTAGGATGCCTTGGCGCAGAGCTAAATGACTTGCGTTGGTTCGAGTCTCCATGGGGGAAGACATTTTTTCATAGAATTTCGGTCAGTATGGAACTGGTGCCCACCCAGCATCGTGAGGCATTTGGATAGCTACAGTAAGTAGCGGCTCCAGGTTGAGGAAACCAACTGTAACGGCTGGGGAACACGACATGCTTAACACTTGTCACCCCTACACTGGCCGGATGATCGTCTACCTCTGTGATCAACACATGTGGATGTGAGGCCAGCAGCAGGCTGGTAGGGCAAGGGTCTTCTAAGCCTGTCGCGCCGTGGAGTTTCTTGGAGCTTTTTAGCATAGTTGATTTTTTCCCCCATAAAACTGGCCTATGGTTATAATCCCTCCTAGAAGATCAGGTGATTTTTGTTCAAGGTTTTCTTCTTCTGGCCTTTGACGAATCAACGTCTCCGTACAAGGCAGCAATTGCCATATCCTGGCAAGGAGCCCTGACAGGATACTATCATCCGGGCCATATGAACCCTGGTTTTTTAAGAAGATGTTACTCCTTCATCACTCTGAGGGCAACGGAAGATAGGGGAGATCGAAAGAATAGTGGATTCAAGCAGTGCATAGGAGTATGGTGTCGAGAGGATTAACAGAGAGTGATGCAGAGAATAGGGATTTATGTAAGAGTAAAATTTACAATGGGTTGTAGGAAAACTGTCCATCGCTGTGGTCTCGAGGTAGCGTGCTGCCTTGTCACGCAGCGGGGCCGGGTTCAATCCCCGGTCGGGGCAGTTTTTCTGGGTGAGGTTTTTATCGGGGTTTTTCCTCACCTGTAAGACAAATGTCAGGAAAACTTAAAGGCCCAAACGGTCCCCGAAATCATATGGCCGTCATCATCCTTCACCGTTGTGGAAAGCAACGGGAAGCTACCACACCTACAATTCCCTAGTAAAGCTGCAAGCATAGCATGAAAATGCTATGATTGCAGTGAAGGACCTGCCTTCGGGCAGAATTACTATGGATGGATGGATGGATATAGGAAAACTACTGTATTGTTACTTTAAGGGAGGAAAGGAGATTACAAGTATTTGAGAATAAAGTTCCTATGAAAATTTTTGCACCAAAGAAAGATGAACAGACAGATGAATGGAGAAGACTACATAACAGTGAACTACATGGTCTTTATAGGAAGCCAGATATAATAAGAACAGTTAAGTCTCGTAGACTGCGATGGGCAGGACATGTGGTATGAATGGGGAATTAAAGACGTGTATGGAAATTTCTTGTAGGAAAACCAGAGGGAAAACGCCAAGAATGAGGTGGGAGAATAACATTAACATGATTCGACGGAAGTAGATTATACAGGAGATGATTGGGAAACATTAGCTCAGGATAGGGATGCATGGAACCAGTTATATTATATGGATGCGAAACATGGACTCTTACTTTAAGGGAGGAAAGGAGATTACGAGTATTTGAGAATGAAGTTCTTACGAAAATGTTTGCACCAAAGAAAGATGAACAGACAGGTGAATGGAGAAGACTTACATAACAGTGAACTACATGGTCTTTATAGGAAGTCAGATATAATAAGAACAGTTAAGACTAGTGCACTGCGATGGGCAGGACGTGTGGCACGAATAGGGAATTAAATACGTGCATGGAAACTTCTTGTAGGAAAACCAAAGGGAATACGCCCAGTTAGTAAGCCAAGAATGAGGTGGGAGAATAACATTAACACGATTTGAGGGAAGTAGATTATACAGACAATGATTGGGAAACATTAGCTCAGGATAGGGATGCACGGAGAACTTATGTCCGCGTGGCCATGATTCTACAGGCTCGATCGTACCAGTGAGTGGGCGAAGAGTTATTCTGAGGAGAGAAAACATGTTCCACATTGTAAAGTTGACATTCGCGAAAATGAAACAATAGTAAGAAGGTGAAATGGAGATGGCGTCGGTGTTGGCCCGCGTATTGATTTCTGTCGTCCAAGATGGATCCTGGCTATCTTTGTGGGAGGAGGGAGGCGTCCAGTCAGATTAGACGCTCAAGTTTGTTTCCTAGCGTGAAAATCAATGTCTCAGTTTTCTTGTAGCATTGCGCAGAGTCGCTTGCATTGCGTAGACTCCCGTTGTCATCTTCAAAACATTCACCTGCAGTAAATTACAGTAGTAGGACATTTATTAGACTAAAATGTAAGATACATACAGTGTTATTTACAAACATGGAACGCACGGGCAACAAGCCGTTCGTACTGTTGACAGTCCGTATTAATAAATTTATGTCTATACCGAGCTAAGTTCTAGTTGTAATGTAAACAAAACAAATGTAAGACTGCATTTTCATTGGTCGAATAACAATTTTATCTTTAAACGTGTAAGCAACTGTAGTTCGCTCTCCTACACTCGAAATAAATCATAAATAATATTTTTAAAAAACTAAAACAACACGCTTTATTAGAAAACCGAACTAAAAAATGAAAAATAATTTTAATTTCCAACACGCTTGGGCTAAAATTAAAGTGGTCAACAAAAAATCATCTCCAACACATCTAGAATAAAACTGAGCTATCTTACTTCCTTACTTACTTACTCACTCACTGGCACTATCGAACCCGTAGGTTCATGAGCGCGCGGACATAAGCTCTCCACACATCCCTATCCTGAGCTAATGCTTTCCAGTATAATCTACTTCCCTCAAATAAACTAGAGTTATCTACAAAAAAAATAATTTTACCATCAAACGCGTGTGGTGCTCTATATCAATTAATATATTTGATAATAAACATATATTGGTAAAAGTAAAGTCTCTAAGAAGAAAACGTAAAAACTATAAAAAGCACCCCACGCTTTTGATGGTAAAATTATTTTTTTTTGTAGATAACTCTAGTTTTATTCTAGATATATTGAGATGATTTTTTTGTTGACCACTTTAATTTTATCCCAAGCGTGTTGGAAATTAAAATTACTTTTAGTTCGGTTTTCTAATAAAGCGTGTTGTTTTAGTTTTTTAAACTATTATTTGTTTTTTAGTTTTAATATTTTACAAAATAAGATAAAAATGTAAATATCTTTAAATTTGATACTATTGTAGTATGAGCTAAAAGTAATACTCTATTAAAAAAAATCCTCCGGGCCGGATTTGAACCAGCGACCTATGGATTACTGAAATTATATACCGCTACAGTCCACCGCTCTATCAACTAAGCTCTTACAACGATTGGTAAGAAGTTAATAAGTCCGCAACCTATTATACCGGTTTTTATTATTTTGATTTTGTCATTGGTCCTTTACAAGTATACAAAGTTTCAAGTCGATCCAATGATTTTAAGTGGGTGAAAATCGCGTTGAAAGATTCCGTTACATAGATCAGGTAAAGCGTGTAAAAAAAGTACTATCTAGTCCATATAACTTACATAGGAGAATTTTAAAATATATATAACGATGGTGGGCAATGAAAACCTCGTAACTCCGTTTTGGTAAATTTTACAGGAGAAACAAATAACTGTTTTAAATAATTATGAAAATTGATACAGCAATAGTTACCACATATTTTACTACAGAATGCAAGTCAAGTTATTAATATTTTTTTTTGCAAATGCCCCAGGTTGTCTTTCGACATTCCTGGTTTCTGGCATGGCGTTCTTGTAACCCACTTCTTAGGTTGGGGCGCCTGGAAGGTGGGGTTATGTTGCCCCGATGATATGATGGGTGATGATAATGATAGTGGTGCGCCAGGAGAGTCCCTAATCCTAAGCTTAATCTAAGATGAATATGAATGATGATGATTGCGATGGCCATATGATTTCGGGGACCGTTTGGGCCCTAAAGTTTTCCTGACATTTGTCTTACAGGTGAGGAAAAACCCCGATAAAAACCTCACCCAGAAAAACTGTCCCGGCCGGGGATCGAACCCGGGCCGTGACAAGGCAGCACGTTACCTGGAGACCACAGCGGTGGACGTTATTAATAGATTTGAAGTCCGTATTTTCTCAACAGATTATGCATCACATATTTCTGTGCTGGCTACTGGAGTCATGTTGTTTTTAATGACTGGTGGAGTTACGAGGTTTTCATTTTAATACATTAAATAAGCATTGTTATATTCTTACGCATGCGCAATGTAGAATATGTTGGAATTTCAGTTGTTTCAAATGACGACATCTGTATAATTATGAGACCTTGCAAAGGAAAGTATTTGAAAAGTTTAGTAAGTTTCGACTGCTTGTGAAATCCATCCATCCATAGTAATTCTGCCCGAAGGCAGGTCCTTTACATATATATATATATATATATATATAGATGGATAGATGGAAAGATCTGCGTCCATCACTTAAGTGTTGGCGGTGAGCGATCCATTTTGGTCCTCCTTAATAGGTAGAACCCCGGGTTCCTGTAAAATACATTAGCCCGAAAACTAATGTGTTGAAAACAACAGCAGAATTCACAGGTGAGTCAGCATAGAGTATGTATTCTGCTCGTAATGAAAGTTTATATAAAGATTATTTGCCGACATCGTGGAAAAATCGTAAACGTCTAATTAGGTAGGACCCTATATATTTTTTTTGTCATAAAATAAATAAGAAATGGAGGCAGTTTCTAATTATAGGTAACATTTTATCTTATATTAAGCCTTGTTTGCCGTGAAATATGATCTTGCCTAATAACAATGTTTGTATGGATGAGAGTTCCGTACACAATTCAGTCACATGGCGGGTAAAATTAGCACCACGATTTCCCTAATACATATATTAATATCTTATGCAAGATTATTTACAGTACTTTGGAACTTAGTTGGGAATATAGGATTAATATTAAAAAAACACATTAGATAACAATACAATTGCATTATACATTAATTGTCCACCACTGTTGTCTCGAGGTAGCGTGCTGCCTTGTCACGCAGCGGGCCCGGTTTCGATTCCCGGTCGAGACAGGCTCGTGGGTGAGGTTCTTTCGGGGGTTTTTCCTTGCCTGTAAGACAAATGTCAGGAAGCTTAGGACCCAACGGTCCCCGAAAATCATCCGGCCATCATCATCATCCTTATCATTATCATCATCATCATCCTTCACCGGTGTGGAAAGCAACGGGAAGCTATCGCACCTGTAATTCCCTAGTAAAGCTGCATAGTATGGAAATGCTATGATTGCAGTGAAAGACCTGCCCTCGGGCAGAATTACTATGGATGGATGGATGCATTAATTAAGCAAATCATAGTTATTAAGTATTAATAATATTACATTTTGCTTACATATTAATTTATTTATTCACTAATGAGTGTTGTTATTTTTCCGCGCCTTGTCCAGAAATTTACGCACATATATCCAATATTCTGGGTTTACTCGTAGCATGCCAATCTATTACGATTTTAATTTAGAATTATTTTTGGTAACAACTGACCCCTCCAATATTCTAAATCAAGGCCAGCCTCATGGACTAGTGGTCAGGGTTTCTGACTACAGTTCATGATGTCCGAATTCGATTCCCGGTCAAACCATAGGAATTTTTCCTTAAAGGTAATTATTCGTGTGGTTGCCCATGGTCTGGAAATTAGGTTAAGTTTAGGTTAACAACTCTCTTGGCAGGAACTAAATATTTTTAAACTTACAGACCGAATAATTAAATATAGGAACGACTGGAAAGAACATATTGATAGAATGCTAGAAGAAAGATTTCCAAAATTATTGCTAAATTATAAACCGCAGGAAGGAGAAATGTTGGACGCCCACACAGAAGATGGTCTGAACAATTTTAACAATTATAGCTTTCATGAAACCGAAACGAGCCAACAGGCTTAATCCCTGGATGATGATGATGATGATGATGATGATAATGATGCACTCTCTTGGCGCTTCATTATAATTTGTCACCTATCATATCATCGGGGTGCTGCCTTGTCACGCAGCGGGCCCGGGTTCGATTCCCGGTCGGGGCAGTTTTTCTGGGTGACGTTTTTATCGGTTTTTTTTTTCACCTGTAAGACTAATGTCAGGAAAACTTTAAGGCCCAAACGGTCCCCGAAATCATATGGCCATCATCGTCATCATCATCCTTATCATTATTATCATCATCATCACCATCCTTCACCGGTGTGGAAAGCAACGGGAAGCTACCACACCTACAATTCCCTAGTAAAGCTGCAAGCATAGCATGAAAATGCTATGATTGCAGTGATAGACCTGCCTTCGGGCAGAATTACTATGGATTGACATCATCGGGGTAATGTAAGTACGCCTTCCAGTTGCCCCAACCTAAGAAATGGATTGAAATTCCGCCAATGCCAGAGGAGAAAACCAGAAATGTCATAAAAGACAACCTGGTGGCATTAGGGGAAAAAAAATCTAAATCGTTTCATTCCTAATATTTCATATTATATCGTGAAAAGAAAAATTAATATCTGAACCAGGAATCGAACCGTGGACCTCTAGTTCTCCAGACTAGTGTGCAGTCTACTACACCATTCTAGACCTAGCACAAACATTAGCAATTCCTTCCACATTTACAAATCTACAATTCTCGTTTCGTCCGCTGTCAGGTAGGTGACACCAGCATCGCCAACGGCCGGCTTCGTTTAGAGGTATCTATATTTGAGAATTTTACACCACCACTTTTATAAACAGTAAATGAATGGTGTAGTGGACTGTATACTAGTCTGGAGAACTAGAGGTCCACGGTACGATTCCTGGTTCAGACATTAATTTTTCTTTTCACAATATCATTATAATATTATAATATGATCCGTTATTGGAACTGTGTTAAAATAGCAGTATTGGAAAATGTTAAATATGTGTATTTCGTCGTCATAGCTCCCGCACATTGGACATATTCGCATATCGTGATCGTCGGTAATTTTTAATATATCCCATGCCCCCAACCTAAACCAAGCCAGCTTTGATCTCTCTTTAAATCCTAGTATGCATATGTGTGGTATATATATATATATATATATATATAGTAATTCTGCCCGAGGGCAGGTCTTTCACTTCAATCATAACATTTTCATGCTTTACTAGGGAATTATAGGTGTGGTAGTTTCGCGTTGCTTTCCACACCGGTGAAGGATGGTGATAAGGATTATGATGACCGGATGATTTTCGAGGACCGTTGAGCCCTAAGCTTCCTGAAATTTGCCTTACAGGCGAGGAAAAAAACTCACCCTGGAGCCTGTCCCGACCGGTAATCGAATCCGGGCCTGCTATGTGACAAGGCAGCACGCTACCTCGAGACATATATTTTGATTATTTTCCCTGAACTCGTTTTAGCTTAGTAAATTATAAGGAAATAGAGTTTAAAAAGTCTACCACAAACATTTGGGGAGACGCCTTCCCACCACTTTCTCTCCAACTAAAACACTGCCTGCAGATTCCTATTCCAATACGCTTGAAGCTTAAAGGTAGAGTGATCCATCTTAGACTCTTGGGATATATGGGTAAAGGCTTCTAGGCAATCGGCAAGAAATGTCAGCTGTGCGTGACGACCACTTTTACCCCCAGAAGAAAGCCTTGTACTCATTTCCGTTAAAAGTGGATTCGATCCCAGGGATATCGTGATATGTACAGAGTGTCCCATTTGTCTTCACCAGCTGAAATACCTTTGTACATAAGTACAAAATGAAATATTGTTTTATACAAAACTTATCCTTGCACGACTTATCCATCACATGACACAATTTGTAACAAGGCAACTATAATCATAAGGATGTTATACAGTTGGGCGGTGTTATGCATCAACCGGTTAAGCACCATTATAAATGGATTTCAATGCCATCTGTTACACTGGCTCTTGTAGTACTGTACGTACACTTTTAGCAGACTTTAGCGTCGCTATCAGCCCTATCAGAGATTCTATGTTTTGCAACAAACGGGTATGTAACCGGATCTTCATAAATGCTAATCTAAAGTTTGCATCATGCCAAATATTCCTGCTCTTAGATTGTGGATGTATAAAAAAAAAAAAAAAATAACTTGCAATATCCAGTATTGTTACTTTGGCGCTACAATAATTTTGCATCGTGCAGCTAAAGATCAAATGATGATCTTGTAGAAGATTTCCTGGCTGTTGGCCGTGGTCTTGAGGCTTGTAGTTCCCCGACGTTTCGCCAGAGACTGCGTCCGGCACCCATGGGAAAGCCTCAAGACCACGGCCAACAGCCCGGAAATCTTCTACAGGATCATCATGGTAACTCTGGCCGTGAAAGTCTAAGTCAATATATAAAGGTCACATGTTCCAGCTCTTAGATTGTTGATGCATAACTGTCAAACAAGGAAAATAACTTGCAATATCCAGTATTGTTACTTTGGCGCTACAATAATTTTGCATCGTGCAGCTAAAGATCAAATGATGATCTTGTAGAAGATTTCCTGGCTGTTGGCCGTGGTCTTGAGGCTTGTAGTTCCCCGACGTTTCGCCAGAGACTGCGTCCGGCACCCTTGGAAAGCCTCAAGACCACGGCCAACAGCCCGGAAATCTTCTACAAGATCATCATGGTAACTCTGGCCGTGAAAGTCTAAGTCAATATATAAAGGTCACATGTTCCAGCTCTTAGATTGTTGATGCATAACTGTCAAACAAGGAAAATAACTTGCAATATCCAGTATTGTTACTTTGGCGCTACAATAATTTTGCATCGTGCAGCTAAAGATCAAATGATGATCTTGTAGAAGATTTCCTGGCTGTTGGCCGTGGTCTTGAGGCTTGTAGTTCCCCGACGTTTCGCCAGAGACTGCGTCCGGCACCCTTGGGAAAGCCTCAAGACCACGGCCAACAGCCCGGAAATCTTCTACAAGATCATCATGGTAACTCTGGCCGTGAAAGTCTAAGTCAATATATAAAGGTCACATGTTCCAGCTCTTAGATTGTTGATGCATAACTGTCAAACAAGGAAAATAACTTGCAATATCCAGTATTGTTAGTTTGGTGCTACAATAAATAGTGAAGATTGACTTAAACTTTAAACGTATTTTTCTCGAAACTTAGATAATGGCGCATGTAGTCGATTGATGCATAACGCCGTCCACTTTACACGTTGAAAACCATTCAGTAGCGTGTATTGTCTTAAACAAATGTACATCCAGAGATTAGGTTTAATGACACGCCCTTCTACTAAAATTAAACATTTTAAATAGTGCGTCACGCAGGAAATGCGCAAACTGAGCCAGTTTCTAAGCAACTCGAAGTTATTGTCAATAGTTTGTTTCTATTTGAAATATAAAATAAATTATCAGGTCCTGCATGAATTTCAGTTACAATCAGTTACCATTTTATAAACAATTACCAATTACTAACCCATTGGTACTACAGGACTCACAGGTTCTTGGACATACGCTCTCCATACATCCCTATCCTGAGCTAATGTTTTCCAATCATCCCCTGTATAATCTGCTTACCTCAAATCATAGCTAATGTCGCAATCTGCAATACTAAGTATTCCTATTTCATCTGCTTTCCGTAAATATTATGTAGCTCACTGTTAGGTAGTTTTCTCCATTCACCTATGTTTTTTTTTTCTTTTTGATACAAAAATTGCCCTAGGAATTTATTCTTCAAAACTATTGATATATTCTCTTAAGGGGGTGATGGGTGAAATTTTTTACATTTTCGGTCAAATTTAGCATTTTTTGTTTTTTTTTGTATTAAAAATACTACGTACCATAAAGTATAAGTTGGCGAAGTTTCAGTGTCCTAAGGCGCTTGTAAGTCTCCCTAATGACTGTAGGAGGGCATGTATGCTACTTTCTAATTTAACTGCATGCAAACTTTCAAATTGGCTTTTCCACACTTTTATTTTCATTGCATTTCAATACATACAAATCAAAATAGCATTGACAAATTTAATGATATAATCCCGAAATTTTAACTGCATGTCCCATACACTATGACTAATAATTCTATGCAAAGATTCTGAAACAACGTTGATAGTGTTTGAAATAAAACATAAAATATGTGTAGTAATAAAAAAAACAAAAATGTTCATATGCAGAGGATGTATATTTTTTTTTCTTCCTTTATTATAATGATATAGAAAAGTTAATGCATTATGTTGTTCTAAATAAGTCATTGGTCGTGTAGAAAAAAAATAAAAAAAATTGCTAAAAATTATGGAACTTATTAAAATTTTTAATATGCAAATTTTTAAATGGATTTTTTTCAATAACTTAAAACCCTTTAACCGTAGAAGGATGAAAATTTAATATAATATTACATATTATGGCATAAATATGCGTACAAAATATCAAGTATGTAGCTTAAAAAATGTAGAAAATAGAAATTTCACCCATCACCCCCCTTAAAGTAAGAGTCCATGTTTCGCACTCATACACTGTAACTGGGAGAATAACAGTTTTATATATTTTTACTTTAGGGAAGTTGGAATGATATGAGCCCCTTTTAATGCATAATAGCATGTGTTCCCTGAGTTTAACCTATGTTTAATTTCTTTCTGCAACTCATTTCTGTTTGTATTATGTTGTTCCTATCTATTTAAATTCTGTAACTTCTTTCAAAATTGTCCTCATTTGTTGTAAAGGGTCCATTCCATTATAATTATTTCAATATATTTCAGCGTGAATGAGCATGTATTTAGTTTTATTAATGTTTACTTCCAGCCCCAGTTTCTTATGCTACTTAATAGAGAGTGCATTTTGCTTTCAACAATTCCTCGCTATCGTCTAATAATACAACATCATCAGCATGTACAGACTGAAAATTATTTAAACCGACAAAATCTGGGAGGTTGTAGGGGACACCAAAACAAATGTTTTTCCCTAATACCATTTTTCCTATGAGGATTATTTAAACCGGTAGAGGGCGTCATGACTGCAACTGCTGTTGATGGTAGGAATTGTTTTGTCCACCAGTGTAGTAGTGAATTGTTTATGTTTACTAATGGAGCGATACACCTGGAGTGAGTACATTGATATGTGTGAGCCGGTGTTGTTGGGGACTGTTTAATTGGGACATATCCCCTATCTAGGCCATTAAATGGCAGGCACTATTACAATTTTCTCGCCAGAGCATTGCCAGAATTGCTGGAAGACGTCCCGCTCCGTACAAGACAACGCATGTGGTTCCAACATGACGGGGCGCCGGCACATTTCAGTGGTCGTGTGCGTCGATTCTTGAACCAACGGTTTTCAGAAAAGTTGATTGGCAGAGGTGGTCCTGTACCATGGCCTGCTCGATCCTCAGATATGACCCCTTTGGATTTTTTGTGGGGGAGAGATGCGCAACCTTGTTTACACAACTCCTGTTGCATCAGAAAAGGATCTGGTTGCCCGGATAGTAGTAGCAGCAGGAGCAATTAACGATACTCTTGGAGTTTTTTCCCGTGTTAGACAGAACATGATCCGCCAGTGTAACCTTTGTTTGCATGTTAATGGAGGCATTTTTGAACCTCTACTGTAATTTAAGTAATTGCGTTGTGTTAATGTGTTGTCTCTTGGTAATAAAAAATACAAAAGTGTTTGTTGGTTTAATTAATTTGCCGCTAGAGAAATCTTCCTCTACCGGTTTAAATAATCCTCATAGGAAAAAATGACATCAGGGAAAAATACTTGTTTTGGTGTCCCCTACAACCTCCCAGAGTTTGTCATTCTGTATATCAATAGCTGATTAATACCATTAAGTTGTAGGCTCATTTTGTGCTCTACAGATCTGATCGCACGCTTTATACCTCTTCCGAGCTAAGTTCAAATTGTAAAGTAATACGAAGCAGATATATGACTGAATTAAACTGGTCAACATTAATTTTGTATCATGAGTACCAATAGTTGTACTTAATGCAGTTTTTTATCATGTTTTCAAATATGTATTCGGAATCTCTCCATCACCCACAATTATTATATTTGTATATTATTATATTTCAATTTAAATTAATGGATTTAAATAATTATTTTTTTAATAAACGTTTTTTTTTTCGTCCATTTGTGCATTGTAAAATAAAACCAAATGAGCTAACTCAAATAGTTTTCATCTATGGAAGAGAGATATCAAGGCATATGGAATCCTAATATGCTGGCCGATTATTGTTGGTCCATCAAGAGGGAAGCTCCACAGACGAAATATAGTAGAAAATCGTAATTTCTTACTTTCTAGGTGAGTCCGAATGTTCGAATATTGTGTAGTTACGAATGTAGAAAACATTAAAGTGTTTGAAATTATAAATTCCTGTCTCTCGGAAACCTTGCGTGATGGAGAAAACCCGATATCATGTTTGAATTCAGGAGAAAAAATACTATCAGAATCACATATTTTTCTTTCTGAGACAGAAAAAAAAAGTTTCTTTTTTGTTGCTCAGTGTTATCATTGGTCGAATAATGGTTTACCTTTAAATGTGTGAGAATTTGTGGATTAAACAATATAGAATAGATTAATACTTGGCTGAATAAGATAATTAAATGCATTATGTAATAATATAAAGCAAAATACATTTAGGATAGAATTTTGAAAATATAAAACTCACTCTAAAATACATAAAGAATTAATGCATAGTTAAAAACATTCAGAAAAATGTTTGTTTCTAATGCTAGAATCATTGTACATTAAGTAAGATGTATGTTATATTAATACAGGGTGGACCGCTCGAATGGACCTAATTTCAATTGCTTGTTACTGGCAAACGGTTGAAGATAGAAACTTAAAACAACGTTCATATTACAGAAAAACTCACCAAGTTTTGATATCCAGATCACCACATCTCTATATGAGCCCCAGCAGTCACTGTGACGATATCAAAGCGATGAACAATTTCTTGCCAAGTACGTTGGAGTATGTCTTCTGGAATGTTCTCAATAGCCTCTATGATGCGCTCACGAAGATCACGAAGGTCTTTGACTGGGGTGGTGTAAACTTTATCTTTGACATAGCCCCAGAGAAAGAAATCCAGTGGTGTTAAATCGGGAGATCTCGGGGGCCACACGATTGGTCCTCCCCTACCAATCCAACGGCCAGGGAAAATGTTGTCCAAAGTCGTACGAACTTCATTGGACCAGTGGGGAGGAGCACCATCTTGCTGGAAAACGATGTTAGGCTGCAGTTGTTCAATTTGTGGAAAGAAGAACTGCTCCAGCATGTCAAGATATGTGGTACCACGAACAGTTTTCTCGGCGAAGAAAAACGGTCCAATGACCTTATTATGTGACAAACTGCACCAAACATTCATCTTCGGACTATCACGAACATGCTCTTGAATAGCGTGAGGATTCTCCGATCCCCAGATCCGCACATTATGCCGGTTTACCTTGCCTGACAAATGGAAAGTGGCTTCGTCCGAGAAGAAAATCTTGGTCATGAAGTCAGGATCAGCGCCGAGACGGTCCAGCATCGTATTGGCGAATTCCACTCGTTTCGGCATGTCATTCGGCTCCAGACGTTGCACTAACTGCACTTTATATGCGTGCAGTTTGAGGCGTTTGTGGACAATCCGTTGTAATGTCGATTTTGGTATTTGAAGTTCCCGCGAAGCTCTTCTTAATGACTTCCGGGGGCTTCGCTCAAATGCGGCTTGAACATTTGCTACCATTTCATCGGATGCTCTGCGACCACCACCATGCTTCTTCAACACAGATCCTGTAGCTAATAATGTATCACGCCACTTCTTTATGCTTCTAGCAGTTGGAGCATCACGGTTAAACACACGCCGGAACTCCCTTTGAACTCTAATGATTGATTTAAACTCCGCATACCACAAAACAGCTTGCGCTTTCATCTGCGGAGTCGCCATTTTCACAAACAATTAAATCTAAGAACGAGAAACGTATCTTTGTGCCATCTACCGACAGGATTCGAAACTTGGTGAGTTTTTCTGTACTATGAACGTTGTTTTAAGTTTCTATCTTCAACCGTTTGCCAGTAACAAGCAATTGAAATTAGGTCCATTCGAGCGGTCCACCCTGTATAAAATATTATTATTTTTGAAATAATAGGTCAGGGTGTCCAGCAGTCGAGAAAATCTGAAAACCGAGAATAAGTCGGGAATTTAAAGTAACCGGGAAATAGACGGGGATTCGTAAGGGACGTGCATTTGTCTTGTATTCAAATCAAAAGAATTCAATCGTTAAACCACATTCTAAAAATGTTTATAGATAATGGAAATATTTCTCGGAAAAAATGTTTATGAAACTATAGCATATGTTTGGCGGAGTCAAGCTGCCGCTCTAAAGAAATGCCGACCCTTGCCAAGTGTCTTAGCTTTTCTTATACAATATTGACCAATGCTTCCTATTAATATTTTTTTGGTCGATGTGACTAATTTCTTATACTTACCAATATTGTTGTTACTGGAAGTAAGTCAACGTTCCCACATCTAACCTGGTTGCTATGCAAACAAAAGAAATCGCAATGCTGATATGGACTTAAAAAGCACACGTTCGGTAAGTAAAATAAAACATTTCTTGAATGTTTTGTACACTGACTCGTACCTTTCTTTAGACTTTTCCGGGATTAATGCAGAACATCCCACTGTCCAGGCTTCTTCAATTTCTCTATCATCTACCATGACTCTTTCCATAATAAAATTATCAAACAGATTTCCATAATAAAATTATCAAACAGATTCTAATCACGGTGCTACATATAAAAATGTCTCCACAGCCAACAATCCATGCTTATAATAAAACAAATGAAAGCTACATCACCAAATGTTTGCTTCTCATAGAACAAATTTACATCCAACCAATATTTTATTTCATTTATTACTATATTTAATAAAAATTAGTCACATCGACCAAAAAATAGTATGCAGTACACATGAGGTAAGCACGTAACAGATCCCGAAAATTGAAAAAAAAAAAAAAAAGAAAACTCGGCGCTTTTTCTTTAGACTTTTTCAGAATTAATGCAGAACATCCCACTATGCAGGCTTCTTCAATTTCTCTATCATCTACCATGACTCCTTCCATAATAAAATTATCAAACAGACTCTAATCACGGTACTACATATAAAAATGTCTCCACAGCCAACAATCCTTGCTTATAATGAAACAAATGAAAAGCTACATAGCAACGATCGCCAAATGTTTCTTTCTCATAGAAGTCATTTACATCCAACCAATATTTTAATTCATTTATTACTATATTTAATAAAAATTAGTCACATCGACCAAAAAAATAGTATGCAATACACAAGGGGTAAGCACTTGTTACTGATCGAGAAAAAGTTTTAAAAAACGAGGCGCTTGCGCAATACACTATATTGAAATCTTTACAAATTGTTAAACAATTAAAAAAATATGTATAAGGCAATTTTAACGTGAGATTGTTCGCAACGTTTTATAACATAGTTTATGTTCAGATAATAAAAAAGTTATTTTACTATTATTATTTAAGCCCTTACCATAAAAATAAATTATATTTTTATCACTTACACATATTAAAATAGTATATTACAATGCGAGGTTCGGAAGTAGTTTTTACATAAGCGAGGAAATTATTAAAAACCGAGCGATAACGAGGTTTTTAATTTCCGAGATTCTGTAAAATACTTCACAAACGTGCGCTGTACATTATTTTTTGCGCGATGGTGTTTTCAAAATAATAAATAATAGTAAAACAGTTACATCTTTGTAGAAAATATTTTCGTTCATTATGAACAACTGGCTAACGTTAACAGTCTGGCCAATGTTTATACGGTAAATGCCGAAAATAATTTAGTTGAGACTACAGCAGGCCGTGACACCAATCAAGTCTAAAATGGCGGCAAGTACGAATTAATTTGTTTTATATTGTTTCAAATAAAGTTCAGTTCATTTAAAATGCAGTGATTTGTTTCGTATAATGTATATTAACACTACCTTTTGGATATATTTTTGTATATACATTGTACGTAGTTTACATAAAGGGCAGTGGTTTTACTTCCCACCCTAGGTAGGTAATGTGTAATATTACAGTATAGTTATTTGGTTATTTATAGGTTGGCAACCCCGAAATTTAGGAAATTGAACTTTCAATCATGGGTCGCCATTGCTGCAAGTACGACAGAACGCACTATCGTGCAAAAAAAAAAAAAAAATGTGCGCGATAGTGCGTTTTGTCGTACTTACAGCAATGGCGACCATGATTGAAAGTTCAACTTCCTACATTTCGGGGTTGCCAACCTAAATGACTATACTGTAATATTACATATGACAAACCACGTGTGGGAAGTAAAACCACTGCTCTCTATGTATACTACGTACAATGTATACACAAAAATATATCCAAAAGGTAGTGTTAATATACATTATACGAAACAAATCACTGCATTTTAAATTAACTGAAGTTTATTTGAAACAATATAAAACAATAAATACATACTTGCCGCCATTTTATGACTGATTAAGTCATTCGTGTCACGGCCTGCTGTATTTTCAACTAATAAACATTGTTCACACTGTTAACGTCAGTCAGTTGTTTATAATGAAAGCAAATATTAACAAGAAAAATGTTATTATTTTACTATTATTTAATATTTTCAAAACAACATCGCGCAAAAGATAATGTACAACGCACGTTTGTGAAGTGTTTTACAGAATCTCGTAAATTAAAAACCTCGCTTTCGCTCGGTTTTTAAACATTTTCCTCACTTCTGTAAAAACCACTTCCAACCTCGCGATGTAATTTACTATTACAAAACTAGTTCTACTAGAATCCAATTTAGCACTAAAAAACTTGGGAATTATTTTTTGTTGCCATAAAAAACCAGAAAATATTTGGGAATTTCATATTTGTAATTTGCTGGACACCCTGTAGGGCCAATTAATTTTTGTAAGTTGTACGTACATAGTGCGCATGCTAGAAATGTGTTGATTGTAAGAAGTATTGTGCCCCACATGTGTTTCTTGTTTGTAGCTTATTGGCCTCGGAGTGAACCCTCCACTGCTGGTCCTGGAGCAAGCGGTGAGATAATTGTGTGTTGTGTGTAGCGGTGGTGATTTTTGCACTTGAAATTATAAATTTCACACAAAATTTAGACACTCGATTCAATCAGCACATTATATTTCATATCCCTTCTCTCCACATTCTGTAATATTCACTAATTTTATAGTTTCACTTACCAGAACATGGAATTCCCTTCTGCCCTGTGTCAGAGACTGTCAAACTATAACATTGTTTTCAAAAACAAAATATACGCACATCACTGATAGTATTCTTTTAACAATTAATAATCATTTAATTAATTTTACGAAAATAGTATTAAGATTAACAAATGTTTCCAGTTGTTTGTTTTAAAAAATTGTATAATCGATAAATTAGTTCATTATATCTCGTTATTTTTCTTTGTTTTTTTATGTACATTAAATAGAGACAGTCTACCAAATAATTTAATTTGTCTTGCTTGTGTGCATTTCATTATTAGTTTTAGTCTTAATATTAATTAATATGATAATTATCATCAGCATTATTATATAATCAATCTTTGTCTTATAGATATTACCTTATTAATCAAATTTTCATTTATTATTTAATATTACAGTTAACTGTGATACTATATTATAATGTAATATATGTTTCTCGTGGTGAGTCTGTCGATGAGTTATAATGGCCTTAATTCCATCGTAAATACATAAATAAAATCTAAATGTTCCCTTATTATTTTATCCAATTCCCCAGGTTATCATATCGAGATTTCTGGTGTTCTCTAGTGGCATTGACGTAATTGTAACTTACTTCTGAGGTTGGTGCGCCTGGAAGGCGGGGTTACGCTCCTCAATGATATGATTGGTGATTATGATGATAGGGTGTGCCAGGAGAGCCCTTAATTCTAAACTTAATAAGGCAAATATGAATCATGATGATTATGATGGCCACATGATGTTCGAGGACCGTTTGAGTTTTATAGTTTCCTGACATTTAAGTGCCTCAGTGCCATAGGTGACTAACCCACAATTTAAAAAAAATGATTTTCCCTGTAATTGTACTAGAAATAATCATCTCTGTCATAGCCACATCTGCCTATATCATCATGGATGAGTTAAAATTAACACAAAAATATTATAGGCAGATGTGGCTCTGACAGAGATGATTATTTCTAGTGCAATTACAGGGAAAAGCATATTTTTTTAAATTGTGGGTTAGTCACCTATGGCACTGAGGCACTCAAATGTCAGGAAACTATAAGATTCAAACGGTCCTCGAACATCATATGGCCATCATAATCATCATGAT
This sequence comes from Diploptera punctata, assembly GCA_030220185.1. Taxonomy (NCBI): domain Eukaryota; kingdom Metazoa; phylum Arthropoda; class Insecta; order Blattodea; family Blaberidae; genus Diploptera; species Diploptera punctata. The sequence goes on from JASPKZ010007561.1 coordinate 800,985, forward strand.
TCACATTCGCCTTATTAAGTTTAGAATTAAGGGCCATGATTATGATGGCCATATGTTGTTCGAGGACCGTTTGAGTCTTATAGTTTCCTGACATTTGAGTGCCTCAGTGCCATAGGTGACTAACCCACAATTTAAAAAAAAAATGCTTTTCCCTGTAATTGTACTAGAAATAATCACCCTGTAATTGTACTAGAAATAATTATCTCTGTCATAGCCACATCTGCCTATATCATTATGGATGAGTTAAAACTAACACAAAAATATTATAGGCAGATGTGGCTCTGACAGAGATGATTATTTATAGTGCAATTACAAGGAAAAGCATAATTTTTTAAATTGTGGGTTAGGCACCTATGGCACTGAGGCACTCATTTATCTTATAGGTGAGGGAAAACACCGAGAAAAACCTTACCCAGGAAACTAGTCCCAAATGCAGATCGAACCCGGGCCCGCTGCATGACAAAGCAGCACGCTACCTTGAAAATCACAGTCTTGGACTCTTGATCCCTTAATTAACACAACTTTTAATAATGTTGAGTTGATTAGAATGACAATTTAACTCGTGCCCCAAAATCAATGACCAATCACGTTTCAATTCATTTTGTTTTATAATCAATGACAGTCATGCTTCACTCATTCTTTAACGAATTCTCTTTACCACCTCCTGCTTTTGTGATAAAGAAAGCTCCTCCTTTTTGTGCGAATAGGCCAAAGTGACTGATTCTCCAACAAATAGGCATACATTGAATATAGCAAATAATGAACAGATTCCTTCGAAGTGCACATTTGATGACTGTGTGTTCAAACAATGATTTTACTGAGTTGTTTACTCAAAAAATTAATAACCTATAATGTTGGTTATAATATACAGTTGATGTTTTTTTATTTTTTCTCCAATAGCGTGCATTCTTAGAATATTGCGATCCTATTTGACAATAAATAATATGATCAAGCTACAGTGGATAAACAAATGAAACATAATCACACATTTCTGATTTGTTTTCAAACATCGCCATTTACATTAAATATATAAATATTTTAAAATAACTATATATAAAAAGTGATTTTTGAGTAAACAGCTTAATTTTATTCGTTAAACAGTCCTAACAAAAACTCTTGATTTCCAAATCCTCTAGATAAATTCATTCATCCCTTCGTGGCTTGTGACTTTATCAAATATTTGGAAATCACTCGTGACATTACTTATGAGAATTTCTTAATTACCAGCTACTTTTTACCCCTCTTCGCAGCGACTCCCCTTAAGAGAAATTTTGTGCTATATCACATTTGCAAAAAATCACCACCCCTAGTTATATGTTATCAGTGTTTTCAAAAGTACTGTCAAATGGATTGGTTTATATACTTCTAGTGTGTGTGTGTGTGTATATATATATATATATGACATGAAAAGAAAAATAAATATTTAATTTTAGGAAGTTATATTTTGAGGTTATTTTAATTATATTATTTTTGGTCTGGACATCTTACCTCAATATTAATGTTGATTTGTTCTTGGACATGTTTCAAAACAATTCTGTTTTGAAACATGTCCAAGAACAAATCAACATTAATGATGTCCAGACCAAAAATAATATAATTAGAAAAATAAATGCCTGAGTCAGGATTTCAACCCGAGTTTCTAAACTCTATAGCGCTCTAACCATCCGAGCTACTCAGGAATCCTAACACAAACATTTATTTTTCCTTATATATATGTGTGTTTATGATGTAATTTAGCTTTAAAATGGTTGCTGCTCGTAAAAGACATAGAAAGCAGAGAGCTGTGAAAACTGCACTTAACCTATGTGAAATATTTTCCAAGTCCTATAGAACAACAGAGTTTATAGAGTCAACAATAACCCACCATTGAACCACATATTGATTATCATCCTAGATTATTATAAAGTTCAAAAAGCTTAAGCTAGATGGCAGCACGTCACTATGATATTTAAATGACCAATCTTTGCAATAAATCCCCAAATGTATTAAAAAATATACTAATAATATTAAAATTATCAAACGTTTATTAAAAATGGGTGTACACTTACTTATCACTCCCTAACGCCAATCCAACCAGCGATAATCCAAAACAGCAATAGCAAAATCAAAGACTAAGTAATATACTCTGTGGAGAAAATAGCAGTTAGCATCACAAAATATGCAATATTTAAATAAATACTTGAAAATTGTCTAATAGTTATAACAATTGTTTGAAAAAGTTTAAAATATTAAAAAAATGTTAGTAAATACAGATGAAGAGCTATAGTTTGCAACAATAAACAGAAAAATCAAGAATAAGTAGAAGTGCAGTTCAGCCAAGTTTTTATCTATGGAGGAGACAAAAATTAACTTCAAAGAAACACAGATATATGCGATAAATTAAAAGTTCAATATATATTTGTAGAAATTAAGAATTATCAAAGCAATTGGTTACAACATGTTGAAAGAATGGATTCATCTCACTTTCCTAAATTAGCAGAGCAGTATGAATCTAAAAGACATTGAGATAGAGGAAGACCAAAATTAAGATGGGCATATGAACCACATCTTGAGACCTCATAGGAACTGGCTCAAACGACCTAAACCTAAATTAGTTCATCATGATAAAGTAGTATGGATATAGTTCTAGATTCCAGGGTTCATAGACTGGCATCTCACATAGAATAGCCATTTTTTTTAAAACTAAGTGTGTCCTGAATTAACACAGAAAAATTGTCATTTAATATCTGTGATTATAATTTTTAAATAATGAGCTACTTTTTACCTCTGTTGATGACTCTCCTTATCAATTCAAATCAGTCCATTTGATAGTATGTTGTTGTGTTGATTCAAAACTTGAGGGGCACAGACTTCTTAATTTGCAGAATTGTTAATGTTACAGACAGTAGTATGTGGCATTTCATGTCAAATCAGCTGATATTTGGTTTTTATACTGTTTGGGTTTATTCATAATTCTTGCGTTCTGTGTAAACAGATAAATTTCATAATAAATAAGGTGAATCCGGAATTATATTACCTCATAATTTTTTTATTTTCCATTTGAATATGTTTTAATATTCATAAGTTAATTGTGGGAAATAACATTATGAGGTTCTTCAATTAATGAATGAGTCAAATCTTATCTTTAATATTGAGTGGAGAACATATTTTTAATAACTCACCTCATACAATTTCAAATTTAATTGAGGCCATTGGTTTTGAATCAATTTTTCATTCATCTTCAGTCATGAGTTATTAAAAATATGTTCTCCATTCAATATTAAAGATAAGAATTGGCTCATGACTGAAGATGAATGAAAAATTCATTCGAAACCAATGGTCTCAAATAAATTTGAAATTGTATGAGGTGAGTTATTAAAAATATGTTCACCACTCAATATTAATGATATAACCTCATAATGTTTCCTTCCCAACATTCATTTTAATACAATTCTTATCTTGACGATTTTTATTATTAATTTAACACTTCTCATTGAAGGATAAATTATATTTGAAGAGAAAAATTTTTGCCTAGACCGGGACTCGAACCCGGGACCCTTGGCTTTCTGGGCCAAGAGGCGAGTTACGATCTAGACGCAAATTTTTCTCTTATGTATGTTGTAATTCCCTCGCGCCAAATGCTTGAAACCATAGCTTCTATCTTTGCAAATATAATTTATCCTTCAATGAGAAGTGTTAAATTAATAATAAAAATCGTCAATCGAAGCCCTACTGGCTATAAAGTAGTGTTAAATTCCCAATAAATGTCTTCTTAACTAAGAAGCTGCCATTTGCAAAGATAGAAGCTATGGTTTCAAGCATTTGGCGCGAGGGAATTACAACGTACATAAGAGAAAAATTTGCATCTAGATCGTAACTCGCCTCGGTAGCTCAGTTGGTAGAGCACTTGGCCCGGAAAGCCAAGGGTCCCGGGTTCGAGTCCCGGTCTAGGCGAAAATTTTTCTCTTCAAATATAATTCTTATCTTACTTAATTTCATGTTTTTCTAACATGGGCAATGCAATTTTCAAGAACGAGACTTGACTTCAAGGTTGATCAAATTAACACCAGATGGCAAAGTTATAGATGAAGATTCAAACAAAAATCCGGTAGTCATGATGCTGGCTGGGGATGAGAGAGATGCCTCTTGAAAACTGCAGTTCCCGTATTAGAATACATGAAATATTAGTTAAGATAAGAATTGATTCATCCATTAAATGTTTTGATATGCCATGCATACCATCATCAGCTTGTCCAGACTGTTGAATTTTATGTTGTCGGTCCTGGTTATTGACTCCCACTCCATCTTTTGGCTGACCAAAGAACTTGTAAATCAAATCTTTTCCCCTGGAAAATTCAAAATTCACAATCCTGTTTCTGTTCTTCTGGATGTAGATCTTCTCCCAAATGGTGAGTTCTTTTGTGTTATCCAATTGTTTTAATAATTTTGTGTTTACATCAATTTTATGCTTTTCCGAACAAATGTGAGCAGCCACAGCAGATTAAACTTGGCCATTAGAACAAAATAACACATTAGAAATATAAAAAATGGAGAAGTAGAAAAATCTGCAATGGCTGCTCAGGTTTGGTTCGAAAAACATAAAATCAATATAAACACAAAATTATTAAAACAGTTGGTTAATGCAAAAGAACTCACCATTTGGGAGAAGATCTGCATCCAGAAGAACAAAAACAGGATTATGAATTTTTAAATTCCCGGACAAAGAGATTTGATTTACAAGTTCTTTGGTCAGCCAAAAGATGGAGTTGGAGTCGACATCCAGGGCAGACAACATAAAATTCAACAGTCTGGAAAAGCTGATGATGGTATGCATGCCATATCGAAATATGTTCAAGTAGAACACAACAAGTTATGAGGTAAGATGATTCCAGATTCACCTTATTTAGTAAGAAGAACCTCATAATGTTACTTCCTATTGTAATTTATTAGATAAATTTCATGCTAAAAAAATAAAAATTATATTTCCTCTTGCTAGATACTGTTAAACTGTAACATCAAAAACATAAACAAACAAACTTTCATGTAAAAATCATCGGAGAACATATTGTTTAAATAACTCACCTCATAGGATTCATGCTTCCATGATATCGCGATTTCAAACATAATCATGTTCATCGTCAGCCATAACTCCGACTGTTGAAATTCTTCGGCCGTCAACTATTCTATTGTCGCCATCTTCAGTGCTGCTATCTATGGTTGAATTTATGAACTTCGAAATCAATGTAATTTCGTTAGGGATATCAAAATTCATTGATCTATTTTTGTTTTTCTGAATGTATATTTTTTCCCAAACTGTCAATTCCAAAGGTTTCTCTACTTGTTTTAAAAGTTTAGCTTCTCTTCCAATTTTATGATGTTCTAATAAACTATGTGCAGCAATTGCAGATTTTTCAATTTCACAATTTTTAATATTTCTGAAATGTTCTTTGTCCGAATTTCCAAATTCCTTTTTGTTTTTCCTATATAAACTTTATTGCAATCTTCACAATTTATTTGATAAATTCCAGATTTCTTACTGTCTGGAACTTTGACTTTTTATTGGTACTTAGAAGATTACCCAGACTAAATTTATTTATTGGTGCCAAAAAAATGTTGTATTTGTCAAAAATTTTTTGAAATTTCCTATGCATTTCAGGATGGTAAGTAATTTTCTTGTATTTTTTCTTTTCTTTGCAATTTTGTAAAGTAGTATATTCATTAAGTCTTTTATTGTGTTTGAATTTCTTCAACTTATTTATAATTAATTATTGGCACCAATAAATAAATTTAGTCTGGGTAATCTTCTAAGTACCAATAAAAAAGTCAAAGTTCCAGACAGTAAGAAATCTGGAATTTATCAAATAAATTGTGAAGATTGCAATAAAGTTTATATAGGAAAAACAAAAAGGAATTTGGAAATTCGGACAAAAGAACATTTCAGAAATATTAAAAATTGTGAAATTGAAAAATCTGCAATTGCTGCACATAGTTTATTAGAACATCATAAAATTGGAAGAGAAGCTAAACTTTTAAAACAAGTAGAGAAACCTTTGGAATTGACAGTTTTGGGAAAAAATATACATTCAGAAAAACAAAAATAGATCAATGAATTTTGATATCCCTAACGAAATTACATTGATTTCGAAGTTCATAAATTCAACCATAGATAGCAGCACTGAAGATGGCGACAATAGAATAGTTGACGGCCGAAGAATTTCAACAGTCGGAGTTATGGCTGACGATGAACATGATTATGTTTGAAATCGCGATATCATGGAAGCATGAATCCTATGAGGTGAGTTATTTAAACAATATGTTCTCCGATGATTTTTAATGATTATACCTCATAATGTTTACTTCCCAACATTAATTAAATATAAACTTTCATGTATTTACTTAGGTTTTTACGGCCGGAGTTGCTATGACCCTGAAGAAGATTTCCGGGCTGTAGGCCGTGGTCTTGAGGATTTAAGTTCCCTGACGTTTCGCCAGAGACTGCGTCTGGCATCCTCAAGGGTTGTCTTGAATGGTATAAATAGGACAGACAATGGACAAAATTGCCAGTCTCAAGACAACCCGTGAGGATGCCAGACGCAGTCTCTGGTGAAACGCTGGGGAATTTAAAGCCTCAAGACCACGACCTACAGCCCAGAAATCTTCTTCAAGATCGTCATGAAACAAACTTTTATGTTTATTAGTTGGCCATGGTGATCTAGTGGTTATGTTCCTTGCCTTTAGTCCCGAGAGTCACAGGTTCAAACCTGACTCGGTTCGATGTATCTTTTTTAGGATGGAAAAATCCAAGGAACAAGTCCTTTGGGAGGGACTTCAAGCCATCGGTTCCGAGTCTGAAGATATTCAGGCTCATGAAGGAACCCTAAGCCTGAAAAAGAGATCTCTAAGCAAAATTTACTGACCATGATCTAAATAATATTTTAGTTATCTATTAGATATCTCATTGTGTCTATATGCTGACCACATGGCATTAACAACATGTGTAGGGAAATGAACATAATTAAATTGGCTTGGTATAGAAACTCCTAATAAAGGAGAAGCTACAGCTAGACTCATGGCCATGAAGCCAATAAGCATGTTATCATTAACATTTAAAGGAAGTGACACTATGAGGTTTATTTTAATTAATAAATTGAGTTAGATTTAACAACTCACCTCATAATTGTAGAGTTCTGAAGACTAGTTTCGATACATCTTCATATCATTTCCATTTTCCATCTAACTGTTGAATCTGTGGTTGGCAATCCTGCAGGTTGCTTCCTGCTCCCTCTGTTGGCTGATTAATGAACTACAAATTAAATATTTATCCCCGAGAATTTCAAAGTTCATAATTTTCCTTTTATTTTTGTGGATCTGAATTTTCTCCCAAACTGTGAGATCCTTAGATATATCTAACTGTTTCAATAATTTGGCCTTTGTTTTGAAGCGTTTTTCTGACTGTGCATTGTACAGCTATTGCAGATTTATCTATTTCTCCATTTTTAATCAACAAATCAGGGATTAATCAAATTGATTGCAAAGATTGTGAAAAAACCTAGAAAAAGTGGGGAAATAGATAAATCTGCAATAGATGCACATGCACAGTTAGAAAAACACAGAATTGAAACGAAGGCCAAATTATTGAAACAGTTAGATAAATCTAAGGAACTCACAGTTTGGGAGAAAATTCACATCCACAAAAATAAAAGAAAAATCATGAATTTTGAAATTCCCGGGGAAAAATATTGTATTTAAAAAATTATCGGTCAGCCAACAGAGGGAGCAGGAAGTAACCTGCAGGATCGTTACCCACCAATTCAACAGTTAGATGGAATTGAAAATGATACAAAGATGTATCAAAACTACTTCTCAAAAAGTCTGCAATTATGAGGTGAGTTGTTAAATCCAACTCAATTTATTAATAAAGTAATTTATTTATTTTTTTAGGAATTCACATTATGAGTTATTATTTATTTAGATAAACTTTTATCACTCACCTCATATTCTTTTTTTTTTTAAACTAGTTTCAGAACTTTCTAGTTCAGTTCCATCTTCAGTAATTTCATGACCATTGTTCTGTTGTCTTGAAGAGCCTCCTCTCGCTACCCAAATTACCGAAGATGGAACTGAAGTAGAAGGTTCCAAAACTAGTTTGAAAAGAAGAATATGACGTTAGTGATAAAAGTTTACCTAAATAAGTAAGTTACTTTGAACTTTTATAGGAAAAAATCACTATGAGGTTTAATTTAAGATTAAATTAAAATGCATCATACCTCACCTCATATCCAGTCTTCTAAGTAGACCGCGGTTTCAAAGCCTTGGCGGCTTCATCTTCAGTACTTTCTTGTTGACTGATATTATGTCAATCAGAAGAACTACCCCTTCTTCCCTCTGTTGGTGGACTGATAAACCTCCGGATCTAGTCAGAATCCGTGGGAATTTTGAAGTTCATAAGTTTTTCTTACTTGTTTTTTTTATGTGGATTTTTTCCCAAACCGTGAGTTCTTTTTGTTTTTCTATTTGTTTTTTGATTCAATTAGATGTTTACTTAGAAAACTGGATATGAGGTGAGGTATGAAGCATTTTAATTTAATCTTAAGTAAGTTACATTTAATAGTGAGTGGAGAACATATTTTTAACGACTCACCTCTTATAATTTCAAATTTCTTTGATACCGGCGGTTTCAGACAATATCTTGTCCATCTTCAGTCATGGAAGCCATGATTGCAAAAATTGTGAAGTTATGAGGTGAGTCATGGAAGCCATGACTGAAGAGGGACAAGATATTGTCTGAAACCTCCAGTATCAAGGAAATTTGAAATTATGCGAGGTGAGTCATTAAAAATATGTTCTCCACTCACTATTAATGATATAATCTCATAATGTTTACTTCCCAATATTAATTTAAATATAAGTTACGTTTATTAAATAGTATTAAGATTAGGTGGCTCTGTGGCAAAAATAGGTAGTAATGCAAGTATGAAAATGAAATTCACAGCAGATGATAAAGAACTTATGGATGTGTTGTGTTTTGAACAGATTGTAAGTTAGTGCGTTATGTTTCAGGGCATTCGTTATTTGGTGGGATCCCGGGTGGTTTTGGAAATCATCTAACAGGTCATCATCTTCCTGGAGCGTTTGCTATGATGGGAGGACGAGGAAGCTCAGGCAGTGGGTTTGGTCCTCATCATCCGCCCACAACAGCAGCTGGGTCGTATGGCAGTCTGGGTACTCTCAGCGTAGCAGCGAGCCAAGCTGCAAGTTTAGGCATCAATCCAGCAAGTAAGTTATTATTATTAAGGGTAGGATCTCTCCCGTTTCTTATACAGGGTCGTCATTTTAAGATGCAACTCAAGTGCCTGGAAACTACTCGTTGTACGGATCTTGCATGGTAATCTCACCAAATAAATATATGTAGCTGCGAAATTAACTAGAGATTGTAATGGAATAAAATCTATTTTTGTGATGTTTATTCCTTACCGTAAGACAAAAGATTTTCAAAATGACCTCGTGCTTGAATACAATGTTCACACCGGCGAAGAAGATTTTGAAACACACAATCCATTTCCTGCCTTGAATTGTTGGATATGACAGTTCGAATTTTAAGATTCTCTCTCCTATGTTTGAGGATTTGAAATTGTGGCTTTATTGTCAGTTGCTTTAGGGAATTGTGGGCAAAATTTAAAACAACTTTTATAAGATTTCTTCTTTGCATATGTCAAAAGTAAAAATAACCTCTGTTAAGTGATATACAGCATGTTAAACTGAAATCACCACAGTCACACCTGAACACAAATTCACAAATTTATTAAAATAAATTTCGGTAAACACGTCTGTACCTTACAGTAATCGGAACGAATGGAACCTGCTTTGCTGCCCGCCTACTGGTGTACTCACCGGGAAATGGAGGGTGCTTTGATCACTTGGCCGGCTGGTTGCCAGGCACTAACCTTGAATTCATGATGTGGAAATCTGAAGAAACCTTACTTATATATATATCCATCCATCCACAGTAATTCTGCCTGAGGGCAGGTCCTTCACTGCAATCATAGCATTTTCATGCTATACTTGCAGCTTTACTAGGGAATTGTTGGTGTGGTAGCTTCCCGTTGCTTTCCACACTGGTGAAGGATGATGATGATGATGATGATAAGGATGATGATGGTGATGATGGCCATATGATTTCGGGGACCGTTTGCACCTTAAAGTTTTCCTGACATTTGTCTTACAGGTGAGGAAAAATCCCGATAAAAACCTCACCCGGGCCAGCTGCGTGACAAGGCAACTCGCTACCTTGAGACCACAGCGGTGGACATATATATATATTATGACACAAAAAATCATTCTTTCTAACTAGATAACTTATTTTTTGACAATTTTGGAGATATTTCTTTTTACCCACCCACCCAAGATGGGATGTCTCTCTCTCTTTACACACCCTCTCAAGAATTATGTTAGTGAAATTATTTGAATAACTTGATTTCAGGTGCTGCTTGGTGGACGATGGCGTCACATTTGGCAGCACAAGACTATCTTGCTAGACTGCAGGCATCGGCTGCAGCCAGTGGAATGCCATTTGCTGGAATTCCAGGTGCAGAGAGCCTCGTGTCAGGGTATCCTCTTCTCTCCACACCTCATAGTCAACCCCATGGTGAGTAACACAATCTCTTCCTTTTTCTCCTCGGTTTGACATGCCCCATACCACCCAAGGGACACATCCTGCCACAAGAGGATTTTAAGTTCTGACTCACAACGATTAAATTATTTATGTGGCACAATTAAATGCACTTTATTGAATAAAACTAAAAAAGGAACTATTTTGAAGTTTTACAAAGTATTGGCAGTTCCATCTCTTATCTATGGATGTGAAACCTGGACATTAACAAAGGCAGATAGTAAACAAATAAAGGCTGTAGAAATTAAGATGTTGAGAGCAATAGTAGGATATCAAAGGACCGATAAAAAGAAAAACGAAGATATAAGAACAGAACTTAATATATTTAATCTCTGTGAAAGAATAAAATATTATCAAAATGCTTATCTTCAGCACATATTACGAATGAATGAACAGCGCATTCCAAGAAGAATGTATAAATTATAAACCAAAAGGGAGAAGAATGTTGGGAAGACCATTGAAGAGATGGAAGGACCAATTCGACCTATAATGAGATCGGAACAGGCCATTGGGCTTAATCCTTGTTGATGATGATGGTGACTCACCCACATATTTTTCTGATCACTCAAGGACATGGAAGGCTCCACAGATCAGTATACTTGTTCATTACTTAGCTGATGACACGAATCCATTGCATACTTATGCTATAAGTTGTAATGGGGCTGCATTTGAACATGCAGCTTATGTGGGCATTCAAGGTGAGTGTCCACGAGGTTAAAAGAAATAGATATAGAAAGACAAAAATGAACCGTTTGGCCTCTAATACCATCAGGGTCGAAGAAAACAAGAGGTCAGGCAAGGGAGACTGGACAGGAAAGTAAAAAAGAGGGATCTGGTACTAGAAAAGGAAGAAATACCAGATCGCTTAAAGATAAAAGTAAGGAGTAAAACACAAGTAAGTGGAAGAAATGTTTTGCTCAGCTAGATAGGGATTCCTGAGGGTGATCAATGTGGTTTAAGAACAATTGTTCCTCTCTTCTGCCATTTTTTTCAGATGTCTTCTCAAAAGAACACTCCATGTTCATCACAGCACAGGACTGTAGTTTCAGGAACATTCGTTCCTATCTTCAGCCATTTTTTTGAAATGTCATCTCAACTCATACACAACATTTTAAATTTTAAAATCATTAGGGAAGTTACATTATGAGGTTTAATTTAATATTTGAGTTTGTATTCTTTAACATTCTTATCTCATATGTTTATTCTGTTGGACGATCGTTTCAAAGCTATTGCTCCATCACAAGCTGTGAACAAGCTGAAGATGGAGCAATAGCTTTGAAACGATCGTCCAACAGAATAAACATATGAGGTAAGAATGTTAAAGAATACAAACTCAAATATCATACACAACATGTTCTTCAGAACACAGGACTATGGTTTCTGGAACAATCGTTCCTATCTTCAGCCATCTTCTCGAAAAAATGGCTGAAGATAGGAATGACTATTCCTGAAACCGTGGTCCTGTGCTGTGAAGAACACAGTGTAAGAGGTGAGATGCACAACTCATTTTAATTTTATTAATTTTGAAGCCTATAATGTTAATTCCTATCATTAATTATTAATGAGTTGGATATTTTGATTCCTCATATTTCTTGATTTTTATGCAGATCTAGATTTTGTCGCTTTTGCACGACATTGTCCATGATTCCAACTGTTATTTTGCAGTAGTCCATTCTGTAAGTTAATTTCTGCTCCCTCTCCTGGCTGACCGATGGACTTCCAAATCAAATTTTTTTCTTTCTTTTTTCTCCGGGAATTTCAGAATTCATGGTTTTCTTTTTATTCGTGCATATGTAAATTTTCTCCCAAATTGTGAGTTCCTTTAGATTTTTCTAACTGTTTTTGTAATTTAACCTTAATTTCAATTCTGTGTTTTTCTGACCATGCATATGCTGCTATTACAGATTTTTCTATTTCTCCTTTTTTAACACATCTAAGGTGTTCTTTCAGTCTTGTATTTAAGTTCCTTTTTGTTTTTCCTATGTATATTTTTTCACAATCTTTACAATGAATTTGATAAATTCCTGATTTGTTGCCATCATCAATCTTTTCATTTTTCTAATATAATAAATTTGGGAATTTTTAACATTATGAGGTTTTATTGATAAGAATCAAATGAATCGTGAATTCTTCTTACCTCATACTCTATGTTTTTTTAAACACAGCACCGCAGTATCGGCAACCATCGTCACCTGTTTTCAGTCGTGCTGTGTTTAAAAAAACATAGAAGTATGAGGTAAGAAGAATTCACGATCATTTGATTCTTATTTTTTTCATTTTTGTTGGTTTTGATCAATTTATTCAAACTGTAATCATTTTTTGGTGCTAATTTAATGTTGGTTGGTTGGTATCTAATGTCGAGCACTTGATAATGAAATCATTCACTCTCAATTTAATGTTAAATTTGCTGAAATTTTTTTTGAAATGTATTAAATACTAAAGGATGGTATGTAAATTTCTTGAATTTTTTACCAGCTTCTTTATTTGTCTGAAGAGTACTTTCATTTATCACTTTTTGTTTCTTGAATTTATTTATTTTCTTATTAATCATCTTTTACTGAAATTTTTTTTTTTTGCTATTTTTATAATGTATTTCTTTTCTCTTTATTAAAATTTTCTGTGCCCATGCTCCCATTATTAGTTTTATGAAATTATAAGTGTTTATTTTTATTTGTGAAATTTTTATTGGCATTTAACTTGAATTTTTCTCAATTCAGTTATCTTGTCGCTTGGTTCCTTTTTGCAGAATATGAAAGAATTAGTTAAATTTATAACATTAAAGTGTCAATCTAAAGTAATCATTTAGTGATATTCTTCTATATTTCAAATAATACCTCTAAGTTGATTAACCCTTTATATATTTTTTAAATTAACTTATTTATTGTTTCTCCTTCTTCTTCTTCCTTCCAAGTATTAGGCCGAGACCTGTTACGATCCTACAGAAAATTTTCCCTCCAGCGTTTCATAGGACGGCCCAGAGATCTTCGTCCTCTTGGTATATAATTATAAACAGCTTTGGGGATCCGATTTGAACTCATTCTTTCAAGATGATGTTTCCAATTTAGTTGGTACTGTTTAATATATTCCAGAATTGACGTAATCTTCAATTCTTCTTCTTCTTCCTTCCAAGTATTAGGCCAAGGCCTGTTACGATCCTATAGAAAATTTTCCCTCCAGCGTTTCATAGGACGGCCCAGTGATCTTCGTCCTCTTGGTATATAATTATAAACAGCTTTGGGGATCCGATTTGAACTCATTCTTTCAAGATGGTGTTTCCAATTTAGTTGGTACTGTTTAATATATTCCAAAATTGGCGTAGTCTTCAATTATTTTAAGATATCGGTGTTCCTTTTCCGATCCCATCTGGTGTAACCCGCTGTTCTGCGCATGAATCTCATTTCACAAGCCGTTATTCTGCTTTCATGTTGTTAATCTTCAATTCTTATTAAGATATCGGTGTTCCTTTTCCGATCCATCTGGTGTAACCCGCTGTTCTGCGCATGAATCTCATTTCACAAGCCGTTATTCTGCTTTCATGTTGTCTTTTTGGTATCCATGCTTCACTACCATAGGTCAACACTGGTCTAGCCAAAGTGTTATACCAGTTATTTATTGTTTTAAAAATATTAATAGTAGTTAGTTGGCAATGAAATGTTAGACATTATGTCCAGTTATGTTAAAAAAAATAGCTATGTGTTGATACTTAAATTATATTTATTTTTCAGTTTCATCTAGTAAATCAAGTAGTAAATCTGGTTCAAAAACGACAACCACGTCTTCGTCTCTGTCGTCAGTGAGCAGTAACCTGTTAGCTACTAGTTCAAGTAGTCATAGTTCCCACCACAGAGAGAGGGAAAAGGAACGTGAACGTGAGAGAGAAAGGGAACGAGAGAGGGATCGAGAGAGAGAACGCGAGCGAGAACGTGACATTCCACCTGTTGTTTCAAGTGCCAGTAGTCATCCTCCTCCCAGCATCATCAGGTACGTGGGACTACACTCTTTGTATCAGCTATTTTTACAATTTATAATTGTACAAGACCACTTTGTATCAACTATTTTTATAATATATAGTTGGTAAAGGTAAAGTGATCCCATTAGGCCACTTTGTATCAACTATTTTTACAATATGTAATTATTGGCAAAGATAAAGGGATCCCACTACAGCCACTTTGTATCAATTATTTTTACAATTTGTATCAACTATTTTTACAATATATAATTATTGGCAAAGATAAAGGGAACCCACTACAGCCACTTTGTATCAACTATTTTTACAATATATAATTATTGGCAAAGGTAAAGTGATCCCACTACAGCCACTTTGTATCAACTATTTTTACAATATATAATTATTGACAAAGGGAAAGTGATCCCACTACAGCCACTTTGTACAAACTATTTTTACAATATATAATTGGTCCAGGTATTTGAAGAGAAAAATTTTCGCCCAGACCGAATATAATTTATCCTTCAGTGAGAAGTGTTAAATTAATAATAAAAACATCAATTGAAGCCATAGTGGCTTTATAAAGTAGTGTTTAAATTCCCGATAAATTTCTTACCCAAGGAGCTGCCATTTGCAAAGATAGAAGCAAAGGCTTCATAGCTTTTGGTACTGGGAATTACAACGTATATAAGAGAAAAATTTGTGTCTAGATCGGAACTTGCCCCGATAACTCAGATGTTAGGGCATTGGCCTAGAAAGCCAAAGGTCCTGGGTTTGGATCTCTATCTGGGCAAACATTTTTCTCTTCAAATATAATTTATCCTTCAGTGAGAAGTGTTAAATTAATAATAAAAACATCAATTGAAGCCCTTGTGGCTTTATAAAGTAGTGTTTAAATTCCTGATAAATGTCTTCTTAACTAAGAAGCAGCCATTTGTAAAGATAGAAGCAAAGGCTTCATAGCATTTGGTACTGGGAATTACAACGTATATAAGAGAAAAATTTGTGTGTAGATCGGAACTTGCTCCGATAGCTCAGATGGTAGAGTATTGGCCTAGAAAGCCAAACGTCCCGGGTTCGGGTCTTGGTCTGGACAAAAATTTTTCTCTTCAAATATAATTTATCCTTCAATGAGAAGTGTTAAATTAATAATAAAAACATCTATTATAACCTCGTTTATAATCTGTGGTCTATCTAATTGATTCAACTCTACTACAGTAACTATAGTGTTTGGACTGGTCAATTGATAATGAGTAATCATGCAATTTATTAATTTTCAATCACACTGTTAAAATTGATTGATTTTTATTTTTTTGTTTTTTATTAGTGCTTCCAATAGAGAAGGAAGGTAGGATATAGTTATAATTATTATTATTATTATTATTATTTTTAAAAATAGTTCTTAGCTAAATATAGCAAACTTCTGATTATCCGTGTTAATTGGGACCGAGATATGCACGGAAAATAAAAAAAACACGGATAATCTAATTAAGTTATTCGGTGCTGTGCAAGTTGATCAGAAATGTATTATTTACCCACTTTAACACTATTTAAATGCAACAAATATTCATAAAATGTTAAACATATTTAGGTGCAAGTTGTAATTATTATTTTATTTTATTTGTAAATATGAAAAAAAAAGTGGGACTATTTCCTGTCATGACGACTCTGGTTACAACAGTTATTCAAAATGGCCATCATAACCAGCAACAACTACACTAGTGACTTACGCTTTCACGGCCGGAGTTACTTGAGGATGCTGGATGCAGTCTCTGGCGAAACGTTGGGGAACTACAAGCCTCAAGACCACGGCCAACAGCCTGGAAATCTTCTACAAGATCATCATAACTACACTAGTAACCACCGATGTCCACACCAGAGATAACCCACTGGTCTACACTTATAACCAGCGATGACAAATAATCGCGATGACCACACTAGTAACCACCGATGACCACACTAATCAGCGATAAACCCACCGCCACAGCATATCCATGGTTTCAAACTGCAACAACAAATTTTCAGTGACTCACACAATGGAAATTTCCGAAATTGTATTGTATTCTCAGCATGTTGGTTGGTACCGTTAAACACGTCAGGGGAGGGGGTTGTGAGTGAAGGTTACTCTATTGTGCTAGTTTCTAAGTGCAGTTCACAGTAGCACGTTTAAAAATAAAGAATTTTTTCATAACAATACAAAATACAGTATTTTTAAAAGAATACAGTAAAAAGAGTCATGCACGAATAATCTGCAAACCGGATAATACACACACAGATAATCGGGAGTTTGCTGTAATTGGAATGCCTGTATTTACAGTATAGGTTATGGCGCAAAAAGTAAACATTTTATGCAGCACTTCATAATCCACATCCCATTGATTTACTTCTGCAGACATGTTCATACAATTTTTTCCTATATTCTTCTATTTTATCTGTCAAACTGAATATTTCCAGTTCTTTACGGATATCTTCACTTCGTTTTTTATTCATTAAAGTATATCCTGCCACAAATCTTAAATATTTCATTTCTGCGGCTTCTATTCTTTTAATTGACTGTTTATTGACAGTCCATATTTCTGAGTCATGTCCGTTGCTGTGGTGTAGTCGGTAGAGTCCCTACCTTTCACTCCAGCGATCCTGGTTCGATTCCTGGAGGGATAAGGGATTTTTAAAACCTCAACCGTGGAACTGGGTGTGTGTAGTATCCAAGTTGTACCCATTGGATTTAATTCCTCTAAAAAAATATTTCTGAGTCATACAATATTGCATGTACAGCCAATACTTTATAAAATTTTAAATGTGTTTCTTTTCTCCCAATGTTCATAATTAATCTTATTACTACTTATTTTATAAATTTTAATTTCATTTGTTCTCGTTAAATTTATGTTTTGTAATTATGTGTATCTTCAATTTTCTTTGAATACGTAACTACAGCTCTAACATACATTTGTGAAATAGGGCTCCAAATCTAGTAGATTTAATGAATAAATAAATAATATTTTCATTTTTATTAGTTTTGATTAGGTTATTCCCGGGGGGAGGATATTTGATTATTTGTAAGTTCTTTGGTCAGCCAAAAGGTGGAGCAGGAGTCAATATTCAGGGCCGACAACATAAAATTCAACAGTCTGGACAAGTTCATGATGGTATGCATGGCATAACGAAAAATGTTTAAATAGAACACAACAATTTATGAGCTAAGATGATTCTGGATTTGTCTTATTTATTAAGAAGAACCTCATAATATTACTTCTTCTTCTTCTTCACTTTCTAGTTGAGGCATTGATTGCCTGTTCCGTCTTCACTAATAGATCTAAGACCATCTCGGAAAATAATGTAAGATTTTCTTTGGTAATCTATTCTCTTCCATTCTTTCTACATGTTCTTTCCAGTGTTTCTTATCTGGTCCATTCTAGTATACCCTTTTACTCTTCTTAAAAATTTAATCTCGACCACCTGGATTTTACTTTCTTGTTTGGTTGTGGTAATGCAAGATTCGCTCCCATATAAAAGCATAGGTACTGCCATTGTTTTATTATATCGTTATGGTGACTGCAAAAGGTTGTATGTCATTTTTTTTAACTTTTCAGTATGCTAAAAAAACTGATTATCATAAGTAATGCCACGAATCATTTCCAATTTATCTAGTTAATTTAGAAATCAAGAATGACATTTGTTAGGACTATTTAACGAATAAGCTGTTTACTCACAAATCATTATTTAACTATGGTAATTTTAAAATATTTATATATTTAATGTAAACGGCGTTGTTTGAAAACAAATCACAAACGATTGGTGAAAACAAATGAGAAACGATTGGTACGCTTCATTTGCTTCTTTTGTTCATCACTGCAACCAGATCATATTATTTATTGCCAAAGGAATGCAATATTGTAAGAATGCACCCTAGTGGAGAAATTTATAACCAACATTGTAGGTACTAATTAATTTCTGATGTTCTGTGATGTAAATATGTCAATTATATTTTTCTGGAATGTCATTTCCTGGAAAATAATTTGTTTAAGAAAGTGCAAACCGTGGGTTCTTTTTTTTATGGTATAATCAATTGCTACAAATGTTTTTATATTATCTCCTTCATGCGCTATCTGCTGACATTCATGCACTATATTTACAATCTGGTAGCCGTATTTCTTGGAGAGTCAGTCACTGCAAAATAATGCTATGACCTATTCAGAATGTTAAAAAGGAGGAGCTTTCTTTAATACGATAAATTTCAGTTGATACATTCGAGGCGAAACACGACTGTAATTGGTTGTAAATGAAAAATAATTCAAATGTGATTGGTCATTGACTCCCATCTGGAGCATAAGTTAAATAGTCTCTACAAATATTAATAACACATTTAAGGTAATTATTAAAATTATATTATAATATTATATATTATTCCTGGATGACATAGGACCATTTGCAGCTTGTGCAAAGGTGAATGCTGGTTACGTAGATGCAATAAAACACAGCGGTATTTTAATTTTGTTTACGGGCTTTATTATGCAATGTTCTATTTATTGTGCCACAAATAGCTTGGACTGTTGAGTTTTATCTTCAATATCTTTATCATATCCTTAGCTGATATCACATCCTAAATATTTGAAGTGGAATACTTTTTCAATCATTTTATCTCTAATGTTACTACCTATTGTAATTTATTAATCACAAAGTGTATTGTGTTTTGTTGACAGCGATCCATCAAGTATTCTGGGCGGAGTGCGACTTCCTCCTGACACTGAGATAATCAAGTATACATCATCCATAGTAGGGCCTAAAATCCCTGGCACTACTAATAGAGGGAGGAAGAAAACTATATCACTGGACCCACCTTCTGTTAGTGTGATGCCTACCCATTCCTCCACCGGCTTGCTCATCGAGAGAGGGGGCAGGAGATATCCTCGTAGCAGGGTATGTACTACTTATTTACTTTTATGGGATGCTTCGGGGATTTTTAAGGAAATGATGCCCTACTAGGGATAAGAACATAAGAATAGATACCAAATTACAAATTTTTTTCCCCAAAGGTCCCGGGTTTGAGTCTCGGTCTAGGCGAAAATTTTTCTCTTCAAATATAATTTATCCTTCAGTGAGAAGTGTTAAATCAATAATAAAAATATCAATAGAAGCCCTACTGGCTTTATAAAGTAATGTTAAATTCCCAATAAATGTCTTCTTAACTAAGAAGCCACCATTTGCAAAGATAGAAGCAAAGGTTTTAAAGCATTTGGTGCAAGGGAATTACAATGTATATAAGAGAAAAATTTGCGTCTAGATCGCAACTCGCCTCAGTAGCTCAGTTGGTAGAGCATTTGGCCCGACAAGCCAAAGGTCCCGGGTTCGAGTCTCGGTCTAGGCGAACATTTTTCTCTTCAAATATAATTTATCCTTCAGTGAGAAGTGTTAAATCAATAATAAAAACATCAAACAAATTACAATTTTATAATTCTTCATCCATTCTTTGAACGTATCCGGCCCATTACATTCTAAATTTCACAAGAGTTGATATATCAGGTTCCTGAAAATGGTCATAGATTTCCTTATTATACCTCATTCTCCATTGTCCATTCTCTTTTACTGGTCTTATATCCTTCTCAAAATCTTTCTTTCAAAAGTGTTAATCAAATTCTCAGAGCTCTTTGTCGTAGTCCAGGTTTCACTTCCATATACCGATATTGGACATATGCAGTTTTTATATAGCCTCATTTTAATTTGTGTTTTTTGACTCACCTCATATTTTTTTATTTTTATGCAGACCAGTTTCATCCACTATCTGCGCGACATTCTCGATGCATCACAACTGTTTTGTTGCAGTTGTCCCTCCTGCAAATAGATTTCCTAATGATGATTTTGGATTTTAGGATTGGAAGTAGTCGATAATATGCCTTATTTTCTCTATATATTTTATTTCATATTTCTTGTAATTCATCATTGTTATTAGCCTGACATTGTGTTATGTCTGTTCTTTTCTTCTATGTATTTTCTTTTTCTTTTTGGAGTTTTGTCATTGTAAGGCCAGTCCCGCGCTGTAGCCAAGTGGTTAAGGCAGGAAGCCTTGGCGCAGAGCTAGAGGACTTGGCTGGTTCGAGCCTCCATGGTGGAAGACATTTTCTCATGGTATTTTAGCCAGTATGGGACCGGTGCCCACTCAGCATCGTGAGGCATTTGGGTAGCTACAATAAAGTAGAGGCTCCAGGTTGAGAAAAACCAGCTATAATGGCTGGGGGACCCGATATACTGACCACATGTCACCCCTACACTGGCTGATGATCATCTCCATCTGTGACTGACACATGGGATGTGAGGCCAGCAGTCTGCTGGTAGGCTAAGGACCTTCTAGGCCTGTTGTGCCAGGAGTCATTGTAAGGCCAATATACAGTGGTGAAATTAAATGTTTCCTACCTCTCCTCATATAAATCTTCTAAGTAGATCGCGATTTCGAGACCATAATGGTCTCATCTTCAGTACTTTTTGGCGGCTGATGTTATGTCGATCAGAAGAAACTTTTCTTCTTCCCTTGGTGGACCGATGAACCTCTGGATTAGGTCAATTTGCAGGAATTTCGAAGTTCATAAGTTTTCCTTTGTTTTTCTTAATTTGGATCTTTTCCCAAACCGTGAGTTCCTTTTGTTTGGGAAAAGATCCACATTCAGAAAAACAAAGGAAAACTTATGAACTTCGAAATTCCTGCAAATTTTGACCTAATCCAGAGGTTCATCGGTCCACCAACAGAGGGAAGAAGAAGAGTTTCTTCCGATCGACATATAATCAGTCGCCAAAAAAGTACTGAAGATGAGACCGTTATGGTCTCGAAATCGCAATCTACTTAGAAGATTTATATGAGGAGCTGTAAGAAACATTTAATTTCACCATAAATTAAACCTCATAGTGATTAATTCCTATAAAAGTTAAATCCAATATACAATATTTATATCTGTATTAAATAATTAAATAAATCATAAATTTACGTTTAAAAAACAGTTACTTGTATCTTCTCAATCGGTTATGGCCGGGAATCTTTTACTACCATGACTATTAGCTATGAAAGCCTGCATTCTACAAAAAAACACTTGAATCACTTTTTGGAGCTACTTATTTCGTGTATGATATTGTTTTGCAGGAGGCTGGGGAGTACCGAGAGAGTTCTAGCACTGGTTCCCTGGAGCGCGACAGAGACAGGGTGGAGGTGATAAAGCTACCAGCACACAGTAGTAACGGTACAATCCCTCTTAATATTCCTTCATTTGGATCGGGAGCAGGATTTGCCAGCTCCACGCCCGAGACTGAAGCACCACTCAATCTTTCATTGAAACCTTCTTCGTCCACAAGCAGTACACCTTCTGCTTCTAGCAATACTCACCAGTCTTCTCTGTCATCGTTGTCATCGCTGTCTGCCTCTCTCGGGCAGAGCATCACACCTCTCTCAGAGAGAACATGTGAGTAACAATAAGAAAAGTGTCTATACGTCTTCCGAGCTAAGTTCCAATTGAGGAGTTGAATGGAATATGGGCATAAGTCATGTTTTGAACTTGTCCCTGAAGATATTGTGTGAAACCGCCGGTATCAAATAAATTTGAAATTATATGAGGTGAGTCATTAAAAATATGTTCTCCACTCACTATTAACAATGTTATGCATTTAGTTATATATCAATTGCTAATATCTCAAAATGTATATATTTTTAATTGTGCCCATATTCCATTCAACTCCTCAATTGTAATTAAGCAAACCAGATGTGTATAACTGCATTTTCATTGGTCAAATAATGGATTTACCTTTAAGTGTGTAAGAAAATGTAATTCTCTCTCTAACACTCGAAATAAAGAGAATAAAAAAATATTTTGATGTTTCTATTTCCAATTCTGGAACATGTTAATTTAAAATATAACATCAAAATATGAAGCTTTACTGCTTAAAAGTAATTAAAATTTCAATAAAAATACTATGAATACAATTCATCAGATGGCGTTGTTGATAGCAATGGCTATCGGGCTTCAGATAAAAGAAGGTGTATAAGTGGAAAGAATTGTTGATATTCGTATCAGTGCTCTATTGGTGTAACTGTTATCATATTAATGAGGAGAGTCAGAGATCCTGAGTTTGAGTCCGGGTTCAAGCGTTAATTTTTCTTTCCAAAATAAAACTTCAGAGAAACTTGGTATCAAGTACTATGTGTGTTTATATTACAGCAAGAAGGAAGCCTGGACCAAAGCCGAGAAGAGTGATTCAGAGCCCATCTCCCGTAATCCCAGCCTCTCCAAGCGCATCCCTTGCTCAGCTGTTTGCTGCTGCAGATTCTCCAAGACCCTCTAGTGGCAGTGAAGAGAATGATACGCAGTCAAAGGTATGTGAAAAGCAACACACAACTTTACACAACATTGTAGGTATGATTGTTAAACTCCTTATTTAAAATAAATTAATGATTTTACAAGTAATGATCTTCTAAGATAAAACCATTATTTATCCCTATAAATGTTCAATATAATAATCTTCTGTCTAATACTAACTTGCCCATCTAACACTATCTAGCCCATTTTCTCACCCTTACTTACCCAAACTAACACTAACTTAATTAAGTTATGTAGATAGGAAATAACACTATGATGTTTTTTAATATTGTTTATTTTTTATTATTTCACTCACCTATAATCACTCCAAAATTTGTCCGGAAAATGGTTAAAAACAACAATAACCAACACCCAAAAAAAAATGAAGTATGAGGTGAGTGAAATAATAAAAAATAAACAATAACACTAACTTGCCCATTTTCTCACTCTAACTTACCCAAACTAACACCAACTTGCCCATTTTCTCACCCTAACTTACCCAAACTAACACTAACTTCATGTTTTTATTATTGATTTAACACTTCTCTTTAAATATAACACTAACTTGCCCATTTTCTCACCCTAACTTACCCAAACTAACACTAACTTGCCCATTCTCTCACCCTAACTTGCCCAAACTAATACTAACTTGAATTTTTATAGGAAAAATCAGTATGAGGTTTAATTTAAGATTTAAATTGAAATTCTTTATAACTCACCTCATATCCAGTCTTCTAATTACACCAGTTTCAAAGTCTAGGAGGCTCCAGTTTAAGTAATTTCTTGTTGACTGATGTTACATTGTTCAGGAGAACAGCTTCTTACTCCCTCTGTTGAAAACAAAAACAAGAAGGAATTTTGACACTCACACAAAAGAGCATTTTGGAAATATTAAAAATAGTGAAATTGAAAAATCAGCTATTGTAGCTCATAAAATTGAAAAAGAGGCTAAACTTTTAAAACATTTGGAAAAACGTTTGGAATTGACAGTTTGGGAAAAGATGCATATTCAGAAGAACAAATTTAGATTCATGAATTTTGAAATTCCTGATGAACAGGACTTGATCTCAAAGTTCATCAAATCAGCGCCAGAATTAATGTTATAGATGAAGATTCAAACGAAAATCCGGTATTCATGATATCGACTGAGGATGAGAGGGACGCCTCTTGAAAATTGCAGTTTCTGTGTTTAAAAAAAAACATTAAGTATGATGTGAGATAAGAAATGACTCAATCATTAATAATTGAAGAACCTTATAATGTTATTTCCCATAATAAACTTATAAACACGATATTTGAAGAGAAAAATTTTCGCCTAGACCGGGACTCGAACCCGGGACCCTTGGCTTTCCGGGCCAAGTGCTCTACCAACTCACTTCAAATATAATTTATCCTTCAATGAGAAGTGTTAAATTAATAATAAAATCGTTATAAACACGATGTTAAAATTTAAATAAATTATACCTCATAATGATATTTCCTACAATAGTTCAATAGATAGTTAACATTTAATCAAAATTACAGTGGAAAGTAACACTATTAGGTAATTAGTAATAAATTACTATAAGAAGAAGTAACATTATGAAGTTCCTCTTAAATGAATAAGGTGAATCTAATATATCTTACCTCATAAATATTTGTGATTCATTTGACATGTTTTTTGATATGTCAGCTTGTCCAGACTGTTGTTTTTTATGTTGTCAGTTCTGGATGTTGACTCCCACTCCATCTTCTGGTTGACCAAAAAACTTGTGAATCAAAACTTTTTCTCTGGGAATTTTAAAATTCAAAATCCTATTTTTATTCTTCTGGATTTAGATCTTCTCCCAAATAGTGAGCTCTTTAGTGTTTTCTAACTGTTTTAATAATTCAGTGTTTACATTGATTTTATGTTTTTCTGATCTGGCGTGGACAACTACTCCAGATTTTTTCTATTTCTCCATTTTTTACTTTGTAATGTGTTCTTTTATTCTAATGGACACGTTTATCTTTGTTTTCTCTAAGAATATCTTATCACTTTTAATTTTGTTTAGTTGTTTCTTGACTCATCTCATACTTCTTAACTCCCTTGCATATCCAGATTTCGTCACTGTCTTTGTGACATTCTCAGTGCTGTTCACGTTCACAACTCACTGAGAATGTCACAAAGACAGTGACGAAATCTGGATATGCAAGGGAGTTAAGAAGTATGAGGTGAGTCAAGAAACAACTAAACAAAATTAAAATAAACCTCATAGTGTTATTTCCTACCTACATAACTTAATATGTTATCACAATTAGCATATTTTATCTGTTGTATTCCTGATTTTTTCCCCGCTCATCAATTCTTTCATTTTTGTTAGTTTTGATGTTTATTTAGGCTGAAATCTTTTTTGATGTTGCAAAATTTCAAAAGTTGGAGTTTGACTGAAGATGAAGGCAAAAGGCCTTTGAAACTGGTATTGTAAAAACACGAAACTTCATGAGGTGAGATGTAAAAATGCATTTTATCCAACTCCGTTATATATTGAAAATTACCTCATAGTGTTACTTCCACTCTAATTTTGATTAAATTAATATCACCTCTTTTTTCCGATGTTTTTATTTGAATTAATATTTTCCAATCCTGGATAGAATCTAATATAAGAAAGAAAAATGAACGCTCGAACCAGGGCTTGAACTCTGGATTTCTGATTCCTTACATCAATGCGATACCAATTATGCCTTTCGAGCACCGATAAGAACATCTGATGTACAGGATCAGAGATCTGGAGTGACTTTCTTATCGGTGCTCAAATGGCATAATTGATATCACACTGATGTACAGAATTAGAGATCCAGGTTTCAAGCCCAGTTTAAGCGTTAATTTTTCTTTCTTTTAAATTAATATCACCTACCTAATCTGATATAACTTAACCTACATACCCAATCTACTCATTTATAATATGTTAACGTTATTTAAAGAAAATATCATGTAATTATAATGAGTTAGGGTTTTAGACTCACCTCATATTTTTTATATTTCTTACAGACTAGTTTCTTCAAACTAGTTTGATATTGTCAATACCTCCCAACTGCTGAATTTGCGGTTGTCAATCCTGTTATGTTGATTTCTGCTCCTTCTGTTAGCTGATCGATGAACTTCCAAATCAATTTTTTTTCTTTTTCCTCAGGAATTTAAAAATTCATAATTTTCTTCTTATTCTTATGGATGTAAATTTTCTCCCAAATTGTGAGTTCCTTAGATTTGTGTAACTATTTCAGTAATTTGGCCTTAGTTCTATTCTGTGTTTTTCTGACCATGCATTTGCAGCTATTGCAGACTTTTATATTTCCCCATTCTTTCAATCTGGTGTTCAAGTTCCTTTTTGTTTTTCCTATGTACATTTTTTCACAATCTTTACAATCAACGTATATAAGAGAAAAATTTGCATCTATATCGTAACTCGCCTCGGTAGCTCAGTTGGTAGAGCATTTGGCCCGGCAAGCCAAAGGTCCCGGGTTCGAGTCTCAGTCTAGGCAAAAATTTTTCTCTTCAAATATAAATGTTAAATCAATAATAAAAACATCAGCAATTTTTTTTCTTATATACGTTTTCAATTGAGTTCATCGGTCAGCCAACAGAGGGAGCAGAAATCAACATACATGATCGACCACTGCAAATTTTTGGCAGTTAGGAGGAGGAGGCACTGACAATGTCACACAAGTGTGAAGAAGCTAGTCTGCAAGAAATATAAAAAAATGATGAGGTGAATCTAAAACCCTAACTCATAATAATTAAAATAAATCTCATGGTGTTACTTTCTTCAAATATTAAACAAAATAACATGTAATAGTGAGTGGAGAACATATTTTTAATGACTCACCTCATACATCACCTCATATAATTTCAAATTTCTTTGATACCGGCGGTTTCAGAGAAATTTGAAATTATATGAGGTGAGTCATTAAAAATATGTTCTCCACTCACTATTAATGATATAACCTCATAATGTTTATTTCCCAATATTAATTTAAATATAAAAATAACATGTGTTGTGCTTCATCCTGTATGTGTGATTGCATGATGTAGACATGTATGTATATGTGTGTGTTATTTCCGGTACAATGGAACATGTTTGTATGTTTGTTACTGAATGGTTGTGTGCACAACAGGACAGTCGCCCTCGCAACCTTGGACGAGGCACCTCAAAACCTAAGAAGAATACAGTAGCTTCCTTGTTGGCACAGAGTCGAGCCCTCGGGATCAAACCTTCTGCTGGACTCGATGTTACGCCCCTCAACCATCAGGTGTCTCTCCTCAAGTCCAACTTCCTCGGAGCCCAGCAGTCGCTCAACAAAGGTATGATTCATTCTACAGCTTACGAGGGAACTGTCAACTATTGCATGCCGAAAACTTATCTTGAAATTCCTCCCAGAGAAATGTGATGTAAAAAGGTCGTGTACAAACAATTATCTGCCGTTTATAACTGCAAGATAAAGAAATAGAACCAGAATCCAGCAATTACAATGCACTGTATGAAGCAGATGGACTTTCTGCATGAGTAAGAGCAAAGTGATTTGAAGCGGGACGTGGCGTAGACTTTAGGTAGTGACTTACTCCTAAAACTCCATGGTGCGACAGGTCTACAAGGTCCTTGGCCTATCAGCCTGCTGCTGGTCTCATATCCACATGTTAATCACAGAGGTAGATGATTATCGGCCAGTGTAGGGCTGACAATTGGTCAGCATGTTGGGTCTCCCAGTCATTTCAGTTTGTTTTCTCAACCTGAAGCTGCTACTTACTTTAGCTACCCAAATGCCTCACGATACTGGTTGGGCACCTGTCCCATACTGGCTGAAATTCTATGAGAAAATTTCTTCCTCCATGGAGACTCAAACTAGTGCAAGTCCTGTAGCTCTGTGCCAAGGGATCTTGTCTTAACCATTTGGCTATGGCACAGGACACTACAGGTAGTGAAGGTTATCCTATCTACCAATTCTAGAGTTGTATTACTTCCCTATAGCTTAAATGACAGATTTGGTGCTGGATTTTAATGTCTTACAGTTAAAAAGGCAGATAATTATTTTGGACACGGCCTTTGTACATCATAACATTCCTCTGGAACAAATTTCATGGTAGGTTTCGGCATGCTATGGTTTACAGTTCCCTTGTTAGAAGGTGATTTTTATTTTTTTTATTTTGGTACAATCCTTACGTAGCTCTTGGGATAGTAGAGGTTAAGGTTCCTACCTCTCTACGTAATTAAATCTAATAAACATGAGACAATAATAACAATTAGGAATGAGATGCACAAAGAAATTAAAACATAGGCTCAATTCTGGAAATGCGTGCTATCATGCATTAGAGGGACTCTTGTCGTCCCAACTCCTTTCAAAAAATGTTAAACTGAAAATATATCTATCTCCCATCCATAGTAATTCTGCCCGATGGCAGGTCTTTCACTGCAATCATAGCATTTTCATGCTATGCTTTGCAGCTTTACTAGGGAATTATAGGTGTGGTAACTTCCCGTTGCTTTCCACACCGGTGAAGGATGATGATGATGATAATGATAAGGATGGTGATGATGGCCGGATGATTTTTGGGGACCGTTGGGCCCTAAGCTTCCTGACATTTGTCTTACAGGTGAGGAAAAACCTCACCCAGGAGCCTGTCCTGACCAGGAATCGAACCCGGGCCCGCTGCGTGACAAGGCAGCACGCTATATCGAGACCACAGCGGTGGACTAAAAATATATAAGACATTTATTCTCCCAGTTATATTATATGGGGGTGTGAAACATGGACTCTTACTTTAAGGGAAGAAAGAAGATTATGAGTATTTGAGAATAAAGTTCTTAGGAAAATGTTTGGACCAAAAAAGAGATGAACAGACAGGTGAATGGAGAAAATTACATAACAGTGAGCTACATGATATGTATAGAAAGCTAGATATAATAAGAACAGTTAAGTCTTGTAGGCTGCAACGGGCACGACATGTGGCACATATGGAGGATAAAGAGGTGCTTGGAAGCTTCTGGTAGGAAAACCAGAGGGAAAACGCCCAGTTGGTAAGTCCAAGAATGAGGTGGGAGAATAATATCCATGATTTGATGGAAGTAGATTATATAGGGGATGATTGGAAAACATTAGCTCAGGATAGAGACGTATGGAGAGCTTATGTCTGTGGCCATGAGCCTATGAGTTCGATCGAGCCAGTGAGTTAGTTGAACATGAGATGATGGTCCCCTTTACTTCCATTTCCATTAAGGGGGGTGATGGGTGAAAAATTGACCATTTGAGATAAAAATTGGCATTTTTTGTTTTTTGTACTAAAAAATAACCTGTACTCTAATGTATATGTTGGCAAAGTTTCTGAGGCTTATGGCACTTCTAAGTGCCCCAAATTACATCAGAGTTAAAAGGCTACGCCAGTTAAATACTACTTGCATGCAAACCTGTAAACTTGTTTTTCCACACTTTTATTTTCACTGCATTTTTGTACATTCAAAATTGAATGGAAATCAGAAATTTTGTCCTAGAAGGTTTAAATTTTTACTGCATGTCCTAAAAACGATGGGTAACAAAGTAGTGCATGGGTTTCATGATTGAAGTAGTATTTTATGAAATAAAAAACATAATGTATGCAATTATTTTTTTTTTGTAATTCCACGCATGAGGTACAACATTATTTTTTTCACATTATAAGAATTCTAATGCATGATGTTTTTCTAAATATTATAGGGGTCTTGTAAAAAAATTAGACAATTTTACTAAAAGGTATGGAACCCAATTTAATTATAATATATGCAAATTTTTAAAAATATAATAATTAATAACTCATAAATGTCTCACAAGAATGATACTTAAACACATCATTATGTATTATGCAGTGAATGTTTGTATAAAAAATCAAGTCTCTAGCTCAAAAAATGTAGAAAATAGAAATTTCACCCATCACCCCCTTAATAATAATAACGCTATATTTTATAGAGTTTTCAAAAGTAAAACCGAGAATCAAATTCTTAAAAAAACACCACATTTAGAATATATTAAACTCATTAACAATATAATTGTGAATCCCATTAATAATAATAAAAAGGTAAAGTGATCCCACTAAAGGTCTTGGGGTAGCAGGAAGTTAACCCTTTAGGTGCCGTGAGCTGATTAGATCGGCTTTGATACTCCTGTCCATTACCTGCCAAACAATATATTTAAAAATTAATGAGTCATTTTAACATCTTACCTCATATTTCCTGTTTTATCAAACACGGTAACTATAGTTTTCAAATGATCTTGTCATTCATTTTCAACCGCCATTATGACTACCGGATATTCGTTGGAATCTCCCTCTATAACACCAGATGGCAACGTTATAGAGGGAGATTCCAACGAATATCCGGTAGTCATAATGGCAGTTGAAAATGAATGACAAGATCATTTGAAAACTATAGTTACCGTGTTTGATAAAACAGGAAATATGAGGTAAGATGTTAAAATGACTCATTAATTTATAAATTAAGAACCTCATAATGTGTTTCCCAATTTTAACTTTGAATATATTTAAACTACTTGCAAAGCTGATCACATCGGCAGATGCGATTAAAACTCTGACACAAGAGATTTTACCAGTGGCGTGCAGAGGGTTAAGGCTCCCACTTTTTCTAGACAATCGGCACTTTGTCAGTCATGCGTGACGGCCGTTTTTACCCCCAGAGCAAGTGTCTGGTACTCATTTCCATTATAGACTGAGTTGACCCCAGGGTCATGATGCCACCAGAAGGTCTGGGTCAGTTTAAAAATCCTGACTCCCGCCGGGACTCGAACCTTCAACATTCCGGTTTGTAGCACACTGTCTTAACCACTACGCTACAGCGTGCCCCCTCATAAATAATAGATTGTTGACAATTACACTAAAATGTGCAAACCAAACATACACACTGATTGATGCACATGTGCCAATTAACAAAGACAATATAACAGGTTGCAAAAAAGTAGATGACTTTTGGGTAACACTAGATGAGATTGTACTAAAAATTCCACAGATCATGTTATAATCCTGTTAGATGATTTTAATGCACAACTGAGCAAAAAAAAAAATATATTTTCATCGCATCCTCAATGGCTAATGTGGGATATTTTTCACTAAATTATTTGAAAATGTTCAAACTAATTTGCTTCTCTCCACACTTTTCAAAGGTTTGCATTTCCATTGTTTTAGAAATTCTACAGAAGTTACCATTTTGAAAAAATGAAATTCCTATATGTTGTGCATTGCGCATGCGTAAGAATTAAACAATGAATTTCTTATATTTGAAGAGAAAAATTATATGCTCACACTGGGATTTGAACCCAGGACCTTTTGATTTCCAGGCCAATGCTCTACCACTGACCTACCTGAGAACTGTAGAGCATTAGTGATAGAGCATTGACCTGGAAAGTCAAAGATTCTGGGTTAATCCCAGTCTGAGCGTATAATTTTTCTCTTCAAATATAATTTATCCTTCAGTGAGAAGTGTTAAATTAATAATACAAACAACAAAATTAATTGCTTATTTATTTGATCTATTAAAATTATATATTTTAATTTCTCTCTTATAACTTATATAGACACATGCTAGATAATATATAATTTTATTATTTTTTATTTTTTAATTTCGAGTGTTAGAGAGCGAACTACATTTCCTTACACCCTTAAAGATAAAACCATTATTCGACCAATGAAAATGCAGTTATACATCTAGTTCATTTACATTACAACTGGAAAAGAGCTGAGAATTTTTACTAATTTAGATTCCTGTAAGCAGTCTATTTTAAGAGTTAAGAGAAATTGGTAAAAGTAGTTAGTAATGTACACAATTTAAAGGTAATACAACAAATTTATCTTGAAAACCTAGTATATAAAAATTAATGTTTGTTTGTTGGTTTGTTTGTTCATACTCTATGCGTGGCCATACCGTTGATCCGATTGTGATAGGGTTATTTTGCAAAATGTTCAGGAGATTCCCGGGATGAACATAGGCTATAAGAGAGTTGTGATACTCAATTCCTACACCCTTAAAAATCACCCTTTGTAGTGGAAAATGTAAAAAAAAAGTTTTTTGTTGCTTAAATGGTTTACACTCCCTAAAACATAACAAATATACAACATTAATTTACAAAGAATTGAATATCTCAATAAACTCTAAAAAAAAGTCCTCAACAGCATATGCTTATCTTTTACGGATAACTCACAAGAGCCATTTTTGTCTTTCATTGATGCCATGAAGATTGGGATATGTAGATTGCCGGACAAGCATGCACTGCCGTACTGTTCATCCAGTTGTGATGGGGCTTTTTGTAAAATGTTCAGGATTTTCCCGGGAAGGTTATAGGATACAAGAGAATATTAATGCTCAAGCCCTTCATCCTTAAAAATTGCCCTTTGTAGTGAAAAGTATAATAAAAGTGGCTTTTTGTACGCTTAAATGGCTTATGCTGCCTAAACCATAACAAATACATCAAATTAATGTACACAGAATTGAATATCTAAAAAAAATATACAAAAAAGTCCGCGACAGCATATGTTTATCTTTTATGCATAACTCACAATAACCATTTTTGTCTTTCATTGATGCCAAGAAGATTGGGATAAGTAGATTCCCGGGCAAGCAGAGCAGCACCATGGATAACGCGAAATAAGGAATTTTGTCTTCCAGCTCATTAATGCCAAATACATCGGGATATGTAGATTCCCGGTCAATGCCTGGTAATCAGCACGGGGGTATCTAAAAATAATAATGATATAAATTTGTGCGGGGTGTATAACTACTATTTATAAACCACGCTCTGCGCAACCATTTGTGCGGGTTGCAACCTCGCTGCCTGCTACCTTTAGGTGCAGAGTAGATCGTCTTTTTGTTTCCGTTGCTTCTACTAGCGTAGATTTTATTACATCCAAGGTTATAAATTTCAAAGCTTTGCCCCGGGCCCATAGGAGGCAAAGATTGATTCATCTTTCTTTCCTAAGCACTTAAGCATAAATCAATAATAGTTCTCAAAACACCAGAGTAACTTAAAATGAATGTTTTTACTATAATTATTAATCAGGAAAGCTAGACAGAAAAACAAAGGGAGCTAGAATGATCTCCTAAATAAGTGAGTTTCCGTACAGGAATATCAAACAGCAACATGCACATAAATCACTTGAACATGAGATTGGATCAGTATAAAAATGATATTTAATGTAAACAAGAAGTCTGAAGTAAAAACATAACAAAGATAAACATTTGATCATTCAACAAAAGTAAATAAATAATAATGCTTTTAATAATTAAATTAATGTTTTTATTACCTCACCTCATATCTTTTTTCTTCTATACTGCAGTTTCGGAGCTTATCTCCATCGTCAGTAGCCTCTGGTCGACCGGTGTTATGTCGTTTCTTGGCGGTTTCCTTCTTACTTCTGTCGGTGGACCGATGAACCTCTGGACCACCGATAGAAGTAAGAAGGAAACCGCCAAGAAACGACATAACACCGGTCGACCAGAGGCTACTGACGATGGAGATAAGCTCCGAAACTGCAGTATAGAAGAAAAAAGATATGAGGTGAGGTAATAAAAACATTAATTTAATTATTAAATTAAACCTCATAGTGTTCTTTCCCTGTGAAAGTTAAATAAATAATGCTTTTACATGACAAAAAAACCATATCATACCTCACACCACATTCATACTAGAGTCCAAGCCAGGGTGGCTTTCCCCGGTCTTCAGGACCAACTTAAACTCCGCCGCTCGCGGCTCCAGACGACCTTGTCAACTTAAAGTTCCGATCTAAACATGGATGAAGGAATGAAATGAATGAATGATAACGTTCTCGCTGTGCATAACGTATTTGAGCGTTCCGAGGTAGAAGGGGAGATGCGCCGCACAAACAGCGCACCAGGAGAGGTAAAAAGGGAGAGTGGGGGTAGATGCATAGAGAAAGGATATTGGCATAGTTCACGAATCTTACTGTCCAGGGAGGATTACGACACTACAGTAGTGAACTGAAAATCACACTTTCGGTTCAAATTTATAATTATTATTCCTTTTACTTATTCAGCTAAATATAAAAACACATTATCATTTATTTAGGCGTAGCAGTGCATGCCGGGTATTAGCTAGTAATTTTATAAAAGTTTTTTCTTGCATGATGGATTTTTGTTCTTTTTTAATTGATTTTGATAAATTTGCTGAAGAATAATATTACAGAACAACGAAACAACAGAGCTATTACGTTTTACAGTCATGTGCAAATGCAATCCTTAGAGAAGGTCATGAAATCCGTCAGGAACTGGCATGCCACCACTTGATTTAGAGTGGAGTTGTAAAGTGTTAAACCATACTTTAGTGGAATAGACCATAGGACAATATCTTTTAAAGTTTAAAACTGTATAATGAATTTAGGTTTAGTTTAACAGAAGTGTGGATGGGAAAGAAGGATGTTTTGTTGTTTTATTTCAGTTGACAAAGACTCAGGCGATGGTGAGGACGGTCAACAAGGAGGTAGTGAATGTGGTGAAAAAGATCAGCAGCCTGCATCTCCAAGTGCTTTCTCAGACGACAACAAGCACAAGAGACATCTGGTGAGTATTTACTTATTCCATTAACACAGTTTATCTCTCGTCTTATAGGTACTTTTAAGTGCCACACGCCATCCCTCATCATATCTATTAGGATAGGGTTTTTAACTATGAATCACACATATACTTTTTTGAACACACAAGGACATAGAGGGTCTCCCCAAATCTTTACATGCCAGGATATTTATGACTTGCAGGCCAGGATTTTAATCTCCTCACTGAAATTAAACCCATGCTAGTGCGTGTATGTGAGCAAAATATTTTTTCCACAAGAAACTATTAGTGATAGAAATATAAAACAACTTTTATTTTAAGATAAATTAAATTGTTTCATACCTCCCTTCATAACCAGTCTTCTAAGTATATCGCGATTTCAAAGCCTTGGCGACTTCATCTTTAGTACTTGTTGGCGACTGATGTTTTGTCCATCAGAAGAACTACTTCTTCTTCCCTCTGTTGGTGGACCAATAAACCTCCAAATCAAATCAGAATCTGCAGGAATTTCATGATCCGGAGGTTTATCAGTCCACCAAAAGAGGGAAGAAGCAGTAGTTCGTCCAATCGATATAACATCAGTTGCCAACAGTATTGAAGATAAAGTCGCCAAGGTTTTGAAATCACGATATACATAGAAGATTGGTTATGGGGAGAGGTATGAAACATTTCAATTTATCTTAAATTAAACCTCATAGTGATTTATTCCTATAAAAGTTCAACTTTTATTTTATTTGGAAGGGAGCAAATGATTCATTTTTACATATAATAGAGAATTACATTAATTTTTTTTTGAGAATACATGGTATCAGTTTGCCATTTGAAGGTGAATGTACAGTTCCTCTCTTTTGTAAGTGTATATTTTTCTTTTCAAATCCAATTGTTGTATTCATCCAATAATTTTCAGAACATAAACTCAATGTCTTGATATTCTTGTGCAATTATTATCTGGTCATCCACAAATAACAGTGTATATATTGTATCTGTTGATCCATCTCCAATTGGTACTCCCATTCCTGAATATTTTTTGCTCCAATTTGACAGTATGAATATCTTATATAATGTGGGTAATATGCTACAACCTTGATGAAGGTCTTTTGTTACTTTAATTTCTTCTTATACACATTTTCCAATTTTAATTTTGATACTATATTTGGGGATTCTTTATAACATGTGATGCGAAAAATTTTTCTAAACTCCAATCATACATCATGCACATGCACCAACAAACACAAATTGTAAATTAATGAGTCATTTTTACATCTTACCTCATATTTCATGTTTTCTTTAAACACGGGAACTAGTTTTCAAGAGAAACATCTCTCTTATTTTCAACCGACATTATGAGTCATTATGTCATAATGTTGGTTGAAAATGGGAGAGATGTTTCTCTTGAAAACCAGTTCCCGTATTTAAAGAAAACATGAAATATGAGGTAAGATGTAAAAATGACTCATTAATTTTCGAATTAAGAACCTCATAATGTTATTTCCCGTATTTAACTATGAATAAACACAAACTGGTTTACACTATGGAATCACGGGATGCAGCCTACATATATACAGTATTTAAAGAACCTAAAAGCTAACCTAACACAATTCAAGTGCTCTAACCTGTGAAAGACCAACCTGAAAGCTAACCCAATATAATTTAAGTACTCTAACCTGTGAAAGACCAACCTAAAAGCTAACCCAATACAATTTAAGTACTCTAACCTGTGAAAGACCAACCTTAAAGCTAACCCAATACAATTTATGTACTCTAACCTGTGAAAGATCAACCTAAAAGCTAACCCAATACAATTTAAGTACTCTAACCTGTGAAAGTCCAACCTAAAAGCTAACCTAATGCAATTTAAGCACTCAAACCTGTGAATGAATACAACACCCAAAAATAAATAGTAAATTCTGAAATATATGTGTACACTTAATTAGTACATATTCTATGTTGGCTGCACTAGAACATGACTTTATTTTTGCTTAGAATATCTGTTAAAATCAATATGGCTGCCGTATCTTCATGTGCTATATATGTTCTTAAATATCACAGAAAAATATTGAAATAATTGTTAGAAAAAATGGTGGGAAATAATTTGAAAAATGAAACCCTAAGAATAATATTTGACAGAAGTTTATGAAGGAATTAAAAAAGTCAGATCACACGTAAAGAATAGCCCTACATTTTTATACTAGTTTTCTATTGCATTAATAACACTGAGCAACAAAAAAAAACTTTTTTTTGTCTCAGAAAGAAAAATATTTCATTCTTATAGTATTTTTTCTCCTGAATTCAAATATGATATCGGTTTTTCTCCATCATGCAAGGTTTCTGAGAGACAAGAATTAATAATTTCAAACACTTTAATATTTTCTACATTCACAACTACACAATATTCGAACATTCGGACTCACCTAGAAAGTAAGAAATGAAGATTTTCTGCTATATTTCGCCTGTGGAGCATCCCTCTTGATGGTCCAACAATAATCAGCCAGCATATTAGGATTCCATTTGCCTTAATATCTCTTTTCCATAGCTGAAATCACCTGAGTTAGCTCATTTGGTTTTATTTTACAATGAACAAATGGACGAAAAAACGTTTATTAAAAAAATAATTATTTAAATCCATTAATTGAAATTGAAATGAAAAAAAAAACTGTGGGTGATGGAGACATTCCGAATACATATTTGAAAACACAATAAAAAACTGCATTAAGTGCAACTATTATAGTCTCTCTGCTTTAACTTTACGAGAAATTTGTATGAATGAGACAACTGTAATCACCTCTCTCACTCGCACCAGTGTTGGTGTTTCTACACCAGATGTTAATAGGGTAAAAGGGCGAGAGGAAAACTGACAACAGGGTGGATTCTTTCTTTTGTATCTGGACTAAAGTAGGTCAATGATCTACCCTTGTATCTCCATCTCTCTCTCTGCCAAGTTAAGCCAGATATATGATAGTACTCATGAGACAAAAATCATGTTGACCAGTGTAATTATGTAGTTCATATCCATATCTTCTAATGCTACCCACAACTAACACATAAATAAATACAATGAATAATAGAACTGAGATGATGAAGGATCGTCCAGCTACTTTGACAGAAATTTCAAGATAGGTTTCTGCATGAAATGGTTGACAGAATGGTTTGTGTTTCTGTAGGTTAGTTGTCGTAGTGATGGTGACAATAAGTTGAAGATTCGTGCTGTAGAGGGCCTGAGTGAAGACAGCAGTGCTCCTGATATCAGCACTGACTCAGGATCAGGGTCAGAGGCGACAGCTAGTGACAGTGAAGATGGCTCCAAGAGAGAAGACGATGACAATACAGGTTAGTGAACTGACTGACTAATAAATTAATGAGTCATTTTAACATCTTACCTCATATTTCATGTTTTTCAAACACGGTAACTATAGTTTTCAAATGATCTTGTCATTCATTTTCAACCGCCATTATGACTACCGGATATTCGTTGGAATCTCCCTCTATAACGTTGCCATCTGGTGTTGATTTGACGAACTTCGAGATATCGTTGCCATCTGGTGTTGATTCGATGAACTTCGAGATGAGGTCACGTTCATCCGGAAT
The DNA here is from genome assembly GCA_030220185.1 of Diploptera punctata. Taxonomy (NCBI): domain Eukaryota; kingdom Metazoa; phylum Arthropoda; class Insecta; order Blattodea; family Blaberidae; genus Diploptera; species Diploptera punctata. Next base: position 839,055 of record JASPKZ010007561.1, read on the forward strand.
GTCGAAATTCATAGAAGAACAAATTTGTTCTTCTATGAATTTCGACATTCAAATTTGTTCTTCTATGAATTTCGACATTCCGGATGAACGTGACCTCATCTCGAAGTTCATCGAATCAACACCAGATGGCAACGATATCTCGAAGTTCGTCAAATCAACACCAGATGGCAACGTTATAGAGGGAGATTCCAACGAATATCCGGTAGTCATAATGGCGGTTGAAAATGAATGACAAGATCATTTGAAAACTATAGTTACCGTGTTTGAAAAACATGAAATATGAGGTAAGATGTTAAAATGACTCATTAATTTATTAATTAAGAACCTCATAATGTGTTTCCCAATTTTAACTTTGAATAAGTATGACTGACTAAGTTTAGATATTTTCATTTTTTAAATTGGAATGACTAACATTTGAAAATGTATTTTAAGAAATGGATGTTCACTTACTTCATTTTGTTAGGTTGCAATGGGACAAGTTAGTGTACATCAGATTATGAACGAATAAATTAATTCTTATATTTAAATTAATATTGGGAAGTAAACATTATGAGGTTATATCATTAACAGTGAGTGGAGAACATATTTATAACGACTCACCTCATATAATTCCAGTGGAAGCCATGACTGAAGAGGGACAAGATATTTTCTGAATCCGCCGGTATCAAAGAAATTTGAAATTATATGAGGTGAGTCATTAAAAATATGTTCTCCACTCATTATTAAATCAATTCTTATCTTACCTCATATTTTATGTTTTTTTTTTAACGTCCTGAAATACATTACAAATTTCAAAAAAAATTTTCAAGAAATTCAATGTTACATTGGCACCGATAAATAATTAAGTTATGTAGGTAGGAAATAACACTATGAGGTTTATTTTAATTTAAGTTGAGTTGTTTTTGACTCACCTCATACTTCTTTACTCCATCGCAGACTCGAGTTTCTTCACTGTATTTGTGACATTCTCAATGCTGTATCATGTTCACAACTGACGTCCAACGGCCTCCTCTCCTGCAGACTGACCTCAGTGCCTGTACCATGCCTGGTCAGAAAAACCCAGAATAGAAACCAAACAAAATTACTTAAACAATTGGAAAAACTGAAGGAATTCACAATTTGGGAAAAAAATTACATATGCAAGAATAAAGAAATAACTATGAATTTTGAAATACCCGGCAAGAAGGAGAGGGGATTGATTTGGAAGTTCGTCGGTCAGCCATCAGATGGCGCGGAGCTCAGTCTGCAGGAGAGGAGGCTGTTGGACGTCAGTTGTGAACATGATACAACATTGAGAATGTCACAAATGCAGTGAAGAAACTCGAGTCTGTGATGCAGTTAAGAAGTATGAGGTGAGTCAAAAAACAACTTAACATAAACCGATAAATAAATTTAGCCTTCATATAATAACGTTGGAAATTTTTACGTTATGAGGTTTTCTTAATCAAAAATCAAATGAATCGTGAATGATGATTCCCTATACTGCAGGTTTTTGTTATAAAATATAGATGTATGAGATAAGAAGAATTCAAGATTCATTTGATTTTTAAATTTAGCCTTGGTAATCTGTTAATAACCAACAAGAAATTAAACACCCCGTCCATGCAGTCCATTACATCATTCAAAACCTGATACAACCACTAAATCTTCCACTTATACAATTTTCTTACGTCCGAACGCAGATTGCCAGAGCTATTAACAAAACCATCAGAAGACTTCTATTAAAAATACTTTTAACAAGAATATATATATATATATATGTATATATATTTCCTTTAAGTGGTAAAGCTTAATAATACTTCAAATAGAAGTCGTCAAATGGCATTGTTGGTAGTGATGGCTACCAACCTTTTGGTGAAGGATAATTTTATAAATGGAAAGAATTGTTGATGTTTGGATGGTGTAATCAGTATCATACTGATGCACAGGGTCAGAGATCTGGGGTTTGAATCCCAGTCTGAGCGATTTTTTTTTTTCAAAATTTAACTATGTCCAATTCTGAGCTTGTTGTTTCACCAGCTTCAATCAGAATAATTCCTTCAGAATTCCAAAATATTATAGCCATAATCTTGCTGGCTGAAGGTACTGATTTGAATCTTTTCTTCCTAGGGGAATTTTTGTGAAGCTGCTCTATAAATTGTTGTTTGGTCTCAGGTTCGAAATGGTGATTCCATGTCTGAAGCTGGTAGAAACACCATATATAAAACTGTGTGCTTATTTGTGATGTGTTACAGGTCCAGCTGCCAAGCGGCAGAAGCTGGAAATAGATGAACGGGAGTTGCGTGTCCCATTGGAACATGGATGGAGGAGAGAAACCATGATCAGTGGAGTGAGTCGGACAGGTGTTATAAAAGGAGAAGTCACCTATTTTTCTCCATGTGGTCGTCGCTTCAAACAGTATCCTGATGTTGTTAGGGTAAGAATTATATTAATTATATTATTTTTAGTCTGATCCTCTTACCTCAATATTATATGTTGATATGTTCTTGAACATGTTTCAAAACAATTCTGTTTTATCGTCAGCTTGTCCAGACTTGTAAGATGCAACAGACTCACCTCATTTATTATTAATACACTTTTACTTAAATAAATAATACATAAATAGTGTTAATTGTCCACCGCTATGGTCTAGAGGAAGCATGCTGCCTTGTCATGCAGCGGCCCCGGTTTCGATTCCCGGTCAAGACAGGCTCCTGGGTGAGGTTTCTTCGGGGTTTTTCTCACCTGTAAGACAAATGTCAGGAAGCTTAGGGCCCAACGGTCCCCGAAAATCATCTGGCCATCATCATCATCATTATCATTATCATCATTTCACCAGTGTGGAAAGCAATGGGAAGCTACCACACTTATAATTTCCCAGTAAAGCTGTGAAGAATAGCATGAAAATGCTATGATTGCAGTGAAAGACCTGCCTTCGGGCAGAATTAATATGGATACTATGGATAGTGTTAATTCTTAAAAATTCAAATGTTTTATATCTTATCCTCTAATTTTATTTGCAATTTCATTCATGTGAAAATGATATAAAAGCTCCTGTAAGAATGATACAGTAGTTTAAAACAAATATTGAGTGAGCTAAACTAGTATATTATTTGATGAATGTGGAAATACTAGCAACTGGGAAATATTTGTTTCAGTTTCTGGAGAAGAGTAATGTATCAGACCTGAACCGAGAGAACTTCAGCTTCAGTTCCAGGGTACTTATTGGAGACTTCCTGCAGCCGACAGTGGGGAGGAGGCCATCAGACTCACCGAGGACCTAGTGTTGAAGCGGTTAGAAGAACTGAAAATGGAACAGAGTTCAAAATCTAAGTCCAAGTGAGTAACATACATTAAGCTTAGGATTAAGGACTCTCCTGGCGCACCACTATCATCATCATGTTATCGGGGCAACGTAACCTCAGAAGTGGGTTACAAGTACGACATGCCAGGAGAGAACAACAGGAATGTCGAAAGACAACCTGGGGCATTTGCAAAAAAAAAAGAAAAGAAGATTCAGTGGAAAGAACATGTAGAAAGAATGGAAGAAAGTAGATTACCAAATAAAATCTTACATTATTTTCCGAGAGGAAGAAAGATGTTGGACGTCGCGTCTATTAGTGAAGACGGAACATGCAACTAATGCCTAAACCAGGAAGTGAAGAAGAAGAAGAAGAAGAAGGAAGTCATCTTACCCTGTATTCAATCTTTATTTTCGTAAAATACAATGTTGCCTATGAACAATGTTTCTATTATATTGGCTTAGGCTTTCACGGCCGGAGTTACTATGTGATCTTGTAGAAGATTTCCGGGCTGTTGGCCGTGCTCTTGAGGCTTGTAGTTCCCCAACGTTTTGCCAGAGACTGCGTCCGGCATCCTCAAGGGTTGTCTTGAGACTGGCAATTTTGTCGACTACCTGCTCTATTTATACATTTATCCGCGATGTGTTCTCTGTGCAGTCCGTTACTTCGTAAATTGTATCTGCCTTCTGGTTGGTTAGCATTAGGGTCTTCCATTGCACCAATGAGGTTGTTGTCTAATGTTCTAGTAGATTTTTCTCGTAGGGGTTTACATCTGGCTTTTGTTTGATGTTTGAATATTTCAATGGCTTCTCGTTGCAGACAGGTAAAATAGTGTGTGCAGTTAGATAATATATCTGTGTTGTTGTATTGTACTGTATGGCCTTCAAGTAGAGAGTGTTCTGCTACTGCCGACTTTTCCACTTGTTTAAGACGGCTGTATCTTTCATGTTCTTTAAGTCTGGTTGTGATGCTGCATTTAGTGATGCCTATATACACTTGGCCGCAACTGCACGGTATCCTGTATATGCCTGCTGATTGACAAGGATGAAGTTGATCCTTAATCGGTCTGAGGAGGTTTTTGATTTTCCTGGTAGGCCTATATACTGTTTTTATGTCTTCTTTCTTTAGCAATTTTCCATTCTTGATGAAAGGTAAGAATGCCCTGGTTGACGTTTTTTCTTCTGATTCCTTGTTGTTTTATCGTCTGGGATGGTTTGCTCTGTTGATTTCTTTGTTGGTGTATCCATTGGCTGTGAATACTCTACGGAGATGTTTGATTTCAGTCTTTAATAATTCAGGATGGCAAAGTTGCTTGGCATGATTTGTTAATGTTTTGATGATACCAAGTTTCTGTTTGGGGTGATGATTGGAGGTTTTATGGATATATCTGTCAGTATGCGTAGGTTTTCTATATATGGTGTGATAAATGTTTCTATTGCACACAATTCAGTTATATAGCAGGTAAAAGTAGCATCATGGTTCCCCCAGTAGATGGAATCAGCAGAGTAATACCTTATGTAAGATTGTTTACAGTAAAGCTGGAACTTAGCTTGGAATTAGAGTAGTGTCTCCTGAGAGTGTAATTGTTACTGATTTGATTTCAGACCTGAAGCTGCAAAAGCCTCTCAAGAACACAAAGTGCATCAACAGTTAGAGAAAGAGAAAGCAGCTATAGCTGCTAAAGAAGCGAAAAGAGTCGCGAAAGAAGACTGCAAAGCAGAAAGAACAAGTCAGGTAACTTTTCTCAATAAGAACTGTGTTCTTTTTCCTCATTGAGGTGTAGTTTTTGAAGGTGATTTAGGGCCACATGCAAATACATTAGTCTCTACTCAAATTACTTCCAATCACTGGTGAGCTGACTTTCCGTGAGCAAGTGCAAAGATCGAATTAGCTACCCACTAACTGGTCATGCATGAAAGTCATCGTTTTTGTAATATTGGCAAGAAATTACCCAGAATTCTCAGCGATAAAACCACTTCCGTTATTTTCGTCTGCTAGAGGAATGCATTTATGCTTGCATCCCACAAATAATACCGTATACGACATCTGCATCGTGCAATATTACGCCGATTCTCCTGTTCTTCCAGTTGAATTCTTTGGTAGACTCTATCAAATTCCTCTTCTCCGCATATACCGAAAACATGATCAAAGTCTTCAAGGTCTGACATCTTGGATAAAGCAGCAAGGTACACGGCAAGGTTTCAAACTACATCGGTTACCATCGGGTTGCTCACGATTCATTTCTCTGCTAAGTCACCTCGCCAGGTAGCTTAGGAATTTCAACAATTATTATCGCATGAACAGATTTTTGAGTGTGCAAAAACGTATTTGGATGCAACTTTCTCAGCAGAGTACAGGCAGAGAATGACTTTTACGGTCTAATGCGTTCATAGATTCGAGCCTTCGTGTATGTGAATTAAAACACTGAGCACAAAAAAGAAACTTTTTTTGTCTCAGAAAGAAAAATATGTGATTCTGATAGTATTTTTTCTCCTGAAAATATGATATCGGTTTTTCTCCATCAGGCAAGGTTTCTGCATTTATAATTTGAAACACTTTAATATTTTCTACATTCGTAACTACACAATATTCGAACATTCGCACTCACCTAGAAAGTAAGAAATGACGATTTTCTGCTATATTTCGCCTGTGGAGCATCCCTCTTGATGGTCCAACAATAATCAGCCAGCATATTAGGATTCCATTTGCCTTAATATCTCTTTTCCATAGCTGAAATCTCCTGATGAAAGTGTTCCCCGTGCTTATCGCTCACTGCACCAAGATTTTTCAGGAAGAAATCTAGGTTTATTAAAAAAAATATTATTTAAATCCATTAATTGAAATTGAAATAAAAAAAAACTGTGGGTGATGGAGAAATTCCGAATACATATTTGAAAGCACGATAAGAAACTGCATTAAGTACAACTATTGGTACTCCTGAGACAAAAATCATGTTGACCGGTGTAATTAACCATGTGTATTGTAGCTGTTATAAGTATACAGGGCAAGTCAAAATAAAGGACCTGCTTGTGTGAAATCTAATGAATGTATTATATTGTGATACAAGTGTTTTGAAAGGTAAATTCTCAAAGTTTAGTTTCTTTGCACTGTTTCCGCATTTGCCCACAAGATGTCAGCAGCGGAGCTAAAGGTAAACTCTCAAAGTTTAGTTTCTTCACACTGTTTCTGCATTTGTATAATTTCTTAAAATGTTGAAAAGGAAACCATTTGAAAAAAGAAGGAGAGAAACAAATAATTTTGAATATTTTCAAAGAGTTTAGACAAAATTATCCTGTAGCCATTAAAGATGTGGCAAAAATAACAGCAGAGTTTACAGATGAGTCAGCATAGAGCATGTAATGAAATTGCAAATAAAGGATATCTATCGAGATCATGAAAAATGCATAAACATCTGATTAGGTAAATGTCCCTATATAATATTTGTTATAAATAAATAAGAAATAGAGAAAGTTCCTAGTTATTGGCACTATCTTACCTTGTATTCAGTCTTATTTTCTGTAAAATATGATGTTGCCTAAGAACAATATTTCTCTTGTACACAATTCAGTCATATGGCGGGTTAAAGTAGCATCATGGTTCCCCCAATAGATGGAGCAATATTATTGTCGGACCAACGGATCTGTGCCCCTTAAGTGCTGCAGTCGTTCTTAGAAGAGTTAACGCCTGTACTCATTCCATTCCATGCACTTCCTCCCACCACGTCAAACAGCAGCCACAATAATTTTTCTAGTAGGGATGTTGCCAGTGTCATGAATCTTGAATATTGAATCATGTATGGTTAATTATCTTATTATTTCTTCATATTTAAATAGGTCTAACGACACTGATTGACTTTTATTATTGGCTTGATAATATTTATTTCACCACTCTGTGCTACAGTGTTCATGTTGAGTTGACTACACTGGACTGCAATTGCAAATAATCTGTCCCCCCAAGAAGGCTCAAAATTGTGAGTAGTGGGGGGGGAGAAAGAAAAGAGAGATAGGAATGCAGGGAAGGAAATGATTTACTAAGGCAGAAAAGGAATTAGTGTTCATATTATTTTAACGTTGGGAAGTAAACATTATGAGGTATAATTATTGAAATTCGTCGGAGAACTGTTTTTGATATCTCACCTAATAAATTTTGTGTTTTACATGAAACTGCAATTTCAAATGTAATCACATCCATCTTCAACCACAACTCTGACTGATGAAATTCTTAGACCATCAACTCTTCTATTGTCACCTTCTTCAGAGCTGCCACCTATGGTTGAATTTATAAACTTCGAAATAAAATTTTGTTCATTAGGAATATCAAAATTATTCTACCAGTTATATTATATGGATGCGAAACATGGACTCTTACTTTAAGGGAGGAAAGGAAATTACGAGTATTTGAGAATAAAGCTCTTAGGAAAATTTTTGGACCAAAGAGAGATGAACAGACAGGTGAATGGAGAAGACTGCATAACAGTGAATTACATGGTTTTTATAGGAAGCCAGATATAATGAGAACAGTTAAGTCTCGTAGACTGCGATGGGCAGTGGCATGAATGGGGGATGAAAGATGTGCATGGAAGCTTCTTCTAGGAAAACCAGAGGAAAAACACCCAGTTGGTAGACCAAGAATGAGGTGGGAGAATAACATTAACTATGATTTGAGGGAAGTAGATTATACAGGGGATGATTGGAAAACATTGGCTCAGGATAGGGATGTATGGAGAACTTATGTCTGCGCGGCTATGAACCTATGGGTTCCATAGTGCCAGTGAGTTAGTTAGTTTAGTTAGGAATATCAAAATTCATTGAAATTTATGAGACGAGTTGTCAAAAAATGATGTATGATGAATTTCAATTAGTGTCCAGTTCGCATATCTTACGGTGGGACAGATCCGTTGGTCAGACAATACCATGCAAGTTTGTTTACAGTTCAACTGGAACTTAACTCGGAAGAGGTATAGTATAGTTGAGATATTAAACATGTGTGCTCTGTCTGGTTGACAGGTTGATGAAGGAGCAGGAACGCAGTGAGAGGCAGGAGGCCATGAGGAGGGAGGAACAGCGCAACCAGCAGATGTTGGAGGTAACGTAACATTTTTATATTAGCCATATAGTTCCACTCTCATCTAAAGGTAATGTACTGCAGAACCTTGTTAATCCAAAAACATAACAATTGTCATTCATAATGATGTATCTTACTATTCAAACCTGGCTGAGTCAATGGATTTTCTTTCTTAGCACTACATTCCTTTCAGTTTGATCTTGGCTTTATTTAAGACAACTGCCCATTTTTGTCTATTCAATGCCTTACATCTCCACGTCTTAACCGTCATCAGTCTCAAGACCTCCTTCACGTCATCCATTCATCACAACCTCGGTCTTCCTCTCTTTCTCCTTCCTTTTGGTTTTTAATTAAAAATATTTTTGACTATGCTTGTATTTTCCATTCTCAAAACATGACCCAACCAATCCAATCTACGCACTTTCACAGTAGCTACTACATCTAATGAATTAAACGATCTATATAACTCTTGGCTCATTTTAATTCTCCAAAGTACATTTTCACATGTCCCGTACCGTAGCCGAGCTACGGGACTTGCGTTGGATTGAGTCCCCATGGGGGAAGAAATTTTCTCTTGGAATTTCAGCCAGTATGGGACCGGTGCCATCCAGCATTGTGAAGCATTTGGGTAGCTACAATAAGTAGCAGCTCCCGGTTGAGAAAATCAGCTATAATGGCTGGGGAACCCGACATGCTGATCACATGTCATCCCTACCTGGCTGGATGATCGTCTACCTCTGTGATTAACACATGTGGTTGTTAGATCAGCAGCTAGCTGGTAGGCTAAGGACCTCTCTGTGATTAACACATGTGGTTTGTTAGACCAGCAGCTAGCTGGTAGGCTAAGGACCTTCTAGCCCTGTTGCGCCATGGTGTTTTTCTTTTTTGCATTTTCACATGTTGGTCCATAGATCATCATCATCATCATCACCCATGCAAATATTAGGCCGTGTGGCCTGTTACGGTTTCATAGAGGAATTTTCCATCCAGCGCTTTTTTGCACATCCCAGCGATCTTTTGCCTTGGGGGCAGTAATGAAGCATAGCTTTTGGAATTCTATGAGATGGCATTCGTTGAAGATGGGCTTTCCAGTTGTTCTGGTAGTTTTGTATATGATGGAGGATGGGTTTTACATCCAACTCTTCCATAATTTCCTCATTTATTTTATGGTCCCACCTTGTATAGTCTGCTGTACAGCGTTTAAATCACATCTGATTTGCTGTTATTCGGCATTCATCTCTGATCGATAGATCTTTATTAAAATCTTTCATATCTGTTCTAAATCAGTCCAGCTTGATCTTTAGGCTTCTCAGCTTTGTTTCCTTTTCCAGGATGGGTTTGTCAGCCTCATGCATAATCTGCAACATGGAGGATGAGAGACTCTTCTGTTAGAGTTACAGTACTCGATATTAGATGCTAGGTACTCTCCCTTCCCTTAGGGATAGGATTCGCTGGTTGTGTAAGCTGGTTGAAGCCTGCCAACTAAGTCATTACTTGGCATTTAATAGATACATCTATTCGACATATCGCACCTTGGGAAGAAGACAGTCACAAGTGTAAAAAGTTTAGTTCTGAGTTATTAACAATTACCCTCTTACTAATAATTCATATATAACTTTTATACAAGGTTTATACACATTTCAGTTGAAAATTCTTACTAATAAACACTGTATTAGCTGTTCAGTATATAAGAGGTGTACAACTTTACATGGGAATCGTTATACATGTCTTCAGCCTTGTATAAGGATTGCATAATTAGACAAAATGGCAGACATTAAGATCAGCTGATTGTTTTCTTATGATATCAATAAACATTTCCTTAAATTTAACGCAAAATGCAACACTTTAACGACTGTTTGATGGGTACACAGGAATAAATAATATTAATAAAGCTGTGGGTAGGAAAATAAAGGCATTATAAAATGCCTTTTGTTACATTCATTCTCAATTAATAATATTTTAAAATTTGAAGAGATTAGCTGGAAAGAAATGGGGGAGCTCATTGGACACCCTAAACAAAACATATAAAATCTACATGAAACCAATTATAACCTTTGGAGCAGAAACAATAGTAACAGCTAAAGACACCACAATGAATAAACTAGAAATAATCCAGAACCGAATGCTAAGGTTAGTCACTGGAGCAGTAAAATCAACTAACACTGCAACTATGAGAATGTTCACAGGCAACCCCTCAATTAAAAATGAGATAGAAAAGAAATCCTACATCATGCACACAAAATTAGCAGCGCTACCAAAAGCAATCCAACCTCGAAGCACAACACCCCAGATCTTAATCACACAACCTTCCTTTCTCCACAAAACTAGTAATCTATTACAAAAACATAAATTAGATGCCAAAACTGAACCAACACCTCAAATACCAAGCCCATTAGATTACCAACTGTACAATGCAACCCTCTCAATAGACGAAATAATAAAGAAAATGATACAAACCCATCAATAGCCAAACAAATGACCTTAGAAACTATTAGTACAAAGTTCCCAGAACCAGAGTGGCTAAGAGTCTTCACTGATGGCTCCAAAACCAAGAGTGAAAATGCTGGTGCAGGAATCTACTCCCATCTGTTTAGTCAATATGTTGCAGTAGGCACAAACAATACAGCCTTCGATGGTGAAGTAAAGGCCATAGAAGTAGCACTCCACAACCTCCTATTCCGAACAAAAATGTTTACAAAAGCTGTTATTCTGGCAGACTCTAAGGCCGCTATACAAGCAATAACCTCCAACCAAACACCAGAAAATGAAACCATCTTGGAATGCCGTAAACTTCTGAAATACCTCAACAACCAAAATAAATTAATAGCCTTCCAGTGGATACCCTCGCACATCGGAATAGTTGGCAATGAAATAGCTGATGGACTTGCCAAAAAGGGTACCAAAATACAGATAACAACCCACCCCAATTCGAACCTACACAGAAAGATCGAAGAAATTAAGAAAGCATTCCAAATGGAAAACATGAAAGAAAACATTGCAACAGCCAGAGGGAAATCATGGGAAAAAATTGATGAGCTATACACAGAAATAAAATATAAAGGCCGCAAAGAAGCAGTAGCAAAATTCAGACTGATGTCAGGACACGACTGCCTGGCTCACCACCTCCACAGAATAAATGTTTTCCAATCCGACAGATGTGTCATATGCAAAGACCCGGACCTGATCATGAACAAACACCACCTTCTAGTCTGTCCAGCTTTAAATCCAACTGCACAACACTCTAAGGACCTTGTTCGCTTGTACTGGGAAGCCAGAGAGAAAATGACTTAAGCGTCAAATCTCGCCATTAGAAAACAACAACAACAACATATTTTAAAATTTAACATTGATTCACAAAAGAATATGTTCTATAATAGTTGCTGTCACACAAGATTTAACCTGAATGTAGTTTAAATGATTCATAATATTATTTTAACAAAACTTTCTTACGTCATTAATATATAATAAACATACCAATATAAAAATGTTTTTAATTATAAAAGTAGCATTATTGCAACAAACCATTCATTAGCATGATAGTCTTGTGGTTAGGGCTTCTGACTACAGTCTGTGAGGTACCAGGTTCGATTCCGGATCAAATTGCAGATGATTTTTTATCTTAAAGGATTATTCTGCTGTCACTAACATTTCCTATTATTTTGAACGTTTTAAACAATTTTTAAAACATTGTGTATAATTCATAAGTAATGGGAAAAACTTTAATTAGTTTCCAAGAGTTGTTTGAAGTTCTTGTTGTAGATGGCTGCACATTATCTGTGAAACATATTCTACGATATATTTGACATAGCCTAAAGAAAAATGTACATAAATTAAAACACATTTTTTCCGTACCTTCCCAGTTAGGGAATCTGTATTCATTCTTATCCATACTCATTTCTTACACAGTTAATCACTAGTTAATGTTGTTTTTCTTTCTGTTACAAATGATGCATAATATGTTCTGACGTCATAATGATGACGAATATATGACATATTATGTATAAGGATTGTATCATTATATAGCTCCTGTACAACGCTTATTAGTAAGGAAGTTATACATGATCTATATAAGGCTTATACATTGTATAACTAAACAACTGATGAAAGCCTATATAAGAGAATTTTATTAGTAAGACTGTTAAAATTTTAAAAAAAGGTATAGTACATACACTATTTGATATGGACACAATTTTATCCTGTCTCCAATTTCTTGCTCAAATGACTTGTGACATAAAGAAATAAACTTGTAACTATTTTTTCCAACAGGTAGTAGTCTTAATTTGTGACATTTTTACACTTGTGGCCCTTTTCTTCCCAAGGTGCGATATGTGTATCCACCAAGACCATTAAACCAGCCATTCACCCTCCTTTTTTATCTGGACTTGGGACCAGGTATGTGAAGATCTGAGGTCCCCAGATCCCTGCTTATAGGTAGAGTTAGGTCAATGGATTTTTCAGGATGAAAAACTCCAAGGAACAAGTTTTCTGGTAGGAACTTTAAGCCATAAGTTCTGAGTCTGAAAATTTTCAGGCTCATAAAACAATGTAAAATACATATAAATTAGAATCACTGAGCAAAATTTATTCAACCATCCAAGTAATATTGTACTTAAATTTTAAAATAAATTCTTTATCAGCTCACTTCATGCGATAGGGAAGAAATACTAAGGGCCAACAAACACATTCTATTGAGTAACACTAAGACATTGGAAGTAAACATCAATGAAACTAAATATATGTTTACACATAGAAATGCATTATATAATGGAAATGTACAGTAATGACAAATGAGGGAAAGTTTGAAGAAGTGGCTGAATTAAAATACCTGGAACAATAATTACAAACAGAATGAGGTGCACAAAGAAAACATAGGTTTAATTCTGGAAATGCATGCTATTATGCATTACAGGGACTCTTGTCATCCCAACTTCTCTCAAAAATGGTTAAACTGAAAAATATGTAAAACAGTTATTCTCCCAGTTATATTATATGGATGTGAATCATGAAGTCTTACTTTGAGGGAAGAGAAAAGATAATGAGTATTTGAGAATAAAGTTCTTAGGAAAAATTTTGGAGCAAAGAGAGTAAACAGATGGGCAATTGAAGAAGACCACATAACAGTGAACTACATGATCTTTATAGGAAACCAGATATAATAAGAACAGTTAAATCTCATAGACTTTGTTGGGCATGACATTTGGCATGAATGGGGAATGGGAAATGGAAGCTTCTTGTAAAGTGAAACTAGAGGGAAAGCACCTAGTAGATATGCCAAGAATGAGGTGAGAGAATAACATTAACCCACCCGAGATGAAGATATCTCTCTTTATACACCGACCCGAGAATTACTTTTTTATACCTTTGTAAAATTACATTATTTTGAAGATTATCTTTGGATTAACAAGAGTTACTGGTTTCAAATGGATTTGAAGTTTAACGTTGCAAGTGTGGTGGTATATTCATCTTGGATTGTAGCTTTAACTTCTAAATTAATTTTGTTATTGTGAAACATGTGCTGTTCCTTTGATCTGTTGCTATTGTTTAGTAATTTTTTTGTCTAATGCCACTAAACCCTCCCTATTCAGGATGTCTGTAGAGTGGAGATAAACGAATGCAACAGTATTAAGTTATGTAGGTAGGAAATAACACTATGAGGTTTATTTTAATTTTGCTGAGTTGTTTCTTAACTCACCTCATACTTCTTAACTCCCTCGCAGTTCTAGATTTTGTCACTGTATTTGTGACACATTCACAACGTGAACAGCATTGAGAATGTCACAAAAAAATAATGACGAAATCTAGAACTGCGAGGGAGTTAAGAAGTATGAGGTGAGTTAAGAAACAACTCAACAAAATTAAGAATGCAACAGTAGATGTTCTAACTCAAAGTTTGATTTCAGTTGTTCTTTATTATTAAAAGTTAGTAAATAATTTAATCAAAATTACAGTGGGAAGTAATACTATGAGGTAATTATTGTGAGTTAGGGTATTAGACTCGCCTCATATTTTTTATATTTTTTTGCAGACTAGTTTCTTCACAGTTGTGTGACATTGTCAGTGCCTCCCAACCCTAACTCATAATAATTAAAAGAAACCTCATAGTATTACTTCCTTCAAATATTAAACTATGAGGTAATTTTGAATCTGTAATTGAATTGGATAAAATGTCAAGTAAAACACTTTGTCTTTCATTCTTACCTCTTATAGTTGTTTTGGTCGAACATATGTTTCATATCCTGAGAATCCTTTATAGAATAAATAACTACCCGTGCAGATATAAATAGTAGTGCCTTAAACAAAGCATCGTCAGCGATTACAGACTCTAAGAAGCCCTGAAACATATGTTCGACAAAAGCAACTATAAGAGGTAAGAATGAGCAGACAAAATGTTTTTAATTATTAAACAAACCTCTTAATTATATTTAAATTAATATTGGGAAGTAAACATTACGAGGTTATATCATTAATAGTGAGTGGAGAACATATTTTTAATGACTCATCTCATATAATTTCAAATTTCTTTGAAACCGCCGGTATCAAAGAAATTTGAAATTATATGAGGTGAGTCGTTAAAAATATGTTCTCCACTCACTATTAAAAAACTCTTAATGTTACTTCCTATTGTATTTTAAAATAAAAATGGATAAAATGTTTTTACATCTCACCTCATAAAGTGCTGTGTTTTGACAATATCGGTTTCAGTGGCCATTGCCTCCATCATCAGTCAAACTCCAACTGTTGAAATTTTGCTCTTATCGCTATCTTCCAAAGTTCCATCTGGTGCCAAGTTCATAAAATTGGCACCAAATGGCAGTTTGGAAGATGGTGGTAATGGCAAAATTTCAACGGTTGGAATTTGACTGGTGATGAAGACAATATGACCTTTGAAACTGATATTATCAAAACATGGAACTGTATGAGATGAGATATAAAAACTTCATCCAACTTAATTATAAATAGTAAATAATTATTGCTTCTTTATTTCCACTTTGTAGACATTCTGAATAGGGTGTAGGTTGTATTATGATATTTCTGGCATTCTCTTCTGGAATTGGAATTTAACCCACTTCTGAGGTTGGAACATTTTAAAGTCAGAGTTATGCCACCCTGACGACGTGATGGATGATAAATGATAATGAAGTACCTCTTATACCTAAATACAAGCCCATGGACGACTAAAAAAATAATAACCTTTAAGGAAATTTTCCTGCAGTCTGATCAGTATCTTGTAAACTGTGATCAGAAGCTCTGATTATCTGACTACAAAACCATGATGCTTAAACTTGTTTGTGGAACTAGGAATTTGATTCCAAATCTGACAGAGACATATATATATAAAATTGTCATTCTCCCAGTTATATTATATGAATGCGAAACATGTACTCTTACTTTAAGGGAGGAGAAAAGATTACAAATATTTGTGAATGAAGTTCTTAGGAAAATTTTTGGACCGAAGAGAGATGCATAGACAGGCAAATGGACAAGACTACATAACAGGGAAATGCTTGTTTGCATGACAAATGAGACTGTAACTTGCTTTCTGAATCATTCTCCTACTTTGAACATGAACAATATTATAGTAAACGTTATAATAGGTTATATTTTGTTTCTAAATATAACTACAATTATCTGATTCCATGAGATGCCACTGGATACTTGAACTCTTGGGTTTGTTCATCTTCTGGTCTGTTTTAATTTTGTCCACAAAGTGTAGGGTGCGTGTCTGTTTAATTCTTACCTCATATTGTTATTTATGTTACACATATGTTTCAAGGCATGTTAGCTTCATCTTCAGTAGTTACAGACTGGTTTTTTTTCCAAGTTGTCGGCCCTGGATCTTGACTTCTGTTCCCTCTTTCTGTGGTTCAAAGAACTTGCTAATTAGGTTCCTCTTGCCAGGAATTTCAAAATTCTTAATTCTCTCCTTGTTCTTCTGTATGTAGATTTTTTCCCATATGGTGAGTTTGTTTTCTAACTGTTCTAACAATTTTGTGTTTACATGTATTTTGTGTTTTTCTGACCAAACATGAGCAGCTACTACAAATTTTTCTATTTCTTCTTCTTCTTCCTTCCAAGTATTAGGCCAAGGCCTGTTACGATCCTATAGAAAATTTTCCCTCCAGCGTTTCATAGGATGGCCGAGAGATCTTCGTCCTCTTGTTATATAATTATAAACAGCTTTGGGGGATTCGATTTAAACTCATTCTTTCAAGATGGTGTTTCCAATTTAGTTGGTACTGTTTAATATATTCCAAAATTGGCGTAGTCTTCGATTCTTTTAAGATATCGGTGTTCGTTTTCTGATCCCATCTGGTGTAACCTGCTGTTCTGCGCATGAATCTCATTTCATAAGCCGTTATTCTGCTTTCATGTTGTCTTTTTAGTGTCCATGCTTCACTACCATAGGTCAACGCTGGTCTAGCCAAAGTGTTATATAAACGTAATCTGGTGTTTTTTTTTGTACAAGGGATGGTTTCATAACTTGATTAATAATTCCCAAACTTTTTATTATAACTAGTAATTTTTTCTACTTCCCCTTTATTTACATTTCTTATGTGTTCTTTGGTTCTAATGGTTAAATTTCTCTTTGTTTTCCATATGTATACTGGTATCTTATTGCATTCTGTACATTTTATTTGGTATATTCCTGATTTTTTACTATCAATATTTTCATTTTTGTTGGTTTATATTAGTTTGTTTAGGCTGTAATCATTCTTTGGTGCTAATCTGATATTAAATTTTTTTTTAATATTTTGGAATTTATTATGTGCCCATGGGTGATATGTGAATTTCCTGCATTTCACTTCCTTTGATTTTTTGCATACTTTTGAAATTTACAATGTGTTAAAGCAAAGAGGTGCACTATCTCCTGTATTATTCAATTTTGTACTGTAGCATGTCATCAAATCTTTAGATGATAAAGAAGGCCTACAACTCAATGGTATTAATAAGCTGTTAGTTTGTGGTGCTGTAGAATTATTAGATGATAGCGAGGAGAATACTAAGGGCCAAATGTACACTCTATTGATTAACACTAAGAAATTGGGACTAGAAGTAAACATCAATAAAACTAAAGATATGTTCAAATATAGAAATACATTATATAATAGAAATGGACAATTAATGACAAATGATAGAAATTTTGAAGTGGCTGAATTCAAATACTTAGGAACAGTAATTACAAAACATGAATGAGATACACAAGGAAATTAAACATAGGCTCAATTCTGGAAATGCGTGCTATTATGCATTACAGGGACTTTGCCAATGAGAGCCCAGAGTGGGCTTTATTATGGACTCAGATCTGGCATTGGCAGACAATGTGCCTATATTGGATGGTTCATCATTCTCGGAGGAATGATTAGGATGTAGAAAATTTTTGTTGGTATGTTGGACTTTGAAAAATTTCTGTGGGCCTTGAGATCCACTGTGTGTGTTTTACTAAGGCCTCGGATTTTTGAAAAGTGCCAAGTCCACATTTTGGGGTTCTATATTCCTGGTGGAATGAAGAAACTTAGAAAATTTTCTGCGATGCATTTTATGTGTTTTATAAATAGGCCTGAAGTGGGATCATTTTACCTTAATATAGTATCAGATCATTGGAAGAAAACAGCATGTATTTTCATAATATATATTTTTTTATTTACTTGATTTTATGTGTAAAACAAAATATTAATGTAATGATAGTAAATATTATTTTGCTTGAGAAACTGTTTAATTGCATTCATTGCTGTTTTTAATCTACTGCAGTTATTTGAGTTGGTAAATGTTATTATTATTATTATCATTAATATATTAATGTTTATTTTTATACTAAATGATTCATTCCATCGTATTAAATGCCATTTATACACTTTTTTACCTGTTGTGCTTCATAAGAGAAAAATTTGAAGCAATATTTAATCTTAAAAAATCATAAATGACTTCTTCTGGGCTCTTTGGCCATGGTCTTGAAGTTCTCTAACATTTTGTTGTTATATTAAATTTAACATTTTTCCAGTCCTGGACAGAATTTTATTTTAGAATGAAAAATTAACACTCTAACCTAATAATCCTTCGATGAGAAGTGTTAAATTAATAATAAAATCGTCACTCTAACCTAATATAACCATTACAACATTTGAGCTGCAATATGAATGTCAATAATTCTTTCCTTTTATATAATTCTTTATTGTCTAAATGTCGATAGCTAGTTCTACCAACAACACTGTGTGACAACTTCTATTCAGAAGTATTTTTTATTGAAAACTATCTTAATATTTAATTTTAGGAAGTGATATTTTGAGGTCATTTTAATTATATTATTTTCAGTCTGATCATCTTACCTCAATATTAATGTTGATTTGTTCTTGGACATGTTTCAAAACAGAATGACCAAGAACAAATAAACATTAATATTTGAATGCAGGCTTTCACGGCCGGTAATCATAATGTTGAGTGATTCCGGGTTATGTGGCCATGGTCCATAGTTGGTGTTGATACCAGACGTTTCGCCCTCAACTGCGGAGGGCATCTTCAGTGGCGAGTGCTTCTAGGCGTGTTTCCTGGTCGGAAGATCTACTTAGAGTGAGCGCTGTGGACGTAGAGGACGTTGTATTAGTGGAGGGTGCAGGGTGAGTGGGCGTGGCTCTTGCTGATTGGCTAATGGTCGTCTCCTTGTTGTCACTGGTGTTAATGCATTTATTTTCTAGTGTATGAAACCAGGCCTTAGACAGTTTGATACCTTCCTCTTTTCTGTTAATATTTCCCTTATGCTTGTATATTTCTATAGCCTCTCGGTATAATCTAAGGCCTAGTTTCATACACTAGAAAATAAATGCATTAACACCAGTGACAACAAGGAGACGACCATTAGCCAATCAGCAAGAGCCACGCCCACTCACCCTGCACCCTCCACTAATACAACGTCCTCTACGTCCACAGCGCTCACTCTAAGTAGATCTTCCGACCAGGAAACACGCCTAGAAGCACTCGCCACTGAAGATGCCCTCCGCAGTTGAGGGCGAAACGTCTGGTATCAACACCAACTATGGACCACGGCCACATAACCCAGAATCACTCAACATTATAAACATTAATATTGAGGTAAGATGATCAGACTGAAAATAAACTATCTTAATACCTGATGTGTGCTGCTATGCCTAATTAAATGAAATGTGTTTTTATATTTAGTTGAATAGTAATAAGAAAAATAATTATAAATTTATATCGTAATTATTTTTGGATACCCCATGCTGATTACCTGGCATTGCCCTGGAATCCCAATCTTCTTGGCATTAATGAATTGAAAGACAAAAATGGTTATTGTGAAGAAGTAATTCTTTTCCCATGTTATGACGATGTTTTGAAGCAGCTAACTCTCTTCATTGCCCAATGTTGTAGTAACATTTTTAAGGAATAGTGTCCCAAAATAATAAATAAGAATTACTAGTTCAGGTTGGGTTTGATTTTCGGTAGAGCTGGATTCTCTTCTCAAGGTCGAAGTTGGTACACAAGATAGGAAAACACTTTAAAAAATCACTAATAACTGATTCTTGTAGAAATATTTGTAAATTTATTTCCTATTTAATTTCCCAGCAGATCAAGTAAATATAGGTGGTATTATTCTTCACCATCAATTAAAATTAAATTATTTTCTTTTCTTGAATCCACTATTTTTCTGGTATTAAATTTCACATTTTATCAGGCATCTATTGCATCTATCCTTGATGAAAGTTCTATCCAGACTGACTACTGTAATTCTGTTATAATTTTAAAGAACATTATTACATCACATGATTTTATATTTAAATTCTATTGGTTAATGGTCCATTAATTACCAGGTTTAAATTTGATTTGTTAAATCAAAAAGCTAATTGTTTTTAACATCCAATCAGAATTTAGTTTACTTTTATTTAAAAATATTAAGTTAAGCAGGTGTTCCTATTACAGTTATAACAGAAAGCTTTATATTTCAGACAACAATGACTTAAGACACAATTTTAAAAGCATTATTTAGAAAGACTGTTCTATAATACAATCTCTTTAATTGTTACTGAAACATTTTTATTCAACAATGAACAACAATTAATTATTTAGATGTTTTTCTTTATTTAAGTTATATTTAAATGTTAAAAGAATTTCAAATATAAAATTATTGACTTAAACTTTCATATTTATTATGATATTAAAATCTGCTATAATTGTGAGTTATCTGTAAAAGATAAACATATGCTATCACAGATTTTTTTATAGAATTTTTTGAGATATTCAATTCTGTGTACATTAATTTGGCATATTTGTTATGGTTTATGCAGCATAATCCTTTCAAGCGTCCAAAAAAGTGACTTTTCTCTTAGCTCTGACCCCACAGTATATACAGTAATACGTTATATACATTAACTGCCCCAGAAAAATTTTCTAAATGGTGATGAACATTCAAATTGGTCATGTAGTTTTTGAGTCTTCACAAAGGATGGACAGACAGACAGACTCCACTCATTTTTTTATGTAAGGATTTACACATTACTTTTAAGTGGTAAACTTAATATTTTGATGTTATAAAGGCCTAGTCCACCGCTGTGGTCTCAAGGTGGCGTGCTGCCTTGTCACACAGCGGGCCCGGGTTCGATCCCTGGTCGGGACAGTTTTCTGGGTGAGGTTTTTATTGGGGTGGCAGGGCAGTTTTTCTGGGTGAGGTTTTTATTGGGGTTTTTCCTCACCTGTAAGACAAATGTCAGGAAACTTTAAGGCCCAAATGGTCCCCGAAATCATATGGCTATCATCATCCTTCACCGGTGGAAAGCAACGGGAAGCTACCACACCTACAATTCCCTAGTAAAGCTGCAAGCATAGCATGAAAATGCTATGATTGCAGTGAAAGACCTGTCTTTGGGCAGAATTACTATGGATGTATATATGCCTAAGACTTGGTTGAATGAAGAAGAAGAAGCAGAAGAAAATTTAATTTAACATTTTCCAGTCCTGGGCAGAAATTTATTTAATTTTTCTTTCTAAAATTTGTGCCCAGAACTAGAAAATGTTAAATTTAAATATAACATCAAAATATTAAGCTTTATCACTTAAAAGTGATGACAATTCTCATTAAAAAATACTTTGAATAGAAATGGCATTGTTGGTAGCAGTGTCTATTGGCCTTTGAATGACAGAGAATTGTATAAGAGGAATGAATTGTTGACGTTCATATTGGAGCTTGAATAGTGTAATGGTGCATATACTAGACATCCAGGAGTCGAGTTCCAGTATTTATAAAAAAGTAGAAACAAATTATGAACAATAACAAGGGCCCTATTCTGATCAGCGCCCTCTTCTCCTTGATTAAAGAAAAAGAGAGTTCTGTTAATAATAACAATAAATAATTTATAATTGTCAGTCATATGATGTGACATAACTTTTATTTTTATACATTTTTATTCAGTTTTGATAATGATGGCTTTGCTATTGAAATGCGTTGACGATTTTAAAATTTTTGTTTGGTGTTCGAGATTATAATGATAACATATGTAACAAACATTAATATTGAGTCAAATGAAATCAATTTTCGGAAATTACATCTAGTTTTATAATATATAGCAGAGGAAATTAGGAATTTTGTATTTCAGGCTGTGGGTGCTCATTTATCTGTGAACAATAAGTGCTTTATTTTTAAATTTCAGTATTATTAAAAAATGGATTTATAAAGTACAAGAGATTAAAAGCAGAGGTAAAATATCAGTTAATTATGATGGAATGACTCATTTATATTTGGCAGGTACTTTCAAACTTTGCTCCTATCGGGGTTACATTGCTCCGAGAAAGGTTTCACGGTCAGATTCTCAATTATTATCAAGTATTGAACTACTATAGGAAATATCAGTATGAGTCCTAATTTAAAATTTAATACTTTTTACCTCACCTCATATCCTGTCTTGTATTCAGACCGGTTTCTTAACCTTAGTAGTTCCATCTTCAATAGTTGCACGGCCGATACTAATATAATTATATATATATATATATATATATATATATTTATAACATATATGAACTTGAAATATATAGACATTATTTAATAATTAAATTTATATTATTCAGGTGTACTGCTTCTTACTCCATCTGTTGGTGGACTGATGAACCTTCCAATCAAATGAATTTCTGGGAATTTGAAAATTCATTAATTTCTCTTTCTTGTTTTTTTTTAAATGTGGTTTTTTTCCCCAAACAGTGAGTTCTTTTCTATTTGTTTTATTGAACTAGCCTTTCTTTCAATTTGATGTATGAGTGGCTACAACTGATTTTTCCACTTCACCATTTTTGACATTCCTAAGGTATTTCTTAAAATTTCTTTTTGTTTTCCCTATGTAAATTTTATCACAATCTCCAACAGAAATGATAGAATTGAAAAAGAAAACAAACCAGGAATTTATCAGTTTAAATGCAGATATTGTGATAAAATTTACATAGGGAAAACAAAAAGAAGTTTGAAAACCAGAGTGAAGGAACACATTAGGAATGTCAAAAATGGGGAATTGGAAAAATCAGCAGTATCCACTCATGCTTGGTCAGAAAATCATTGAATTGAAAGAAAGGCTAGATTAATAAAACAAATAGAAAAAAAAACTAAGGAGCACAAAGTTTAGGAAAATATTCACATTCAGAAAAATTAGAAAGAGAAAGTAATGAATTTAATTAAAATTACAATGGGAGGAAACACTATGAGGTATTTACATTAATAAATGAGTTGGAGAAAATGTTTTAACATCTCACCTCACAAAGTTGGTCTTCATGATACCAGTTTCAAAAGTATAGTATTACTTCCATCTTCAGTCAAATTCCAACTGTTGAAATTTCGTCGTCTACAGCAGATGGCAGTTCAGAAGATGATGTTAACGACAAAATTTCAACAGTTGGAATTTGACTGAAGATGGAAGTAATACTATACTTTTGAAACTGGTATTGTGAAGACATGCAACTTTGTTAGGTAAGATGTTAAAACATTTTCTCCAACTCATTTATTAAAGAAATTAATGAGTTTTGAAATTCCTGGGGAAGTTGATTTGAATGAGAGGTTCATTGATCCACCAACAGATGGAGTAAGAAGCAGTGCTTCCTGGAAGACAGTACATTGGTTATGTAACGACTGAAGATGTAACCACTAAGGTTATGAAAACAGTCTAATTGGAAGACGGGATATGGGGTGAGGTAAAAGAATTTCAATTTAAATTTTATTATCAGGTGCTTTCACTTACCATAAGTGAAAGTTGTTGATTAAGAACTTCCTTTGGTAAGTGAAAAATATTGCAGGAAGTTTCCCAATCATTATCATCTGCTTTTATTTTTTGTAAGTGAAAATTGTTGATGGTTGGAGAACTTCGTATGGAAAGTGAAATAAGTTAATAAGTAATAAAGTACAATAGGAAGTAACATTATGAGGTTCTTCTTAATAAATAAGGTGAATTCGGTATCACTTTACCTTATAAATTGTTGTGTTCTATTTGAACATGTTTTGATGTGCCATGCATACCATTATCAGCTTGTCCAGACCGTTGAATTTTATGTTGTCTGCCCTGGATGTCGAGTACCACTCCATCTTTTTGCTGACTGAAGAACTTGCAAATCAAATCTTTTTCCACAGGAATAAACTGATCAAAACTAACAAAAATGAAGAGATTGATGATTAATAGTGAGTGGAGAACATATTTTGATGATGTTAAAAAAAATCAGAAATACACCAGATAAAATGTGCTGATTGTAATAAGATATACATAGGAAAATAAAGAGAAGTTATGTAGGTAGGAAATAACACTATGAGGTTTATTTTAATATTGTTTAGTTGTTTCTTGACTCACCTCATACTTCTTAACTCCCAAGCAGATTCGAGTTTCTTCACTTCATTTGTGACATTCTCAATGGTGTATTACATTCACAACTGATGACTTGACATCAGTTGTGAACGTAATACAGCATTGAGAATGTCACAAATGAAGTGAAGAAACTCGAATCTGCTTGCGATTTAAGAAGTATGAGGTGAGTCAAGAAACAACTAAACAATACAAATAAAGAGAAATTTGACCATTAGATCGAAAGAACAAGTTTATGGCCCAAAGCCTATTATAGTTTCAGTGAAACATTCTCGGTCCATATTTTTCTAGGTCATTATGAATATCTCTTCCCTTGAGGACAGTATCGAAGCATGGAAGTTTGGAAGTCTGTTATGATTCATTCATTGCACATGAGTTTTTTTTGTTTTTTAATGTAGCTAGTATTTATTTATAAATTTTGAGATTGCTTGAAAATATTAGAAATGAAAAAAATGGAAAAGTAGAAAAATCTGCAGTGGCTGCTCACGTTTGGTCAGACAAACATAAAAATGATGTAAACACAAAATTATTAAACCAGTTGGAAATTACAAAATAATTCAACATTTGGAAGAAAAACAAAAATAGGATTATGAATTTTGAAATCCCGGGGAAAAAGATTTGGTTTTGTAAATTCTTTGGACAGCGAAAAGATGGGGAGGTAGTCGACACCCAGTCTTAATAAGCTGATAATGGGAATTAACAATATATAAGAGAAAAATTTGCATTTAGATTGGAATGCTCAGGTAGCTCAGATGGTAGAGCATTGGCATAGAAAGGTCCTGGATTCAAACCCCAGTCTGAGCGTACATTCTTCTTATTTTTGAATGAGTCGATTCTTATTTTATCTTACCTCATACTTCATGTTTTTCAAACACGGGAACTGCACTTTTCAAGAGGCTTCCCTCTCGTGACACTGAAGCTGATGATGAGAAGAAGCCTCTTGAAAATTGCAGTTCCCGTGTTTGAAAAACATGAAGTATGATGTAAGATAAAATAAGAATTGATTAATTCATAATTGAAGATCCTGATAATGTTATTTCCCATAATAAATTTATGAGTCCATTTTTCTCTTCAAATATGATGATGGTATGCATGAGATATCTAAACATTGAACTTTTATAGGAATAAATCACTATAAGGTTTAATTTAAGATAAATTAAAATGTTTCTTTATATTATTTTTAGTCTGATCATCTTACCTCAATATTAATGTTGATTTGTTCTATGGGAAAAAAGTAGTTGAAAAACCGATTCTATTGTTGATCATTCAGCTTGTCCAGGAGCTCGTTTGATAAAACAGAATTGTTTTGAAACATGTCCAAGAACAAATCAACATTAATATTGAGGTAAGATGATCAGACTAAAAATAATATAATTAAAATAACCTCAAAATATCACTTCCTAAAATTAAATATTAAAATGTTTCATACCTCTCCTCATAATCTTCTAAGTAGATCGTGATTTCAGGGTCTTGGCGACCCCATCCTCAATACACTCTTGCCAACTGATGTTATGTCGATCGGAAGAACCACTTCTTCTTCCCTCTGTTGGTGATTGGGACCTGATCCGGAGGTTTATCGGCTCACCAACAGAGGGAAAAAGAAGTGGTTCTTCCGATCGACATAACATCAGTTGACAAGAGTGTATTGAGGATGGGTTTGCCAAGACCCTGAAATTGCAATCTACTTAGAAGATTGATTATGAGGGGAGTTATGAAACATTTTAATTTATCTAATATAATGTTCAAATCGAACACAATTTACGAGGCAAGATGATACTGGATTCACCTTATTTACTAAGTTGATAGTGTTTGGAAACTTACCTGCAGATAAACAAGATTTCACAGTTGTATAGAAAAAAGTTGCACAATCATTTTCAACTGCTTTCAATTTCCTTGACTGAAAGCTTTGATTGTGGAACTTCTTTATGATGAGAATAAAATAAATACATTTATAATAAATAATGTTTGAGAAAACTTCTCACCAGATGACTTTTTTTTTTCATTACTAAAGTAATGTAACTTCCATAGGAGAAAAGTAGCCAAAAAAAATCAATATCATTGTTGTTTTATATTTAACTCATTTTTCCAGGAATTAGTTCCTTGGGTTTTTTTAAAAGTCAAGAGTGATTTGTGTTTATATAACTTTCTATATTCCTTTTTTAATTTCTAGGGTACATTTCAGTTTTGGAAAGGCCATTACTCCATTAATTTGATTAATGTTTGTAATTAATTAAATATCATTTCCATTTTATAACTTGGGTTTAGAAATATAAAGACTTCGGGGGAAAGATGACATAAAATTTATTATCAATATTTTTATTAAAATTAACTTGTAATATAAGTACAATATATTATTTAGAACTTTTAATTAAAATTAAGTGTATAATTGAGAAAGTGGTTAGGAAAGGGGAATATAAGCAGAAACCATATCTTTAGATAGAGAGCTTATTTTTTTTTATCTGGAGAACAATAAAAATTATTATAAACATTATAGGTAGGTCATGTGGCTTGTTTTGTCCCAATAGATCTGCCTATTTCTAATTATTTGGATTGTTAGTATGAACTATTTTTTATACTGGTGGGAACCAAGTGAGGAATTATTATTTGGTTCTTCTTTTGATCAAAATTTTGGTTGTGTATAGGTTCAGAGTGTCCAGCAGTTGGGAAAATCTTGAAAACTGGGAATTTCAAAGTAACCAGGAAATAGACGGAGTTCGTAAAGCAATGTGCATCTATATTGTACTAAAATCAAAAGAATTGCAATTGTTAAACCACATTCTAAAAATGTTTACAGGTATTGGAATATTTTTTGGAGGAAATGTTATGAAACTATAGCATATGTTTGGCAGAGTCAAACTGCCTCTCTAAAGAAATGCTGACCCTTGCCAACACCTTACCGTATTACAAAACAACTCTTATCTTAAAACCTTTAGTAATTCGAAACCTGATGTAATGTTTTTACCCATTTATACTCTGGAGATAGATTCATCATACAACTTTTTTATTTAACTTTTACAGGAATTAATCACTATGAGGTTTAATTTATGGTAAAATCAAATGTTTCTTACCTCTCCTCATACAAATCTTCTAAGTAGATTGCGATTTCAAGACCATAACGGTCTCATCTTTAGTACTATTTTGGCGACTGATGTTATGTCAATCAACAGAGGGAAGAAGAAGAGTTTCTTCCGATTGACATAACATCAGTCGCCAAAATAGTACTGAAGATGAAACCGTTATGGTCTCAAAATCGCGATCTACTTTGAAGATTAGTATGAGGAGATTTGATTTTGCCATAACTTTATTATTGTCTGAATGTTTTTATTTATTGTTACTGTATGTAAAACTTCCCATAATTTAATCAGGGGCATATTGTCGTAAGCTTTCTTTAAATTAATAAATAGTAGGTGAATTGGTTGTTGGAAGATGGATTTTTTCTCAATTATTTATTTTAAATTAAATATGTAAATATAATCTATTTAATTTTTAAGGAAAATAAATATATATTTTTCTGTGATTAAAACAAAACTCTATATCTCTAATCAAGGTTTCTGCTTATGTTCTTTTTCCAACCATTGCATCAGTTATATTTTTATACATTAATTTTATTGAAATCATAATTGTACAGGGTGTCCCATTTGTCTTGACCACCCTAAGTAACTTTGTGTACCTAAGTACAAAATTAAAAAATTGTTTTATACAAAAGTTGTCCAACTATGAGAGGGAATAATACTGATGGTGAGTGAACTTTGTAGAATTATTTATTAACCGGATATGAATACTAACTTTGTTTTCTTCAATGACACTGTGTTTTTTCTTCAGTGTGTTAATTAACCACTAACAAGACCTGTTCAAAAATCTATCATAATGTGTCGTTCTAATAAATAGAACCATTGATGTTTTTGTTATTCATTTCATACATCTCAATGATGGATAAATCTACCTGAACACTGATAGATCATATTTAAATTAATAATGGGAAGTAAACATTATGAGGTGAGGTTATATCATTAATAGTGGGTGGAGAACATATTTTTAACGACTCTCCTCATATAATTTCAAATTTCTTTGATACCGGTGGTTTCAGACAATATTTTGTCCCTCTTCAGTCATGGCTTCCACTGATGAAATTCTATGGCTGTTGATTTCTCTAAGGACATCACCTCTTGTGCTGCCATCTTTGGGAACAGATATTCATTCAGAAGAATAAATATCGATCTACGAACTTCGATATTCCGGTGGATAAAAATTTAATTACAAAGTTTATAATCCCAACCAAAGATGGCAGCACAAGAGGTGATGTCCTTAGAGAAATCAACAATCAGAGAATTTCATCAGTGGAAGCCATGACTGAAGAGGGACAAGATATTGTCTGAAACCGCCGGTATCAAAGAAATTTGAAATTATATGAAGTGAGTCGTTAAAAATATGTTCTCCACTCACTATTACTGATAGATCAGTGTGAGCATATAATATTTTTCTTCAAATATGATTCATCCATCATTGGGATGTATGAATTGAATAATAAAAACATTGAAAGAAGCTGTACTGGCTTTATAATGTAATGTAAAATTCACAAATAGATGTCTTCTTAATAAAGAAGCTGCCATTTGCAAAGATAGAAGCAAAAGGTTTCATAGAATTTGGTGCGTGGGAATTGACAACATATATAAGAGAAAAATTTGTGTTTAGATTGGAACCTGCCCAGATGGCTCAGTTGGTAGAGCATTGGCATAGAAAGCCAAAGGTCCTGGGTTCAAGTCCCAGCCTGAGTGGTTAATTTTTCTCTTCAAATATGAAATAGAACCTTGTTAATGGAAACATGGATTGGTCGTGTAGGAGAGTTCATTGACCAGCTCAATCTTATCTTACCCTATTGGACTTTTTTCTCTGGGGAGTTACTAAATACAGGGTGGACCGCTCGAATGGACCTAATTTCAATTGCTTGTTACTGGCAAACGGTTGAAGATAGAAACTTAAAACAACGTTCATAGTACAGAAAAACTCACCAAGTTTCGAATCCTGTCGGTAGATGGCACAAAGATACGTTTCTCGTTCTTAGATTTAATTGTTTGTGAAAATGGCGACTCCGCAGATGAAAGCGCAAGCTGTTTTGTGGTATGCGGAGTTTAAATCAATCATTAGAGTTCAAAGGGAGTTCCGGCGTGTGTTTAACCGTGATGCTCCAACTGCTAGAAGCATAAAGAAGTGGCGTGATACATTATTAGCTACAGGATCTGTGTTGAAGAAGCATGGTGGTGGTCGCAGAGCATCCGATGAAATGGTAGCAAATGTTCAAGCCGCATTTGAGCGAAGCCCCCGGAAGTCATTAAGAAGAGCTTCGCGGGAACTTCAAATACCAAAATCGACATTACAACGGATTGTCCACAAACGCCTCAAACTGCACGCATATAAAGTGCAGTTAGTGCAACGTCTGGAGCCGAATGACATGCCGAAACGAGTGGAATTCGCCAATACGATGCTGGACCGTCTCGGCACTGATCCTGACTTCATGACCAAGATTTTCTTCTCGGACGAAGCCACTTTCCATTTGTCAGGCAAGGTAAACCGGCATAATGTGCGGATCTGGGGATCGGAGAATCCTCACGCTATTCAAGAGCATGTTCGTGATAGTCCGAAGATGAATGTTTGGTGCAGTTTGTCACATAATAAGGTCATTGGACCGTTTTTTCTCTTCGCTGAGAAAACTGTTCGTGGTACCACATATCTTGACATGCTGGAGCAGTTCTTCTTTCCACAAATTGAACAACTGCAGCCTAACATCGTTTTCCAGCAAGATGGTACTCCTCCCCACTGGTCCAATGAAGTTCGTACGACTTTGGACAACATTTTCCCTGGCCGTTGGATTGGTAGGGGAGGACCAATCGCGTGGCCCCCGAGATCTCCCGATTTAACACCACTGGATTTCTTTCTCTGGGGCTATGTCAAAGATAAAGTTTACACCACCCCAGTCAAAGACCTTCGTGATCTTCGTGAGCGCATCATAGAGGCTATTGAGAACATTCCAGAGGACATACTCCAACGTACTTGGCAAGAAATTGTTCATCGCTTTGATATCGTCACAGTGACTGCTGGGGCTCATATAGAGATGTGGTGATCTGGATATCAAAACTTGGTGAGTTTTTCTGTAATATGAACGTTGTTTTAAGTTTCTATCTTCAACCGTTTGCCAGTAACAAGCAATTGAAATTAGGTCCATTCGAGCGGTCCACCCTGTATATTGTCTATTGAGATATTCTAACAACTTCAGAGAATGTGCATGGTCATATTGTGCATGCCTGTAATTCCATTTAGCTGATTACGGTGGAGAAATCTGTGATTGGACATTTGTGTCACTGCAAATGGTCATCAGTTTGAACACTTAATGTGAATGTTTTGCTATTCATAATTCATATGGATAGTACGTCCACTGCTGTGGTCTTGAGGTAGGGTGCTGCCTTGTCACGCAGCGGGCTCGGTTTCGATCCCTGGTCAGGGCAGTTTTTCTGGGTGAGGTTTTTATCGGGGTTTTTCCTCACTTGCAAGACAAATGTCAGGAAAAGTTTAAGGCCCAAATGGTCCCCGAAATCATATGATCATCATCATCATCATCATCCTTATCATCATCATCATCCTTACCGTTATCATCATCCTTCACCGGTGTGGAAAGCAACGGGAAGCTACCACACCTACAATTCCCTAGTAAAGCTGCAAGCATAGCATGAAAATGCTGTGATTGCAGTGAAGGACTTGCCTTTGGGCAGAATTACTATGGATGGATGGATAGTACAGTAATATGGCAAAATTAATCAAACTTTATGTTTCCATTAATAAGGTTCTATCAATTAGAATGGCACATTGTGATACTTTTTTGAATAGGTCTTAGTATATTTAAATTAATATTGGGAAGTAAACACTATGAGGTTATATCATTAATAGTGTGTGTGGAGAACATACTTTAACGACTCACCTCATATAATTTCAAATTTCTTTGATACCGGTGGTTTCAGACAATAATATCTCTTCAAGATATTGTCTGAACCGCCGGTATCAAAGAAATTTGAAATTATGTGAGGTGAGTCGTTAAAAATATATTCTCCACTCACTATTAAGGTCTTAGAGTGCTTAATTAATGCAGCAAAGAAAAAAAAATTGTAGTGCCATTGAAGAAAACAAAGATAGTATTCATATCTTGTTAATAAATAATGCTACAAAGTTCACTAACCTTCAGTATTATTTCCCGCTTGTAGTTTGTATAAAGTAATTTTTCATTTTGTACTTACATGCAAAGTTATTTCGGGTGGTCAAGATAAATGGAACATCCTGTATAACATAATATTTTTATTCATGACAAGTTTAATATTTGTGTAATTTAGTGAATATTCAAAATTGGAAATAAAAATTCCTTGAATCACGAAGCTAGCTAATGTTATCAGCACTGCTTTGTGATACCCCGTGTTGCCACAATGGCATTTCTGACTGCCACAGGGACGGAAGAGGCTCGCATTCACGCTTGAACAAAAAATGCACATCATTCGTGAAATAGAGAGTGGGAAAAGCAAATCAGACGTTAGCCGTGAGTTAGGGCTGGCGAGCTCCACTGTTGCAACTATTTGGAAAAATCGCGACGGTGTTCTCACAGCCTATGAAAACAACGTTCCCACCGTGAGCAAGACTGAGAATGAGAATCAGGAAGCTACGCCATCTTCCTCCCCAAATAAAGATGACTCGCTGTTAATGCAGATGCAAGAAACGGTAAGATTCTAATCATCATTAGCTGATGCCCCCTCCTTATATCCCTACTTTCATGTAGGCCATGTTTACAGCAAAACCTCGTACACAAAATATATACAATTTCAGTTAGTATGAAAAAATCAGTAAAATGTAAATTTGAGCAAACACTTTTAATGCATCTAGATATCACATTGTAGGATCTATCAATCTTTACACATTTAAATAATTTTGTTTTGTTCATTAACAAGATTAGTTTGTTACGATATTGAAAATTAGCATACCTATATTACATTGTAACTTTGAAAAAAAATTAGCTTAGCAATATTTGTTGTAATCTTGAAAATAGGTTGCATCTTTGAAAAAAATAGCATAACAATATTTGGTTGTAACCTTGAGAATTGGTGGTAACTTTACAAAATTAGCGTAACAGTATTTGGTTGTGTCCTTGAAAATTGGTTGCAACTTTAAAAAAATAGCATAGCGATATTTGGTTATAACCTTGAAAATTGGTTGCAACTTTGAAAAGAATTAGCATAGCAGTGATATTTGCTTATGACTTTCAAAATTGGTCGCAACTTTAAAAAAAAATAACATAGCAATATTTGGTTGTGACCTAGAGAATTGGTTGTAACTTTGAAAAAAATAGCATAGCAATATTTAGTTGTTTACCTTTTGAAAATTGGTTGTAACTTAAAAAATAAAGTATTTGGTTGTGACCTTGAAAATGAATTACAAGTTAAAATTTAGCATTAGCAATATTAGGTGTGTGACCTTGAAAATTGATTACAACTTTGAAAAAAAATAGCATAACATTTGGTTGTGACTTTGAAAATTGGTTGCACCTTTGAAAAAATTAGCATAGCAATATTTGGTTGCGATCTGGAAAATTTAGCCTCCCTATATTTCTTTGGTGGGTGTGTAAGGAGAGATATCTCCATCCCAATTTTATCTGTTTACACACCAAAAATCCAAAATTATTAGTTACCATGAAATATACTAATCACCATTGTCATTGCTCTGTCCTATATTATCTGTATTTTCTTTTCTGTAACACACAAAAAAAAAATCACTCTTTCTAGCTAGATAACTCGTCAATAAAGCACAATAGGAAGTAACATTATGGGATTCTTCTTAAAAAATAGGGTGAATCTGGAATCATCTTACCTCATAAATTGTTGTGTTCAATTTGAATGTTGTTAGCAGTCACTTTTTCTGTGTTAGAACGTTCACAGGTGGACTCCTGGCATAGAATAGCCCACAAATAGGTATTGAAGCTTATAGTTGAGATTCTAGTTTGTAAAAAATAAAATATTAAAATGAATATCTGGCAGGTGACATCATCCTCAACTAGGTTAAAATTTTAAAAGAAGTAAACAATTTTATCCAATTTAATTAAGTAGAAATAAAACCAGTTTTTATTTGATTTTCATATTTAATTTTAAATGAGAATACACCTAACTCATACAACCCTCTGTATGAAATTACAAAACTTCAGTCAGTAGCTATCAATGACATGCTGATGTTAAAAGCATCACAAAACATCAGTTAGTAGCGCACATCCTTTTGCTGATGATGGAAGCTTGTTTCTGAAAAGCTTAAGAACTAAACTAAACTCCATGGCATAACAGGCCTAGAAGGCCCTTGGCCTACCAGCCAGCAGCTGGCCTCACATCTTCATGTGTTAATCACAGGGATATACAATCACCTGCCAGTGTAGGGGTGACATGTGATGAACATGTTAGATTCCCCAGCTGTTATAGCTGGTTTTCTCAACCTGGAGCTGCTACTTATTGTAGCTACACGAATTCCTCACGATGCTGGGTGGGTACCGGTCCCCTTCTGGCCAAGGAATTTATTTATTTATTTGATGAGGAATGTATTATTTAGCCTGGTGGAGTTAAGGCCATGAGGCCTTCTCTTTGAGAACATTTCTCCCCCCCATGGTGTCCCAAACCAGTGCAAGTCCCATAGCTGTGCACCAAGGCATCTTGCCTTAATCACTCGGCTATGGCACTGGACTTGCCAAAAAAGCCTACAGTTCTTAAAAGTTAAAAAAAAAATAGTTTAGGACGATGGTATCTTCCAGATATTGATTTTAATATTTTATTTTGTGACTATTTACGTAAACAGAATTTTATTATGAATTTTATCAGTATTAACTCTTGTTAAAGTTGGTTTTCTGCACTGAATGGCCATGGTCCAGTTTTCTTTAAACTCAACATTTCATCTACTACTGCGGTAGATATCTTCAGGAGATTCTGCATGTCCTCTGTGAACTCCTCAATAAAGAGCTTGTCATAAAATTCTAAGAAACTCAAGTAGTATGGACTACCATATTAGGTTTTGCAGAGAAGCTATTGCAATTTACAATCATAAAAATTAATTTAATAAGAAAGAAGAAACTATGAAAATAAAAAAATATATATGGATTCCAGCTCTATTAAACACAAGGATCTACTCTATGACTAGTGTTCATGTTGTCAGGGGCAGCTAACCATAAAATAACTCACATGTAATGGACCACCTAGTGAATGCAAACAACTGGAAGCCACCTATAAATAGGGAGATTGTTTCCAGTAAGCCTGTCTGCAGCCAACAGTTGAGGACTTCACAGATGGCATGCAGAATCTCCTGAATGTAATAATAATACTAACAACAATTAATTCGTTATCTCAGTCAAATATTAAATTTATTCAAGTCAATGTTTCAATCTCCTTGTGTGAGATCATTTTCAAGACATTTGGCATTTCCAGTTATCCATTTTGTATGGTAGTTTATACTATTGTCGGACCAACGGATCTGTGCCCCTTAAGCACTGCAGTTGTTCTTAGAAAATTTAACGCCTGTACCCACTCCATTCCACGCACCTCCCTCTCACCATGTCAAGCAGCATCCAGGAACTTTTCTGAATAGGGATGTTGAAAAAAATCCCCCAAACAGTGTCATGGCTCTTGAATATTGAATAATATAAGGTTAATTATTACTTCTTCATATTTAAGTAGGTCTAATGACGCTGATTGACTTTTATTATTTGTTTAGTAATATTTCATTCACCTAGTCCACTGCTGTGGTCTCGAGGTAGCGTGCTGCCTTGTCATGCAGTGGGTCCAGGTTCAATCCCTGGTCGGGACAGTTTTTCTGGGTGAAGTTTTTATTGGACAAATGCCAGGAAAACTTTAAGGCCCAAACGGTCTCTGAAATCATATGGCCATCGCAATCATCATCATTCTTATTCATCTAGATTAAGCTTAGGATTAGGGACTTTTCTGGCGCACCACTATCATCATCACCTATCATATCATCGGGGAAACATAACCCTGCCTTCCAGGCGCCCCAACCTCAGAAGTGGGTTACAAGTATGCCAGGAGAGAACACCAGGAATGTTGAAGGACAATTTGGGGCATTTGCAAAAAAAAAAAATCTTTCACCGCTCTGTGCTACAGTGTTTAGTTGACAAAACTGGACTGCAAGTGCAAAAAATCTGTGCCCAAGAAGGCTCAAAATTGTGACAGAGAAGGAAATGATTTACTAAGGCAGAACAGGAATTAGTGTTCAATTTCCATATCTTACAGGGACACAGATCTGTTGGTCAGGCAATACAATGGATAACTGTAAATGTCTTTTGAAAATGATCGCACACAAGGAGATAGAAACGTCGACTTGAATAAATTTAATATTTTACTGAGATAACAAATTAATTATTGTTATTTTTATTATTATTATCTATTCTCAGGGAATAATATTTATAAAAACATTCAGTAACTTCTGAAGATGTCTACTGCAGTAGTAGATGAAACATTGAGTTTAAAGAAAACTGGACCACGGCATTCATCCTGGAAGATTAACTAAACATGAGTCAATACACCGGCCATGAAAATCTGCAATCCTACATTTATCAGTGCTGCTAAAAATGTACGAGGTTTTGCTGGTAATTGAAAAAGAGTAGAAATATAGTTTTACCCCGAACCAGCATGGCAGTTTGAGATGTTGCAGGGTTTGGAAGTAGGGGGATAGAGTTGTCAGCAGCTTGGTAGCAGAATTTGATAATGAAATCTAGAGCTGGCACTTATTGACACGTACACACTGCAACCTAGCTTCAGTTCCACACTAATTCATGGAGTAATGGCCAAACAAGTATAAGTGGAATACCACTGTTTTTTTCTTTTAACCGTATGATACAAGAGTTCTAGTTGTAATTGTACTAGCTACAATCTGAGATTGAGTTAATATTAACCTGCATGTGACTTGTGTAGTTTTTAATGCTTGTTGTAAAAATACTAACGTTACGATTGCATGTACATCAAAGTGCATTCATTAGAAGTCGCTTGGGCAGGTAGCTGCAGTACCTCACCAGCATATTTCATTAGAAAACTCCTGCTATTATATTTTTGTTAGAAAACTTGGAAAAAGCTTTAGGGCTCAAGTTTAGATTACCTTCCCTTTGATTTTCCATACTATATTCTTGTAATACTGTTGCTCTAAGTACTTTTTCCATCTTTACCAACATTTCATACTATTTTAAACATTTTGCAATCAATACTCATAACATTTTGTTTGCATTTAGGTAAACTTTTATCACTCACCTCATATTCTTTTTCTTTTTAAACTATTTTCGGAACTTTCTACTTCAGTAATTTCGTGATTGTTGCTCTGTTGTCTTGAAGAGCTGCCTCTCGTCTCTCTGTTGGTAGACTGAAAAACCTTGAAAACAAGTAATTTTCCCCGGCAGTCTACCAACAGAGGGAGCGAGAGGTGGCTCTTCAAGATGACAGGAACAACAATCACAAAATTACTGAAGATGGAACTGAAGTAGAAAGTTCTGAAACTAGTTTAAAAAGAAGAAGAATAAGAGGTGAGTGATAAATGTTTACCTAAGTAAAAAATGCCTCATTGTGTGAGTTCCTAAAAAAAGAAATTTTCTTTACAATAATTAAATATTTATGATGATCTTGAAGATTTTCGGGTTGTAGGCCATGGTTGTGAGGCTTGTAGTTCCCCGACGTTTTGCCAGAGGATACCAGATGCAGTCTCTGGCGAAACGTCGGGGAACTACAAGCCTCACGACCACGGCCTACAACCTGAAAATCTTCAAGATTATCATAGCAACTCCGGCCGTGAAAGTCTACGTCAATACAATTAAATATTTATCTACATATCGTTGCTTAAGAAACAATACCGCGTAACTGACACTTTTGGTGAAATTGGCATTTTTATACTGTTAGCATCACAGAAGAAGTGTGCTCAGTTCTAACATAGATTGGGATGCAATTTTGTACCATGACCTTGCTAAACTTACAGATTTTTTTAAAAATGGTTTCAATGCATAGGTACTAAGGGGAAAAGTAAACAGTTTTTTGTCTCTCATGTAAAATGTTCATTTTGTTAGTTACGCGGTATTGTTTCTTAAGCGACGATATGCATTTATTTCTTCAAAGTTGTGCAGAATTGTGTGCATGCAGAGATATCTGTGAAATTGGAATGACGAACATTCAAAAATATATTTTACGAAATGAAAGTTTACTCATTTCATTTTGTTAGGTTCCAATGGGACAAATTAGTGTACACTTCATTAAATAATATGCATGCAATTAATTTTGTTACGTTAGGAATGGAGAAGTTGGTGTAATCCATTTCTTTTAAATTTTGGGAATTTATTGCAAAGGTTGGTTATACCAATTTCAAACCTATGTGGTTCCATCTAGCGACAACTCTATAAACATCACAGATATGTGGTTCCTTCTAGCAACAGTTCTATAAGCTTTTGCACATGCCCACTAGGTTTATAACTTTTTGGATCTTTGTGAAATAAAATATTTCCTGTGCTTAAAACCATTGAAAAAGGCCTTCATTTCACTGAGCTTCAAGAAAAGGTCACCCCCAAATCAATACTAAATATTGATATATAAATTTATTTGGGGGTGACCTATTCTTGAAGCTCAGTGAAATGAAGGCCTTTTTCAATGGTTGTAAGAAATATTTTATTTCAGAAAACTCCAAAAAGTTATAACCCTAATGCCCATTGTTATTCTGTAGCACTTAGAAAATTTATTGGGAAAGTTAAAGTAAACTTCTTCCAAGTTTAGTTTACTTCTACCAAGAATTTTTCTAAATTCTGCAGAACACTTAAAGAAACTTGCTAGATGGCAAACATATGTGTAAAATTGGTTTGACCAACCTTTGAAATAATCTCCCAAACTATATTTGAAGAGAACATTTTTTGCCTAGACCGAGACTCGAACCTGGGACCTTTGGATTTCTGGGCCAAATGCTCTACCAACTGGGCTACCGAGGCGAGTTGCATTCTAGACGCAAATTTTTCTCTTATATACATTGTAATTTCTTCGCGCCATATGCTTTGAAACCTTTGCTTGTATCTTTGCAAATGGCGGCTTCTTAGTTAAGAAGACATTTATTGGGAATTTAACACTACTTTATAAAGCCAGTAGGGCTTCTATTGACGTTTTTATTATTAATTTAACACTTCTCACTGAAGGATAAATTATATTTGAAGAGAAAAATGTTTGCCTTGACCGAGACTCGAACCCGGAACCTTTGGCTTTCTGGGCCAAATGCTCTGCCAACTGAGCTACTGAGGTGAGTTGCGATCTAGATGCAAAATTTTTCTCTTATATAATATAATATAATATAATATAATATAATTTTTATATATTTATATAATAATTTTTCTCTTCAAATATAATTTATCCTTCAGTGAGAAGTGTTAAATTAATAATAAAAACGTTAATTTCCCAAACATTTATAAGAAATGAATGTACACCTACTTCCCCTTCCTAACCTAAGAAAAAAATTACAAATTTCCAAATGTTTATAAGAAATGAATGTACACCGACATCATCCTTCCTATCCTGAGAAAAAAATTGCATGTATATTATTTAATGAAGTATAAACTAATCCGATGTACACTAACTTGTCCGATCGGAACCTAACAAAATGAAGTAGGTGAACATCCATTTCTTAAAATATATTTTCGAATGTTTGTCATTTCGATTTCACAGAGTCTAGCGGAAGTTTCTTTAAATGTTCTCACTTGTGCACAACAATTCTGCAGAACTTTGAATAAATCTTCGCATACATAGATAAATATTTAATAACCATACTTTTAAAATAGTACAAAATGTTAATAAAGATGGAAAAAGTACATACAGCAACAGTATTTCAAGAATGATGTATTGAAAAATAATGGGTAAAGTTAATCTAAATTGAGCCAAAAATTTACTATACATTTTTTTTTAAAGAAAAATTAACGTCTGAACCTGGAATGGAATCCTGCACCTGTAACTCTGTACATCAAAGTGCAGTCCATTACACAATTTGTACCGGTGTTCAGAGTCAGAGGTCTGGGGTTTGATTCCTAGTTCATATATTAATTTTTCTTTTAAAAAAATGCATTTGTCCAGTACTGGAACATGTTTAACTAAATAAAAATATGTTTGGTTCCCAAAATTTAGTGAATTCCATGGAAAGAATATAGTACTATATACTTGGATTTATTTGTTCCTTGCAGTATAATTTTGGTTCATGATGGAAAAAAAGTCATATTACTTTTTGTATCAATGGATAAATATCACATTATGAGAAAGTGTTTGATTAAATGTATTATTCACCAAGTCAAATTTATGCTCCAGTTTTGCTGAATTATGGAATGTGTTCTTCTATATTTGATTAAATTGTATCTACGATTTTATTATTAATTTAACACTTCTCATAGAAGGATAAATTATATTTGAAGAGAAAAATTTTCGCCTAGACCGGGACTCGAACCCGGGACCTTTGGCTTTCCGGGCCAAGTGCTCTACCAACTGAGCTACCGAGGCGAGTTACGATCTAGACACAAATTTTTCTCTTATGTACGTTGTAATTCCCTCGGTAGCTCAGTTGGTAGAGCACTTGGCCCGGAAAGCCAAAGGTCCCGGGTTCGAGTCCCGGTCTAGGCGAAAATTTTTCTCTTCAAATATAATTTATCCTTCTATGAGAAGTGTTAAATTAATAATAAAATCGTCAATAGAAGCCCTACTGGCTATAAAGTAGTGTTAAATTCCCAATAAATGTCTTCTTAACTAAGAAGCCGCCATTTGCAAAGATAGAAGCTATGGTTTCAAGCATTTGGCGCGAGGGAATTACAACGTACATAAGAGAAAGATTTGCGTCTAGATCGTAACTCGCCTCGGTAGCTCAGTTGGTAGAGCACTTGGCCTGGAAAGCCAAAGGTCCCGGGTTCGAGTCCCGGTCTAGGCGAAAATTTTTCTCTTCAAATATAAATTGTATCTAGTTATGTTGGGAGAAACAAGCATGGCAGCTGCTTCAGTGATTTTTAAACTACTTTTTTCATGTAAATCTCCACTTCCGAATGTCCTACGCTGTAGCAGAGCGGTTAAGGCAACAAGCCTTAGCACAGAGCTACAGAACTTGCACTGGTTCGAGTCTCCATGGGGGAAGGAATTTTCTCATGGAATTTCGACCAATGGGACCGATGCACACCCAACATCACGAGGCATTTGGATAGCTACAAATAAGTAGTGGATCCACATTGAAAAAACCAGCTGGGGACTTGTCATGCTGACTACATGTCACCCCTACACTGGCTGGTTGATAGTCTACCAATGTGATTAATACATGTGGATGCGAGGCCAGCAGCCAGATTGTAGACCAAGGGCCTATTTCTTATAAATCAAATTGATCATTTGGTCCTTTAATGCTGCAAACTTGTTGGTGATACCTTCATGGGATGGGCATGTCTTTGTTAATTGCAGTAGAGGTTCTTTTATTCCAAAAGTTGAATTTATTGCTAAAAATGTCAAGCAAGGCCAACCAAATTTCTGTAAAGTTTGAGAGGAGCATAACCATAGAAATTCCTTAAACCATGACCGTCCACAATTAAAAAATTCCTTTTTATCTTCATGTTTCCAATGTGAAAAGGGTGTTTCCAATAAAACACACACTACATCATAAACAGGATTCATATTTAAACCACCACAACAATAGTTGAA
The DNA here is from genome assembly GCA_030220185.1 of Diploptera punctata. Taxonomy (NCBI): domain Eukaryota; kingdom Metazoa; phylum Arthropoda; class Insecta; order Blattodea; family Blaberidae; genus Diploptera; species Diploptera punctata. Next base: position 879,978 of record JASPKZ010007561.1, read on the forward strand.
TACAAGATAATCTCACACACAAAGTCAGTAAGCAGATGTCTATTTTCCTCTCCCTACTTCATTTGTAGTATTTTGTTATGTTAGACATCAGCGGGTGACGTCATGGTTGTCATGGCAACCAGTGAGGGAAGCTCTGCCCCCCGAGGTAGAGTAAGCTGGAAGCAAAACTCCTTCACTTGAGGGCTGCCAAAGCCAGAATGATACAACATGGCGCCGGTGCTCTGTGTCATAACAATAAGTCCTGCATCATACAGTAATTCACAAATATGTTTCTACTAAAACCAACATTTGTGATAAGGAAAATAAGGTGTAAATATCCATCCATAGTAATTCTACCCAAGGGCAGGTCTTTCACTGCAATCATAGCATTTTTGTGCTATGCTTGCAGCTTTACTAGGGAATTATAGGTGTGGTAGCTTCTCATTGCTTTCCACACTGGTGAAAGATGATGTTGATGATGATTTTTTTTTTGTGGTCCCACAACAGACCCGGAGGTCCTTGGGGTAGTAGGAGGTTAGGGCTCCCACTTTTTCTAGACAATCGGCACTTTATGTCAGCCGGGTTGTCAGCCCTGCATGACGGCCGCCTTTACCCCCAGAACAAGCGTCTGGTACTCATGTCCGTTAGAGGCTGAGTCGACCCCAGGGCCACAGTGCCGTCAGAGGGTTTGGGTCAGTTTAAAAATCCTGACCCCAACGGGACTTGAACCCTTGACCCTCCGGCTTGTAGCTCAGTGCCTTAACCACTACGCTACGGCGTGCCTGATGATGGCCGGATGATTTTGGGGGACCATTGGGCCCTAAGCTTTAAAGGTGAGGAAAAACCCCGAAAAAACCTCACCCAGGAGCCTGTCCCGACCGGGAATCGAACCTGGGCCTGCTGCGTGACAAGGCAGCATGCTACCTCGAGACTGCAGCAGTGATAGATTAATATCACACTGAAGAAAGTAATTAAATGCAGTAGGATATATAATAATATAAACCAAATAAAATGATGTTAAAGTTAAGATGGGAGATGCATGAGATTGATGAAGGTAAGCTGCATGCTGGAAACTGAATGGCTGTTTATGTTGCATGTAACAACAGGCCAGGCGCAGGCGCCAGGAGGAGCTGGAAAAACAACGCCAAGAAGAACAGATGCGCAAACAGCAGGTAACATAACTTATCTACATATTATATTTTATAAGAAACATGGTACATTACACTGGGTATTTATTTATTTATTTATCTCAATATTATTGTCCCATAAAGATCAAAATTACCTCAATTCCATCAGAACTGTCACTAATCACATTTTTTTAGTCCAATGCCACTATGTTATATTACATTTTATTGTAATAAACACAACATATGTTCATGTAAAATTTTACAATACCGTATTTACTCGAGTAATTTCCCCCCCTTTTTTTTCGAGATTTATAAGTGAAAATTCGAGAGAGGGAAATTATCGTATGACTATGAAAATATCAATATGCTTTTACTATCAATTAGACATCCATGGTAATTCCACCATGGTCATTGAACTTTACTCTCAAAGACATTTTGAGAAATTGGAAGAATAAGTTGTATTTAATGTTTCTTTATTTTTAGACATTCAAACCATACAAAAGATAATGGTACAGTAGATCACAATGAAGGTGTGTTTCACTTTGTTTTCCTTGTTGAAATTTACCACTTGTATTAATAAATGAGTTGGAGAAAATGTTTTAACATCTCACCTCACAAAGTTGTGTGTCTTCACGATACCAGTTTCAAAAGTATAGTATACTTATATGTGAATCATTCATACAATAGTACATACTTTCAAAAAAAATTTGATTCTATTCTTTTTTTTCTTTTACAAAATCTTTTACAAAATTCATAATAGATTTGTTAGAACCAAAAAGAGTTAATATATTTCCCTTTTGTAAAACAGTATTTATACTTTTTGAAACCGGTATCGTGAAGACATGCAACATTTTCTCCAACTCATTTATTAATATAAATACCTCATAGTGTTTCCTCCCACTGTAAATTTAATTAAATTACCACTTGTAACTTAAAATTTGCAAGTGTAGCTGTTATATTTTCTTCCTGTAGTTGAGTTTAACGATACTGACACTGCAACGGAATAACACTGTCACCAATGCAGTGATACCTAACTGTATTCAGACTGACGAGAACAGATGTGCAGGTGACAGAGACTGCAGTACCGTTACCTCTTTGTAGAAGGGGATGGATTTGACCTTGGGTTTTCCATGAATTCCTTTGTGTTGTATTTGAAATCTTCATGAGAGTGTCCAAAGTTGTAACTAAAAATTTTAGGCGTAGGTAATGCACATTGTATCAGAGGAGGGTTTAAAATATATATATGAAAAACCTAGAGGTCAAATTACGTGAGGTGGTCAATTATGCGAGTAAATAGGGTAACTTTATTTGATTCACAGAAAGTTTCAGTGACACTTTTTTTGTCTCAGAAAGAAAAATATGTGATTCTGATAGTATTTTTTCTCCTGAATTCAAATATGATATCGGCTTTTCTCATCACGCAAGGTTTCCGAGAGATAGGAATTTATAATTTCAAACACTTCAATATTTTCTACATTCATAACTACACAATATTTGAACATTCAGACTCGCCTAGAAAGTAAGAAATGATGATTTTCTGCTATATTTCGCCTGTGGAGCATCTCTCTCGATGGTCCAACAATAATCGGCCAGCATATTAGGATTCCATTTACCTTGATATCTCTTTTCCATAGCTGAAATCTCCTGAATTAGCTCATTTATTTTACAGTGGACAAATGGATGAAAAAACATTTATTAAAAAAATAATTATTTAAATCCATTAATTGAAATTGAAATTAAAAAAAAAGAAAAAGTGGGTGAGGAGAAATTCAGAATACATATTTGAAAACACGATAAAAATCTGCATTAAGTACAACTATTGGTACTCATGAGACAAAAATCATGTTGACCACTGTTATCTGATAAGATAATAAAACTTTTCAAATTTGTGACATGACTTTTTAAATACCTTAATGAACTCCTATCAAATTTTATTTTTACAGTTTCATTTTTAAAGTTATTTACAAGCATTTAAAACAACTTTACGGTTTTCTGATGATTATTTGTATATATTACTTTACATTAATTAACTAGATTCATATCTTAATCACGTGGCAGCCATAATGATTTTCACGAATATTCTGTGTTCCAATGCAGCCAAAATATCCAATATGTACTTTCAAACTTCGACTTATTCCAATGCAGCCAACATAGACTTTATTATTTTTTTTCCCCCTATGCCCCAGGTTATCATTTTGACATTTGTGGTGTTCTCTCCTGGCATGGCATACTTGTAACCCACTTCTGAGGTTGAGGCGGAATTACACTGCCCCGATGATATGAGAGTTGATGATGATAATAATGATGCACCAGGATAGGACTTAAACTAAACTTAATCTAATTTGGCGAATATATTGATGATAATGATAGCCAGATGGTGTTTGGGGACCATTTGGGCCTTAAAGTTTCCTGACATTTATCTTACAGGTGAGGAAAAACCCCCAAAAAATCCTCACCCAGGAAACTTGTCCCAACCGGGGATCGAACCTGGGCCTGCTGCATGCTACCTGGAGACCACAGTGGTGGACACACAGACTTTATACATTTGTACATACTTAAAATTCATCAGAGAACATTTTGTTTAAACAACTCACCTCATAGGATTCATGCTTCCATAATACCGCAGTTTCAAACACAGTAGTGTTCATCCTGAGCCATAACTCTGACTGTGTTTGAAACTGCAGTATCATGGAGACTGTGCTTGAAACTGTGGTATCATGGAAGCATGAATCCTATGAGGTGAATTGTTTAAACAAAATGTTCTCCGATGAATTTTGATGATTATACCCTCATAATGTTTACTTCCCAACATTAATTTAATATATTTGTACATACTACTTAACTACACTGATGTCCAAAAGTTTAGGATAATTTGTAAAACGGAAAATCAAAATGCTTAAAGAGGAGCAAGGAGTAAAAATTATTTATCAATACGTTTCTCAGTACATTTAGTTTAGTTTACATACTAAATTATAATCTCTCTTCAACAATGAAAAAATTAATAGCAATTATAAATGAAAATTGCATTGTTGCAGTTAAGCCCTGTTCCATAAATCTTCATTTTTAAAGAGAGTTATGATATAATCAGATGTAGTGTAAGAACAGATTGCAGTAAAATGGCACAAAGACAACATCTGGACCCTCTGCTTCGGGGTAGAATTATTGGGCGGCTAGAAACAGGACAGACACAAACTGAGGTCTCCATAGCACTTAATGTGCCACAAAATGTTATATCTAGGTTATGGCGACGGTTCCAAGAGACCGGAGACGTTAGGCGAAGACCAGTGGGAGGTCGTCCAAGAGTTACAAATCCAATGGATCGATATCTTGCGTTAACTGCAAGAAGAAACCGAACAATGTCTGCCAGACAACTGAGTTCAGAACTTGCGGCCGCCTCAGGTATCAGAGTATCCAGACAAACTGTCTATAGAAGACTCAGAGCTGCTGGTCTGTATGCTAGACGGCCTGTAGTGTGCGTCCCACTCACCCTTGATAACAAGAGAGCACGTTTACGGTGGAGTCAGGAACATCGCGACTGGACTCTAAATCAGTGGAGCAGCGTGCTATTTACAGATGAGTCCAGATTCAGCTTGAACTGTGATTCGCATCGCATGACTATCTGGAGGGAGCAAGGAACTCGTTACAACCCCATGAACATCATGGAAAGACATCCATTTGGTGGCGGTGGTCTCCTGGTATGGGGAGGTATAATGATGAATGCACGCACAGAGCTTCACATCTTCGCAGGTGGCACTGTTAATGCTCAGCGGTATAGAGAAGAGATCCTGGAACCTCATGTAAGACTTTTCAGGGGAGCTGTGGGTCCAGAATTCATATTCATGGATGACAATGCCCGACCTCACAGGTCACAACTGGTGGATGAGTTTCTTCAGGAGGAAGATATCCAGCGTATGGAGTGGCCAGCGAGGTCTCCGGATATGAATCCTATAGAGCATGCATGGGATGCCTTAGGGAGACAAATTGCATCTCGTCAGCCTCCTCCGAGGACACTTCAAGACCTTCACATTGCTCTTCATGAGGAGTGGAATTTGCTGAGCATCGAACTCCTGAACAACCTCATCACTAGCATGCCACGTCGATGTGAGTCTTGTGTAGCTGTCAGGGGTAATCACACCCCATACTAATCATTTGAACCATTGTTGTTCAACTTTTATGTTCGAATTCTGAAATGCAGTTTTCGTTTGTTGTGAAAATGACAAGTGAATGACGTATTCATGCCATTGTTTCTTTCGTGCCATGTTTCTAATTATCTGTGACATACCCTTACCAAATTTTGTATTATTCTGACAAATGCTTTATAATAAGTCAGCAAATGAACTAATTATCCTTAACTTTTGGACACAAGTGTAATATTTAATTTTAGGAAGTTATATTTTGAGGTTATTTTAATTATATTATTTACTGTAAACACACTGTTAAACTTCTCAAATGCCTTCCATTAATTTTTAGAAAGGATCTGCTGATTTTTGCTAAATATATCATACTCCTACATATGTTAAATTTTGTTAGAGTGAGTGTTTTATTCTGGTTATCTTTTTAAGTTTAAGACTTCAATATTGGGGCTGTCATGATACAAAGATGTTTGGGATGTTTCTCCTGTGGTTGGCAACATGCATTCAAGTATCCAGTATATGTTGGCTGCATCCTGTGATTCCATACTGTAACCGATAAGTGTCTGCTGGCATATGCAAATGGTGAATGGTTGGGACCTAAGAAATTTTTCATGTCATATGTTGGAAAGTATTTTCAAAACTCCATTGTATCTGCACACTCATTAACCTTTGAGGAAAAGTAATCACAGATTTTAAAAGTGCACAAAAAACTGATGCAGAAACAATTCTCAGGTGGAGTGTAAACAGAGTCTTCTTCTTGGGTGGGTGTATAAAAAGGGGTATTTCTAAAGTTGTGAAAAATGAGTTATCTAGCTAGAAGGACTGATAATTTTTTTTCTGTGTCATAAAAATGAAAATATTGATATTTTAGGACAGAGCAATACCTTATACAGGGTGCGGCAGCATAACTTCCTTTTTTTAAAACTTAATAAAATGCATTGTATGAATCAGAAAATTTTTATTCGTTTTTTATAATATAGGCACATACATAAAGTTTTGTTTTACTCAGTTTTGAAGATCAAATCAGGTAGGTGACGTCCCCCATTCTCCATACACTGAGTAAACCGATTTCTGGCGTTTGTCATGACTCCTGCCAGCATAGCAGGCGTTATGTTGGCAATTTCTTCCTGGATGTTGGTCTTCAAATCTTGTAGGGTCCTTGGACGGTTCACATAAACACGGGATTTCAAATAACCCCATAGAAAAAAATCACAAGGGGTCAAATCGGGAGAGCGGGCCGGCCACTTCAAATCGCCCCTAATTGAGATAAGGCGCTCTGGGAAGTGTTCCCTCAAAACAGTCATCGATGCTCTTGAAGTGTGTGCCGTTGCACCGTCTTGTTGGAACCAAGTGTCCCCTAAGTCCAACTCATCTAGCCGTGGGAAAAAAAATTCCTGTAACATGTTTACATACCGGTCCGAATTCACTGTCACTGTGACTTCATTTTCCTCAAAGAACCAGGGACCAATAATTCCACTTGAGGAAATTGCACACCACACTGTGACTTTAGGTGAATGCAAAGGCCTTTGATGCAATTGTCGAGGATTGGTGTCAGCCCAGTAGCGCATGTTTTGTTTGTTGACGGATCCACACAAATGAAAATGGGCTTCATCACTAAAAAAAACAATAGCGTCATCAGGAACGACTTCCAGAAGAACCTCACACGCGTTCCTCCGAGAATTGAAGTCACGTTCAGAAAGTTCCTGCACAATTGCCATCTTGTATGGATGGAAATGAAGATCATCATGAAGTATTCTCCTTACAGAACGATCGGAAAGTCCAAGGGCAGACGCATGTTTGCGCGCAGAACGCCGTGGTGATCGCAACATTGAAGCTCTCACTACCTCAATGTTCTCAGGTGATCTAATCGGCCGAGGGACTCCAGTTCTTCGTCTTGTCGCACTTGCAGTTTGTCTGAACGTAGTGACCCACGTAACAATTGATTTCCGGTCCGGGACAGGGGCCAACGGGGCTAATTTAAAGCGATTCCGAAAGGCGCGCCGGGTTGCGATCACAGAACATCCGCTCGAAAAGTAGGCCTCAATGGCAAACGCACGGTCCTCACTGTTCCAACGCATGATGGCGACTGAACTGTGTCAGGACAAAACTTTATAGTCCCCCCTCTCGAACGAGACCACTAGCGCTCCGCTACGACTTCAACCGACTAAATGGCGCACATTTTAAAAAAGGAAGTTATGCTGCCGCACCCGGTATTGTAAAATGCATGGAAGAGGGCAGTCATGTTTATGCAAGTTCTGCGTATCTACATCATAATGCTTTCATACATCCAATGGTATTGAAATAAGCTTCCAAAACAAAAGCCAAATGTTCTCTCAACAACCTTCCATGATGCGCTGGACCCGTCTTCATTTGTTTCAAGAGCAATAGTATTAATGGTGATTAGAATGGTTCATAGTAACTCATAATTTTGATTCTTGTGTAAAGAGATAAAATTGGGATGAAGATATCTCTCTTTACACACCCACGTGAGAATTAAAATATTGAGATAATCATTTTCTTGTTAAACAGTTTTATCAATCCCAGAAGAGAACAAATAACTTTACGATTCTATACCACCGTGCTATCTACATAAATATAAAAAAATGGAATAATTCACAATTTATTGTTGCAGTATGTAAATTATTAACTGAGAGGAATATATATGTTGACTTCCCCCCCCCCAAAATGTGAGAAGTGCCTTAAAATGAAGTGAGAAGTTGAACTCAAAGTAACCAAAAATCAGCATATTTACAATGTAAATATGTATTAGTCAATGCTCAGACAGTGTAACCAACTTATCACAAATACTTGCTAACAAACAAACAAATGAATGCTAAACTAATCTGTGTACTAATTCACCCATTTTATTACCTTAACTTCCCCAAACTAACACTTAACTTGCCAATTTTCTCATCCTAACTTGCCCAAACTAACACTAACTTGCCAATTTTCTCATCCTAACTTGCCTAAACAAACACTAACTTGACCATTTTATCGCCTGAACTTGCCCAAACTAACATTAACTTGCCAATTTTCTCACCCTAACACTAACTTGCCAATTTTCTCACCCCAACTTGCCCAAACTATCACTATCTTGCCCTTTTTCTCATCTAAACTTGCCAAAGCTAACACTAACTTGCTGTTTTTCTCATCCTTATTTGCCCATTTCTCACCCTAACATGTCCAAACTAACACTTACTTGCCCATATTTTGATCCCAACCTGCCAAAACTAACACTAACTGCTCATTTTCTCACCTTATCTTGTCGAACTAACAGTAACTTGCCTATTTTCTCACTTGCCCAAACTAACAATAACTTGCCCATTTTCTCACCCTAACTTGCCCAAACTAACACTAACTTGCCCAAACTAACACTAACTTGCCCATTTTCTCACCCTAACTTGCCCAAACTAACACTAACTTGTCCATTTTCTCACCCTAACTTGCCCAAACTAACACTAACTTGCCCATTTTCTCACCCTAACTTGCCCAAACTAACACTAACTTGTCCATTTTCTCACCCTAACTTGCCCAAACTAACAATAACTTGCCCATTTTCTCACCCTAACTTGCCCAAACTAATACTAACTTGCCCAAACTAACACTAACTTGCCCATTTTCTCACCCTAACTTGCCCAAACTAACAATAACTTGCCCAAACTAACACTAACTTGCCCAAACTAACACTAACTTGCCCATTTTCTCACCCTAACTTGCCCAAACTAACAATAACTTGCCCATTTTCTCACCCTAACTTGCCCAAACTAACACTAACTTGCCCATTTTCTCACCCTAACTTGCCCAAACTAACACTAACTTGTCCATTTTCTCACCCTAACTTGCCCAAACTAACACTAACTTGTCCATTTTCTCACCCTAACTTGCCCAAACTAACACTAACTCATTCACTTTCTCACTCTAACCTGCCCAAACTAATGCTAACTTGCCTATTTTCTTACCCTAACTTGCCCAATTTCTCACCCTAATTTGCCCAAACTAACACCAAGTTTCCCATTTTCTCACCCTAACTTGTCCATTAATGTAGGTGGACTCCTGGGATAGAATCCCCTTGTATGTGAGTAAACATGCTGGCAATAGACTCTAGCAGGAACATGTTTTATTACATTTGGCAACATGACACTAGCAGTCACTTTTTGTCTGATTGATTACTTACAAGTGGTACAGTGGCATAGAATAGTCATTAACTTTTATATACACATGGGATAAAATCACACTGTATTACTTAACAAAGGAAATGTTGTGTTATTTTAGGAGAGAGAACTGAAGCGACAGCAGGCAGTGCTGATCAAGGAACAAGTAAGTACTCCAATCATTTCTCAAGCTTGTAATAGCGAGTTCTGTCATAGAGTGTGAGAAAAATTCAATAATGGTGTTGACAAAACTACTTGTCAAGTTATTTGACAAATTCTTGAAACTGTAAATTATGGAGAAAGAACTTCAGTTTTTAAAAAATTGTCTTATTACTATCTGACCAAGTTTTAAAGAGCTCTGAAATCTTTTATATATAGTACTAGTACCAATAATAATAATAATAATAATAATATTAACAATAATAAAATAATATATACAATCTTAATAACAGTAATATGTATATCATCATCATCCGTCGTGAATTAGCCCACATGGATGTGTTTTGGCCCCATCTAGCAGTCTTTTAAGAGGTCTTCCTGGTTGACAATGTCCTTTGGGTTTATATTGCATCATCATTTTTGGGATTCTTGAATTATCCATTCTTTTTACATCGTTTAGCCAGTTTATTCTGCTGCTGTTCTTTTCTACATTTCTCTTTCATTCCAATCTCTATTGTCCAATCCTTTTTTCCCTCAATGTCATTCAAAACACCATCAATCCACATTGTTTGTTTTTTTTATGAATTCTACAATTGAAGTTTAAACATTCATCTTTTGTTTAAAGACAAAGTCAGGATGAAAAAGGGTGAGGGGAAGGAATAACAACCTTGTTAAAAAACCAGGATTCAATATACCTGGCTGATAACACCCTGTGAGAGCCCCTGCCTGGGGTTACAGGTACTGCTGCCTTGCAGTTAGGCATTGGTTTATCAAGGGCTAAAGAAGAGACCCTTGATTAAAAATCTCCTGGTCCTCCAGGCCAGCTCCCTGTTTGTTTGAAGAAATATACAATGCTAAAAAGCCCAAGATTGAAATAATAATAATAGTAATAAATAGATCATCAGTTGATTAATGTCTTTGACTTCGTCAGTAATAATAATAATAATAATAATAATAATAATAATAATAATAAATAAATTATTCAAGATGTGTCAAAGTAATATTTAATCCAATGTAAAAACAAATATGAATTTAAATTTGTTTAAAATATTTGTGAGCATTGTGTAAAATTTTATCATGAAAAATAAAGTATTTTTAGGAACATTAAATGGACATTCAATACTAACAAAGGAACTGTCAATCATTGCATGCTGAAACCTATCTTGCAATTTCTCCCAGAGATGCGTTGTGATATATCAAGACAGTGTCCAAAAACTACCTGCCACTTTTAACTGCAAGGCACTAAAATTCATTGCCAAATCTCTCTTTTAAACCACAGGGAAGTAATACAACTCCTCTCCTGATGGATTGTATAATCTTCAGTACTTGTAGTCCTCACCGCATTCTGCATCACTCTACTCCACTCTAAGTCAAGCAGGTAGTCCACCTTATCTATATTACACATCCAAGTTAACTGTGCACGGGCGGAGGGGAAGAGTTTTAGCGCTAGTGTCGCCGAACTATTGAATCTGTAGAACGGATGTAGGACAAGACTGTACATCCGATCACATACGGAAATGGTTCATTTTAAGTGTGGGCAGAGAGTCCCTAAACACGTGTGAAAGATCTTAACATGGTTGCCATATTAGTCATTTAAGCACTGAATGCTCAAGCAGTCGGATCATTTAAAACCACAGTATTTGTCATCTCTCCGTTACCAGCTTCACAATAAATCACAAATGGTAACATGTAATGAGAAGTAACAGACCATTCCTACACGTAACCCCAATAGTAACAGGGTTGTCAAATTAGTAATTTTGTCAATGACCGCGTTGAAGGATGGACCATTAGAATCCATAGTATCTTTCAGCTTTCTATCTGCCAGACGAAGAACATATACAGAAGACAGGAAGTGACAACATAGTAAGAAAGAGAAAGACAGCATGTTAGTTAACATATTTTTTGCAAGCACAGACTACTTGGTGGAGTAATACAGTGAGTTACCATTGCTGGACTCTGGCTTTGATTTCTGTGCCTTGCAGTTAAAAAGACTTTTTTTGGACACGGCCTTTGTACATCACAAAGCTTCTCATTCATTCATTTTGAGAATTTTCCTCATCATTGGGGGTTTTCTCCAACCAATCTTAATAATTAACATGAGTTTAAAAAAAAATACATAAATGACACGGACAGACTATCAGTTTGCAACAATTCATAAATTTCTCTTAATTAAAGTTCTCCATCGTTCTCTGTCCTCTGTGTCTTCATCTGTTACACCAAATTTTCTCATTGAATTTTGAATGTTGAACAAAGACTAACTGTGGCTGAAATTAAATTTATGAGACGTACTGCGAGTTACTCAAGAACAGATCATAAAAGGAATTCTGAGATTCTCAAAGAATTACGAACAGAATCAGTCATGGAATATGTACAAAAATACAGAAACTACTGGAAATCTCACGTAAGAAGAATGAGCAGAACAAGAATACCACGTCAAATCTTAAATTACCAGCCACCAGGCAAGAGATCTTTGGGCAGACCCTTCGAACGTTGGATTGAGACCGTAACAGACCACTAGGTCTATCACGTGAAAGGAAGAAGAAGAATAATTTTGAATGTTATTTTTCCAGATTGGCCTTCCTTTTCTGCTCCTTCTTTCAATTTTCCATGCAAAGACAGCCTTTGGTATAGTCTTCCATCCTGCATTCTTCTTACATGTCCATACTATTTTAGCGTTCTGTGTCCAATCTCATCCATTATACTTCTTTCTGCATTCATCCATTTTCTAATTTCTGTATTTTTAATTTTTCCTAGTCGAGATTTTCTGGCAGCTCTTCTCCAAAAATCCATTTCAACTGCAGTTATTCTGTTGACATGTTGTTGTGTCATTGTCCAAACTTCCGATCCATATAACATAATACTTTCTAGTATGGACTTATAAAATAGTTGCTTTGTTCTGTTAATGATGTTTTTACTCCATAGTATAGAGTTTAACATTCCTATGGTTTTTCTTCCATTACTAATACTTTTTGCCATTTCTTTATTTGATATTCCGTCATTCTCTATAATTGATCCCAAATAACAGAGCTTCTCTGGGAGAAATTTCAGGGTAGTTCTAGCAAGTGACAGTTCTCTTACTTACTTACTCACTGGCGCTATCGAACCCATAGGTTCATGACCGCACAGACATAAGCTCTCCATACATCCCTATCCTGAGCTAATGCTTTCCAATCATTCCCTGTATAATCTACTTCCCTCAAATCATAGTTAATGTTATTCTCCCACCTCATTCTTGGTCTGCCAACTGGGTGTTTTCCCTCTGGCTTTCCTACAGGAAGCTTCCATGCACGTCTTTCATTCCCCATACGCGCAACATATCCTGCCCATCGCAGTCTACGAGATTTAACTGTTCTTATTATATCTGGCTTCCTATAAAGACCATGTAGTTCATTGTTATGTAAGTCTTCTCCATTCACCTGTCTGTTCATCTCTCTTTGGTCCAAAAATGTTCCTAAGTACTTTATTCTCAAATACTCATAATCTCCTTTCCTCCCTTAAAGTAAGAGTCCATGTTTCGCACCCATATAATATAACTGGTAGAATAATAGTTTTATATATTTACAGTTTAACGTTTTTTTGAAAGGAGTTGGGACATCAAGAGTCTCTTCAATGCATAATAGCATGCATTTCCAGAATTGAGCCTATGTTTAATTTCCTTGTGCATCTCATTCCTATTTGTGATTATTGTTCCTAGGTATTTGAATTCAGCCACTTCCTCAAAATTTCCCTCATTTGTCATTAGCTGTTCATTTCCATTATATATTGTATTTGTACGTGTGAGCATATATATGTGACAGTTCTCTTACTTACTTTCCTTGTAAGTTTAATTTTTCCATTGGTGGCAATATTGTAAAAAGTATAACTGATAATTCATAATATATATCTCTCTCTGCATCATGTAAATTTATCTCAAGAAAACTTGGTCATTTAGTATTAATATAATATTCTTGTTTTAAATTAATAAAATTCAGTGTTTTGTATGCTTCTAGCACATATTGTTCAGTTCATTTTAATTTTGGCTCTATTGGTAACACTGTGAAAATTATAATAGAATAAGGAAATATGATGTTGACAGATACTAAATTTGTATTAAAGAAATTAAAATGTGCTATTTCTTATAGTTGCTATTACCGTAAGTGTGTGCTTTGTAATAGTTTAATAGCTGTTTGTGTAATTTATTTTTTGGGCACTGCTTTTGTAGAATATTTTCAAATTTTTCAAGTGTATCAGAATATGAACATTTCTCCTTTGCACATACATAGTTTTCACTTCATACAATACATTGTTGTTACAATTTTCAGTACAATTAATTGAAGAGATATTATCTCCTACTTCAAATAATATCTGTCATAGAAAATGTGAATATATTTTGTTTTAATCTTGTATATTTTAGTCATAAATGTGTAATTGATTTTCTTAAAAACACATTCTTTCATTACTGCTTACATCTGTGATTATACATTGAAATTCACTTGATATAAATTGACTATCTCCACTTTTACACATGATACAGCAATGAAATGTATACTAGATTTTAAATAATGCTTCCTGAATTTCATGAAGTTTATTTTACTATCTTCTCTCTTCCACAAATGTTATAATAATGAAATTTATATTGGATTTTTAACAATGCTTCCTGATATGGAAAATAAAATTTCGTAAATTTAATGTTACTATTTCCATTTGTACAATTGATACAACAATGAGATTTATAATAGATTTTAAATAATGCTTCCTATTGTGGAATATAAAGTTTCATAAATTCAATTGGTGTAGTTAACTGTGAACATGGGTACCGGAAAAAAGTATATTCATTATAAAAGCCGGACTAATAATAATAAAATTCAATTTTACTATCTCCACTTTTATACATATACAACAAAGATATTTATACTGAATTTCAAACGTTTCTTGATGTGGAATATAAATTTTGATGTATTTTATGTTACTATCTCCACATTTACACATGATACAACAATGAAATCTATTCTAGATTTTAAACAATTCTTTCTGAAGTGGATTTTTAAAATTTTGTGAAGTTAATGCAACTAGTTTCCCTTTCACAACATTTGAAAATGTATTTATGAAAAAATATAAATATAATAATTACATCTAATTAAGATGCTAAAAAAAATTTTAAAGTAAAAATAAAAAAAATAAGTTTTTGTGCACTCATTGTTTGACTGTTAGAATAACTATTTTATTAACAGTAATCTAACGAGGTTGTGTTGGATTTGGAGTGACTATTTAGCGAATAATACAACATCAGAAGCTAAAAAGAATTATGTTTAATATTTACCAAATGTGAGGTTATGTATTCCGATCTTACTTCTGGGTGATTTCTAATCTGACTATAGTTATAAATAGCATATCTTTACTGTTAAATCTCTTTGGGCTTGGGAAAAATCAATAACAGATAATTGTATGAGAAATAACTATTAACAATAATGCAGATTCATTATACAACATTTAATACATTTTTTTTAGAGCAACAGAACTAATCTTTCTTTTTTCTGATAATTTTTAAGTTGTTTTCTTTTGGCATTTCTTGCTGTATCTTATCAATTGTACATTGTTGAATTGATGTCCTTATCAAGGAAGTTAATTTGCGGAGATAATCTCTCATAACAAACAAGAAGAGGCAAAATTATCAACGGGAAAAGGCAAGATCATCAACTGGAAGGGGTAAAATTATCGGTCTATGAATTAAATAGTCATAATAATTACAGAATAACTATTTTATCTAAAAATAGAAATTTGTACCAAAAATAGAAATTTTTTCTAAATTTATATTTTTTCTAAAAATTATATAAAAATAAAATAATTGCTTCAATTTGTGAAACTATGAATACAATTTCAGCCTGTGTATGTTTGTGATTTGAGCTGCTCGGGGGACTTAATGGTAAGCACCACTGCCATCAAACAAACAATACTTGACTTCGTCGCTTGTTTTGTGTAACAAAGTGGTATGTGATTGGTTATTTTCTCACTTATACACTAGATAGCAGGAGAAGGACATATCTGCTCCTGGAAGCAGAAACACAATGGCAAGGGAAAGATAACATTGTAACATTCCAAAATATTTCTTTTGGCACTTGCCATTATGTTCCCCTGAGCAGCTCATTTATAGACTTTTAAACTGCTCAACAGATCTTCTTGAAAATTTGCACATACAGATTTTCAGGTACACCGTGTGTATGGCCACTATCTGTTATGCTCTAAAATTATAAGGCATACGAGTTCTCCTGGAATGAAAATTTAAAAATTGCTCTAGCGGTCGCAGTTTTCGATGATTACCAATTAAACCCAGTATATGCTATTAAAATGTACCAAATTATTTATTATCCAAAACTCAGCAAAACCTGATCATTAGAAGTGGGGGTTTACTTGAAATTCAAAATTAAAAGTTGACTCACCAGCAACCGTCATTTTTGGTTCATCACAATATATACCATATAATTCAATTAACCTCTAATTTTCTTTTTACTTGTTCAACTAAAAATAGAGAAGTAGTCTTAATTTATTTAGGTATAATAATGCACCAAATATTAACTAATCTAGAATAACTTTCATTATTGTATCAATCGTAAAAGTGGAGAGTCAGATTTATATAATGTGACTTTCGAGAAGTAATTTGGATTTCCATGACAGACACATGTTCTTAAATACAGTTTAGTTTGTAAAAATGAATTTTTCTGTTTCTGTGTGACTATTTTCTTTTTGTGTTTTAAAATAACTTGCGTGAACTTTAGCCTCTTCATTTTCCACTTTAAAACATTTTTTTATAAATAATGGTTATTTTTGGCAATATAAGTATTGTAACATACAAAATGAGGTTGGAAAATTGTCAGGTTAGACTGAATATCAATCCAACATTGTTATGACATGTGAATATTTGGTTAAAGAAGTTGGAAGCTTATCTAATTGATGTATCAAATTCCATAAGTTTTAGGCCTTCTGGTTTGTTCTGTCTGAGGTGAGCCTGTCTATAGCCTTCCAAGATCTCTCTTTCTGTTAGGTCTGTAAGCAAACATCTTAAGGTACATATCAAAGATTATAAGAATGTCATTAATTCAAATGGTTCCTTTTCACAAGCACGTACACATATTTATCATCACATGGTTCTCATACTGGTGGATCCTTTATGGTCTCATGCCAGCATTTTCTAGGTCTTCCAAAGTTTCTTTGTCCTTTTGATGACCAAGCAAGAATTTGATTATACCTTCTAGTGGGATTCATCATTTAGACATGTTCTTTGCACTGAAGTCTACATATATTGTAATAAACTATAGTTAGTTTGTATAGGGTATCTGTTTTTACAGTTTAAAACCAATGTATATCTTGTTCTCCTTCGCATACATCTCAATCAGGTGCTGTTAGCCTTCATTTGTCATGGCAATGTCCAAACTTGAATGAAAAGAGGGGAGGGAAAGTTAGCTCCATCCACTCTATGTGGAACTAAAAGGCTTATGTGTACTTTTGAAAGATTCCTGGACAAACCCCTAAATGGAAATTCCCCCAAAAACCGATTTTCCTCAATTTCATTTCCCCTGATTGACAAATGCTACAAAAAAAAGAATAAAGTTGTATCCTATGTATCGAAGGTAGTCCAGTCTGGCGTGTCTTCATTGTAATGGGGAAATTTGAACACCAATCATGTTCTTATTAGCAAGGATAACCTAACTTAACCAAGACTAAATCTAACCTAACCCAGCTTAAACCTTACCTAACACAGCCTTAACCTAACTATCTCTTGCTAAACCTAACACAACCCAGCTTTAGCCTAGCCTAACCCAGCCTATATCTAACCTGGATCAGACTAAACCTATCTAACTCAGCCTAAATCTAACCTAACTCAGACTAAATTTAACCCAACCCAACCTAAACCTAGCTTAACCCAGCCTAAATCTAACCTATCTCATGCTAAACTTAACAAAACTCAGCCAAAACCTAACCCCAGCCTATATCCAATCTAATTCAGCCTAAACATAACCTAACTCAATTTAAACCTAACTTAACTCAGCCTAAAGCTAACCTAATTCAGCCTAAAGCTAACCTAACTCAGCCTAAAGCTAACCTAATTCTGCCTAAACCTAACCTAACTCAACATAAATCTTAACCTAACTCAGCCTAAAGCTAACCTAACTCAGCTTATAACAAACCTAACTCAGCCTAAAACTAACCTAATTCAGCCAAAAACTAACCTAATTCAGCTAAACCTAACCTATCTCATGCTATACTTAACCTAATTCAGCCTAAATGTAACCTAACCCAGCCTAAAAATAACCTAACTCAGCCTAAAAATAACCTAACTCAGCCTGAACCTAGCCTAACTCAGCCTCAACCTAACTTAACTCAGCCTAAATCTAACCTAACTCAGACTAAATCTAACCTAACCCAGCCTAAATCTAACCTATCTCATGCTAAACCTAATAAAAACCTAACTCAGCCTAAACATAACCTAACTCAGCCTAAACATAACCTAACTCAACCTAAACCTAATTTAACTCAGCCTAAAGCTGACCTAACTCAGCCTAAACCTAACCTAACTCAGTCTAAATCTAACCTAACTCAGTCTAAATCTAACCTAACTCAGCTTAAAACAAACCTAACTCAGCCTAAAACTAACCTAACTCAGCCTAAACCTAGCCTAACCCCACATAAACCTAACCTATCTCATGCTATACTTAACCTAATTCAGCCTAAATGTAACCTAACCCAGCCTAAACCTAAACTAACTCAGCCTGAATCTAGCCTAACTTGGCCTCAACCTAACTATCCCAGCCTGAATCTAGCCTAACTCGGCCTCAACCTAACTATCCCAGCCTAAATCTAGCCTAACCTATCTCATGACATACCTAACTCAGCCTGAATCTAACCTAACCCAACCTAAACCTAATCCAATTCAGCCTAAACCTAACCTAACACATTTTGAGCATCCATATTAAAATTATATTTTTTGGCAATTTGTTTAAGGGGTTTGGAATAGGAGATTGGATTTGGGGTTTTGTTCTTTTGAGGGTTTGTCCATTTGAGTCATTAGATTGTCGTTTAGGTTAGGAGGGAATGGGTGGGAATGCTCTTCAAGAATGATAGAAGTAGAAGGTGTTCATTCATCATTTTAACAATAAGTGCAATGTGATGTCATTATCTCTTAAGAGCAGAGATTGTACTTGGTTGCTCTATCAGCTTTCCTAATTGTCCATGCCTCACTGCTGTAAGTCAAAGCCCATCAAGCAAGTGATAGACTCTCAATCTTGAATGTCTTTATACTTGGGAGGGTTTATAAACATTGTTATTTCAGTAACTTTTATGAATATTTTACTCCTGACTATATGTAGGTCTTCCTAATATTCTTTTCATTAGAATAAAAAAATGAAAACATTTCTTGTCTTCTATTTGAGCTACACAAAATTTATTCTTAATTAACACAAACAATTGCAACAGTGTATTTTATGTCTTTTGGGCCAAATGACCGTGGTCTGGTTTTATTAACACTCAGCGTTTTGTCTACTACTGCGGTAGACATCCTCAGGAGATTCTGCGTGCCCTTTGACCTCCTAACTCTTCAAATGTTGGCTGCAGACTGGCTGTGCGTTGGAAATTGTGTCCTTATTTATAGTTGAGTATTGAGTGGTGATGTTTTCTATGCAGTCCGTTACTTTGGAGCTAAATTTTGATTGGTTGTCACTGGACCATATAGAAAACATCACCACGCAATACTCAACTATAAATAAGGGCACGATTTCTAATGCACAACCAGTCAGCAGCCGACATTTGAAGAATTAGGAGGCCAAAGAGCACGCAGAATCTCCTGAGGATGTCTACCGCAGTAGTAGACGAAACGTTGAGTGTTAATAAAACCAGACCACAGCCATTTAGCCCGAAAGACATAAAATTACATGAATCAAAGACACCTGCCATGAAAGTTTACAATTTTACATAATTGCAACAGTGTCAGGTAATTAATATCACAGATTTAAAATTTTGGTTATGTTTTAATCCACGTCCCTCTTCTAATTTTTCCTCTTAAATGAAGGTTAGTGAGGTTTATTTGCCATTATAACAAAGTAATTTCTGAAATCAAGATATGTTTCAGTGATCTAGAACCATACTCTACTTAGAAGGGAACTGTCAAACATTGCATGCCAAAACCTACCTTGAAATTTCTCCCAGAGAAGCATTGCGATGTACCAAGACCATGTCAAAAAAAAAAAGTTGTCATTTTTAACTGCAAGGAACAGAAATTAAAGCAAGAATCTAGCAATGGCAACCCATTGTGCAAAGCATGGATGCCCCAGCTTGAGTAGAGGTGGGGCACAGTGCAGGGGCAAGTTGTCAGGGTTATCCAATCCACCAAGTCAGGAGTTGTATTACTTCTCTGTAGTTTAAATGAGAGATTTGGTGCTGGATTTTAATGCCTTACAATTAAAAGTGGCAGATTTTAGACATGGACTTGGTACAACACTTCTCTGAGAGAAATTTCAAGGTAGATTTTGGCATGCAATTTTTGAAAGTTCACTCATGAGTACATTTAAAAAAAAATCCTTGGTATGAGCTTAAGCGAATGCCCCACATTCATGAGCATTGTTGGAATAAAACAAGCAATGAAATATTTTGATTTCTAATGGTATTGTTAATCCTTTAATTATTAATTTAAATGTTTAATTCCTGTTTTATTCATTGGCACGTGACATCCACTTAAGGGGATGTTGTACACCCTATCTCTGCAATGTTATTTTAGCTATATTTAGGGATGTTACTTCGAAGCTATTAGTCCTAGGTACTTGAAATTTTCACATGTACAGTAGCATATGTGGAGCATATTTTGCTCTTACAATCTTCATGTGACACAATTTGAATATATTTTATAAATAAATTGAAAGTAAAAAATTGAAAATTATATATGCAAGTAAAAAAACTTGTTTGCACGATAGTGCAGAATAGTGACCATGATTGAAAGTTTAATTTACTAAATTTCAGGATTGCCAACCTATAAATAACTAAATAACTGTACTGTAATATTACTAATTACCTAACTTGGGCAGGAAGTAAAACCACTGCCCTTTATGTATAGGCCTACTATATACAAAAATATATAAAAAGGTAGTATTAATATACTTTATACGAAACAAATCACTGCATTTTAAATGAACTAAACTTTCTTTGAAACAATATAAAACGATACATTTGTACTTGCTGCCATTTTATGCCTGATTGGTGTCATGGCCTGCTGTAGTCTCAACTAAATTATTTTCGGCATTTAGCATGCATACTTTGGCTAGACACTAACGTCAGTTGTTTATAATGAACACAAATATTTCCAACAAAGATATTATTTTACTATTTATTATTTTGAAAACACCATCGTGTAATAAATAATGTACAACACACAAAAACAAAGGTGATAATTAATAGTATATGAAACATCTTTAGTACAAAAGAACAAAAGATTACAGCTTTATAAGGTTCTTGCAAGACCAGTATTAAGATATGGTAGTGAAGCATGGACAATATGAAGAAGAGATGAATGCTGAATAACAGCAAATGAGATATATACCCTACAGCAGGCTATACAAAGTGGGACCATAAAAGATATGAGGAAATGATGGAAGAGTTGGATGTAGAACCCATTCTCCATCATATACAATACTACCAGAACAACTGGAAAGCCCATCTTTAACGAGTGCCATCTCACAGAATTCCAAAAGCTATGCTTCATTACTGCCCTCAAGGCAAAAGATCACAGGGACATCCAGAAAAGCACTGGATGGAAAATTCCTCTTTGAGACCGTAACAGGACACATGGCCTACTACTTGCATGGATGATGATGATGATGACAACACATGTTTGTGAAGTGTTTTACAGAATCTCGGAAATTAAAAACCAGTCAATTCCTCACTTCTGTAAAAACCACTTCCCAACATCGCATTGTAATATACTATTTTCTGGAAAGGAATTCAAAGCTACAAAAAACACGGAATGCTTAAAACATATGCAATTATATGCTTATCATGTTTCATAAGGCTAGGTCTTTCTGTAATGGTACTGTACATCAACTATATGTAGACTTCAAAAGGGCATATGATTCAATTAAGAGGGAGAAGTTATATAGTATCCTGCTGGAGTTCAGAATTCCTAAATGGCACAAAGACTAGGGTGCGTGTAGGCAAACAGTGTTCGGATACTTTTGAAATCCAGAATGGGTTGAAGCAAGGAGATGCACTATCTCCTCTACTATTTAATTTTGTACTAGAGCTTGCCATCATTCTTTAGAGGATGAAGAAGGTCTACAACTCAATGGTATTAATAAGCTGTTAGTTTATGCTGATGATGTAGTACTATTGGGCGATAGCAAAGTGATACTAAAGGCCAACATGCACACACTATTGAGTAACACTAAGAAATTGGGACTGGAAGTAAATATCAATAAAACTAAATATATGGTCACACATAGAAATACATTATATAATGGAAATGGAAAGCTAATGACAAATGAGAGAAATTTTGAGGAAGTGGCTGAATTCAAATACGTAGGAACAATAATCATAAATAGGAATGAGATGCACAAAGAAATTAAACATAGGCTCAATTCTGGAAATGCGTGCTATTATGCATTACAGAGACTCTTGATGTCCCAACTCCTTTCAAAAAACGTTAAACTGAAAATATATAAAACTATTATTCTACCAGTTATATTATATGGATGCAAAACATAGACTCTTACTTTAAGGGAGGAAAGGAGAATAAAAGTTTTAGGAACATTTTTGGACCAAATAGAGAGACGGACAGGTGAATGGAGAAGACTACATAACAGTAAATTACAGGGTCTTTATAGGATGCCAGATATAATAACAGTTAAGTCTCATAGACTGTGATGGACAGGACATGTGGCATAAATAGGGAATGAAAGATGTGCATGGAAGCTTCTTATAGGAAAACCAGAGGGAAAATGCCCAGTTGGTAGACCAAGAATAAGGTGGGAGAATAACATTAACTATGATTTGAAAGGAGTAGATTATACAGGGAATGATTGGAAAACATTAGTTCAGGATAGGGATGTATGGAGAGCTTATGTCTGTGCAGCCATAAACCTAAGGAGTTTGATAGTGCCAGTGAGTTAATTAGCTAGTTAGCTAGTTATAAGGCATATGCTATTAGAAGACATCGGGCAGAGCTCTGTGTGGCTAGTGCATTTCGTATAGCCTATCATATTCGAGCGGTGTTGTACAGTTGGCACTAGGCAACTCCTAGCTGTAAATCTATGTTTGGCATTTTTCATTGTGTTGAAAAAAGTATTGATCAGATCTCACTTTGAAGTGCACCACTGAATAGAGCATGAAATTATGAATCCGACAGTATAATGATCATTCTCATGCACCTTATATAGCTAGAGTTATGAGCATCTGTTGACACAACTAAACAACATATCCATTTTTTTCTGTCTCTTTCCCTCTTACATACCGTTATCTGACAATGGCGCACAAAGAGTGAACTAGGATTGACTTAATAGTGAGTAGAGAACATATTTTTAATGACTCGCCTCATATAATTTCAAATTTCTTTGATACCGGCGGTTTCAGACAATATCTTGTCCCTCGTCAGTCATGGCTTCCACTGATGAAATTCTCTGGTTGTCAACAACCAGAGGATTTCATCAGTGGTAGTGAGTGGGGAACATATTTTGACGACTCACCTTATATAATTTCAAATTTCTTTGATACCGGCAGTTTCAGACAATATCTTGTCCCTCTTCAGTCATGACTTCCATTGATGAAATTCTCTGGTGTCAACAACCAGAGAATGCCATGACTGAAGAGCGACAAGATATTGTCTGAAACTGCCGGTATCAAAGAAATTTGAAATTATATGAGGTGAGTCGTTAAAAATATGTTCTCCACTCACTATTAATAATATAACCTCATTAATGTTTACTTCCCAATATTAATTTAAATATAGGATTGGCTTGCCGCATATATCTTCTAATAGCGTGCCTGGTTTAGTTAGGACTTACACTTTTCTAGTAATGTGAACTTAAATACACCTAAAATAACATTGTGCAGATAGGGTGTACCACATTCCTGTAAGCTTGTAGCAATAATTGAAATAAAAATGAACTTAGAAGAGTATGGTTGTGAGAACATATGTTTGTACTTGTGTGTGTCTGTGTGTGGATTTGTGAACACTTTGTTTCTCTGTTTGCCCTCATGCGGTGCAGCTTTACATGCAAGAACTGAATAAGCAAAGGGAGATGCTGTACACTGTGGAATTGGTATGTTCACCTCACTTCACTCACTCACTCGCTGTGTGCTTTGGTGTTGACCTCTTTTCATTTTTGTACTGTTTACAGACATCTGCTTGTTTCCAATGTTCTCTGCCTAAAAAGTGGAAGTAAACAAATTAAACAATTACTTTTTTAAAATTATTTTTCACTGAGAGTAATTGATGTTATAATTACAAAGAAATAAACATTATCTCAGTCAAAACATAAATTTATTGTGTCGACGTTTCAATCTCCATATGTGAGATCATTTTCAAGACATGGTTGTTTATAAATATATTGTACATAGTTACCATCATCAAGACAATTTTTTTAATATAAATATGTATAAAAAATTAATTGTCTTGATGATGGTAACTATGTACAATAAATTTATAAACAACCATGTCTTGAAAATGATCTCACATAAGGAGATTGAAACGTTGATACAATAAATTTATGTTTTGACTGAGATAATGTTTATTTCTTTGTAATTATAATATGAATTACTTACTATTATACATAATCAATAAAAACCCAAATCACCATAGTATATTGACTATGTATAATACAATTTTATCACCAAGAAGATCTTATTATTTACTAAATTTTAGTAATGATTCATTTGATTATATTATTCTTGTAAGTTCTTGATTCCCTCAACGAGATTAGGCGCTCTCCCCCTATAGGGAAGAAATTGAACCATACTAATTTAGTTACACTTGTTTTCATATAGATGCCATTGGAGTGGCCCATGGTCAGCGTTCTGCCTCATTGGTAACCAAGGTAGTACTAGGACAGGGAAATTCAGTAAATTTTGCTTAGAGACCTTTTTATTTGGGCTTAAGGGATCTTTTACGAGCCTGGAAATCTTCAGGCTCGGGATCCACGGCTTAAAGTCCCTCCCGGAGGACTTGCTCCTTGGATTTTTCCATCCTAAAAAAATCCATTGACCCCGGCCGGGTTTAAACCTGCGACCCTCGGAACCAGAGGCAAGGAGTGTAACCACTAGTCCGCCACGGCCGATGGTTTTTATTATTAATGGAACAATTATTTACTAACTTCAGTAAAGAAATGTTTTAAATACTAATATAGTACTTTTTTTTTTAATCCGTCTTCCTGAATTAGAATTGATTTTTATTCAAAAAAAAACTTTGTTAAATTATTGAATCATGAAGACCTTTCAAAAAAAAGTTTCATGTTTAGCATGCTATTTGGTACTAATTAGAATTGATCTTTATTCAAAAAAACTTTGTTAAAATATTAAATCATGAAGGCCTTTCAAAAACATGTTTTATCTTCAGCACGCTATTTGATTGGAGGGAGATGGAAGATCAATTAAGGCATTATTAGCAATTTTAAGTAATGGATGACTGACTCGTAATGGTTTATTCATTATCTTATCTGGTGGAGAGGGCCTCTAAAGATGTTAATAATTTTTAATATACCAGTTAGAATGGATTTTTATTAAAAAAACTCCAAGCACGACAGGCCTAGAAGGCCCTTGGCCTACCAACTGGCTGCTGGCCTCACATCCACATGTGTTAATCACATATGTAGACGATCATCTAGCCAGTGTAGGGGTGACATGTGGTCAGCATGTCAGGTCCCCCAGCCATTACAGCTGGTTTTCTCAACCTGGAGTCGCTACTTATTGTAGCTACTTAAATGCCTCACGATGCTGGTTGGGCACCGGTCCCATACTGGCCGAAATTCCATGAGAAAATTTCTTCCCCCATGGAGACTCGAACTAGCGCAAGTCCCGTAGCTCTGCGCCAAGGCTTCTTGCCTTATCACTCGGCTATGACGTGGGACTTTATTAAAAAAAACTTTGTTAAATTGTTAAATCATGAAGTCCTTTCAAAAACATATTTAATGTTCAGCATGCTATTTGGTTCCACCAAATGGCATGCCGAAGATGAAACAGGTTTTTGAAAGGCCTTCATTATTTAATAATTTAACAAAGTTTTATTTTAGATGAAGTGAGAAGATTGCTAAATCTACTGATGCTCCAGCATGGGCAATTCTTCTAGCTAAGGAAGGGTAGACAGTTCAGCCTGTACCTGCCCCACTTTTGACTATTCTACTTGCCAGAAGGAGGGTAAGAGAAGGTGGGAGAAGTCAAAATCTTATATTATTTATTCGAGGGAAGGCCATGACATTTTCATTGTAAAGATATTGATCTTCAATCATACATTTTTTTAAGGATTCTATAATCACCATAGTATCTTCAATATTAAGCTCTTTTTAAGCTACTTAAATTAATAAAACAAATTCTAATTGAGGAAGACGGATTAAAAAAAGGTACTATATTATTATTTAAAACATTTTAATACATAACCTCAATTGTGATAACAATGAATGTTAAAAATGTTGATTTCAGTAATGATTCAGTTGTTTTTATATTGTTAAAATTTTTATATTGTTAAGATAAAAAATCCAAGGGAAAATTCCTCCAGGAGGGACTTTAAGCCATGGGTCATGAGTCTGAAGTTTTTTAGGCTCATAAAAGAACCACAGGCCTGAATACAGAGGCCTCTTTGCAAATTTTTATGACTGTTGTCCATTCAAGTAATATCTTAGTTGCTCGCCAAGAGTCTCACTGAGGCAATATGCCAACCCCATATCACTCATTGACATCTATGGGTAAATAAAGTAACTAAATAAGTTTGGTTGAAACACTCCCACTAGGGAGTGCCTAATCCCCACATGTGGTGTAAAAATTTAGAAAATAATTGTTGCATTTGTTTTCCTCCACTTATTAGTTGGAGGAGCATCTTGGGATACTCAAATTCCTAATGTGTTTGCTAACCTTCAGAGATTTTCAGTCTGTAATATGAATTAATAAATTACAATAGGAAGTAACATTTTGAGGTTCTTTTTAATAAATAAGGTGAATCTAGAATCATCTTACCTCATAAATTGTTGTGTTCTATTTGAACATGCTCTGATATGCTATGCATACCATCATCGGCTTTTCAGACTGTTGAATTTTATGTTGTCGGCTCCCACTTCATCTTTTGACTGACTGAAGAACTTGTAAATCAAATATTTTTCCTGGGAATTTCAAAATTTCAGTAGAACAATATCCAGCTTCTATTAATCTTGTTAGAAATTAATTTAAGCACTAGAGTCTCTGGTGTGTATTTTTTAGAGAATTGAAAATTCTATATTTTGTTGCTTTTGGACTATTTTTAGCTTTCGGAATTATTAGTTAATTTATTTCTCAAATTATTTTGTATTCTATCATGAGAAGTATTTACACACTTTCATTAGAAATATAATATTTATTACTATATTTTTCATTGTTTCTAATTTGCCTTTAAAAACTTTAGAAGTCTGTATGAATAAATTATTTTGAAGTGTCTCTTGATTAGCATTTTTATTTTTTGTTGCTTCACAATTTCCTTTACAGACATTGGAAAATTCAAATTATTTTTAATTGGCTCAAAGATTATTTACAGAAGTCTGGTTTCTGAAACTTTTATAGCATGCTTATGTCCAGTTTATCAAACCTTTAGCACACTTATGCCCAGTTTCTCAACATTCAGCCCAGTTTTTTTGAACCCAGTTTCTCAAACCTTTAGCACATTTAAACCCAGTTTCTTGAACATTTAGTATAATTATGCCTAGTTTCTTTAACATTTATCACACTTATGCTCAGTTTCTCTAACATTTATTACACTTATGCACAATTTCTCTAACATTTATTGTACTTAGCTTATTTTGTTTAACATTTATTGCACTTTTGTTCGGTTTCTTTAATATTTATTATACTTATGCTCTGTTTCTTTAACATTTATTAAACTTATGTTCAATTTCTTTAACATTTATTACACCTATGCTCAGTTTATTTAACATGTATTACACTTATGCTAGGTTTCTCTAACATTTATTGCACTTATACTCAGTTTATTTAACATTTATACACTTGTGTTCAGTTTCTTTAACATTTATTGTACTTATGCTCTGTTTCTTTAACATTTATTATGCTTATGCCCAGTTTCTTTAACATTTTAACATTTATTACACTTAAGCTCTGTTCTTTAACATTTATTACATTTATGCTCAGTTTCTTAACATTTATTACACTTATGCTGGGTTTCTTTAACATTTATTACATTTATGCTCAGTTTCTTTAACATTTATTACACTTATGCTCAGTTTCTTTAACATTTATTATATTTATGCTTAGTTTCTTTAACACTTATTACATTTATGGTTAGTTTCTGTAATATTTAGCATACTTATATGCAGTTTATCAAACTTCTTTAGCACATTTATGAAGTTTCTGAAAATCTGGGACACTTATTATCTGTTTCTCAATCTTTAGCACATTTATGATCTCAAAACTTGAGGTATCTGTCCAGTGCTTATAATTCTTTGCTGTGTTGCATGAACATTGTCAGCAGCCTTAACCTCAACAAATGCATCTTTGTGAACCCGAATCTCTTTTTAAATTCACTGTCACTATACATCACATAATATAAAATTGAACATCTTTGTTAAAGACAATTAAAATACTTTAAAAATATATTAACATTGCAAAATATACCAGCTTTGCATGCATTCAGTACTTATAGAGTAGATATATCGTATCACAGCTCTGTGAGTTGCCAGACCTATTATCAAACCAGTATATTATGTTCTTGCAACAGAAAAACATGTGTTAACAATTTGATACTATGGCTCGCTACCGGGGGATCATTCTCACTTGTTTTCTTGTAATAAAACACAATAGATGATTGTGTAAAATTCCACAATAACTTTATTTGATTCTATAAACTTTCAGTGACATGTCACTCACAAATTGCTACAATGATTAATCTTGCTATAAAGTTTATCTATGAAACACTTATTTCCAGTCACTAATGCTTTCACTTGCCACAGTTTCTTCTCTTTCACAGCTCACTGTATCGCTGTCACAATACAACTAACTGACCCCCGACCTTGGCAACAGTTTGTATTAGCCAGGAAAGGAAATTTCTCAGCGTCAGTTGAGATATTTATAGTATAGAAGTTTTGGGAGTCAGAGCCTATGGGAAGGAGGGGTAGATGCATACAGAACTTTCTGGAATGGAAGTCTAGACGCATTGATAGTCTGCATGGGTCTTTCAATTCACGAGTCAATGGGTGGATTTCTCAACCAAAGTGAAAACCTTGACTGTGGTTTTCCAATTTTATATTGTTTCTATAACAACCATAAAAAAACTGAAAATCTGCAGCTGTTGATAACAAAAACAAATGTCTAATTCATGTCTATGGTTTCATAACAATTTTAGTCATTTTTTATAGGTAAAGTGATCCCTCTACAGGTCTTAGGAGGCCCTTGGGATAGTAGGAGGTTGAGGCTCCCACTTTTCTAGAAAATCGCTGGGTTGTCAGCCCTGCGTGACGGCTGCCTTTATCCCCCAGAACAAGAGTCTGGTACTCATTTCCGTTAGAGGCTGAGTCGAACCCAGGACCATAGTGCCGCCAGAAGGTTTGGGACACTTTAGAAATCCTGACCCCACTGGGACTCGTAACCTCGACCTTCCGGCTTGCAGCACGATGTCTTACCCACTATGCTATGGCATGTCCCATTTTTATGGGTGTTGTAGAAAAAATAAAAAATCGGAAAGCCACGATCGTGGTTTAGACTTCGGTTGAGAAATCTGCCCGATAACTCATAAATGTATTTCCATCAATGTGAGACCACTACCCTTGCCATCACTGCAAAATTCAAATGCTGCAATTACAATGAGTCACAATTCCATTATAGAACCAGAATCTCACATTCAAGAAACTAGGCGTTACTATTTAACAATATCATTCGTTTCATAGATTTTTGTATCCCCATTCCAGGAGTAGAGTTTTGGATAAGAT
Organism: Diploptera punctata; assembly: GCA_030220185.1. NCBI lineage: Eukaryota > Metazoa > Arthropoda > Insecta > Blattodea > Blaberidae > Diploptera > Diploptera punctata. The sequence goes on from JASPKZ010007561.1 coordinate 909,653, forward strand.
CCTCCATCTGTCGCAGTTATTTTATGTATCTGGCTCCATCATTTTCATACATTCAACTCCTCTTTTTCAGCATTACCCTTAACTTGTTCTCACCATCTATATTTCTCTGTGGTTTAGAGGTAGTGTGTTGCCTTGTCACACAGCGGGCCCGAGTTTGATCCCGGTCGGGACAAGTTTTCCTGGGTGAGGTTTTTTTTTGGAGTTTTTCCTCATCTGTACGATAAATATCAGGAAACTTTAAGGCCCAAATGGTCCCCAAACACCATCTGACCATCATTATCATCAATATCATATTCACCTAATTACTTAAGTTTAGTTTAAGGCCTCTCCTGGCGCATCATTACTATCATCATCAACTCTCATATCATCAGGGCAGCGTATCCCTGCCTTCCAGGTGCCCCAACCTTAGAAGTGGGTTACAAGTGTGCCATATCAGGAAAGAAATGTCGAAATGACAACCTTGGGGCATTTGAAAAAAGAAAAGCTCTTGGTCACTTTCCCCTAATCTAAATTTCAGTGCCTGTCTAGGTATCCTTCCAGTATTGTCTTTTTTTCTTTCATTTCATCTCGTAATTTTTTCAACTTCAAAATTTCTCTTAACTTCAGTGTTCTGTTTTCAATCTTTTATCCAATCATGCATAAACATTTCACCACTGTTCCTTAAATTCCTCTCAAGTCCTTCTTTGTTGTTAAAGTTAAATATTAGAATAAATAAATACCTTGGCAGGTGTTGTCATCCTCAACTAGGTTAAAAACATTTAAAACTATAAGCCTTTAAGAAACTGGCTTTCATCTTCAACAGAAGGGCTTGCATTGTTGTCATTTTATATAATTTCAAATAGAGGATTGTATGAGCTGTGTGTGTTCTCATTTAAAATCAGTTTGTTTAGGTAAACTTTTATAACTCACCTCATATTCTTCTTCCTTTTTAAAGTAGTTTTAGAACTTTACACTTCAGTTCCATCTTCAGTAATTTTGTGATCGTTGTTCTGTCATCTTGAAGAGCCGCCTCTTGCTCCCTTCAAGACGACAGAACAACAGTCATGAAATTACTGAAGATGGAACTGAAGTGTAAAGTTCCAAAACTAGTTAAAAAAAAAAGAAGAAAAATATGAGGTGAGTGATAAAAAGTTTACCTAAATAAATATACCTCATAGTATGAATTCCTAAAAAGTAAAAATAATAAATCAGTTTGTTATTTCCTTTAAAATTTCCAATTCTTCTAGGATGTTTTTCTTTTCCACATTTCTTTCTTTGTGAATTATAGTAAGGGTGTTTTCTATTGTTTCCATGTGTTGGCTGGCATTGATGGCATGTTTGGCGTAGCTAGATTTTCATTCTGTGTACAGAAAATCTTTAAAATGTTCTTTAAATCTTGTATTAAAACCTCTGCTAGTTCCACCTATGTAGAATTTATTACAGTCTTTACATGTTAATTTCTGAACTCCTTTATTGTTGAATATATTGTTATCTTCTATGCCATAGGCAGAACTAACAGAAGTTTTAATACAAGATTTTGTGTATGCAGAAGGAAAATCTGCTGTGCCAAACATGTCATCAATGCCAGTCATTATCATAATCATCATCTTAAGGCACAACAACTTCAAAAGTGATAGTTTTGGCCTTCTCAACAATCCTCCTTCATGCCAATCTGTCTCTTGCCATATCCAAACTAGTCACTTTCATTTTCCTTAGATCGTTCATTGTGTCATCCTCTCATCTGATCTTCGCTCTGCCTCCTATAGGTTTCCATTTGTAGAGTTTTTTGACCAGTCTCTGATCATCCATTCTTATCAAATGCCCAAGCCAACCAATTCTGAAAGATAATGCCAGTCACCATATGGAAACATTAGAAAACACCCTTACTATAATGCACAAAAAAAAATCTGGCAAAGATAAACATCCTAGAAACAACTGGAAATTTTAAAGGAAATAAACAAGAAACTGATTTTAAATGAGATTACACCCAGCTCATGCAATTCTCTATATGAAATTATACAAAACAACAGTCAGCTGCACATGTCATTCTGCTGAAAATGGAAGCTGGATTCTGAAAGGCCTACAGTTTTAAAAATTTTAACCTAGTTGAGGTCAGTTGCACCTCCCTAGATATTTATTTATTTACTTTAATATTTTACTTTATGACTATTCACCACGATGGAATTTTGTTAATATTGTATTATAAATAGTTTTTACAATTTCTTATAAAATTCTTTATTTCGTAAATATTTTTAGAATACATTACAGTTTATCTCTTGACTTTTTTTTGCACCTAGTTTGGGGTATTTTCTCACCCATTTTAAATTACGAGGTCAACATCATTGCACACAATATACAGGTCACTCCAAACTAACATATAAACAATTTTATATATTTTGATGTTATATCAAATTTAACATGTTCAGATCTGGACAAATTTATCTTTTGAAAAGAAAAAATTAATATCTGAACTGGGAATCGAACCCCACCTCTGACTCTGTATGCGTCCAGTCCACTACAACATTCAAGACATGGTAAAACGCCAACATTTCTTTCCACTTAATTGTATAAGTGGAAATAAATGTTTGCATTTGTACTACCTCCCAAATGGTGTAATGGATAGAGTCAGAGGTCCTGGGTTTGATTCCCAGTGTTGATGTTAATTTTTATTATAAAAAAATAAATGTTATATATATTTATAATTTTTTTCAGCATACATGTTTATTTAATAATGTTGGTTCTAATTAATATTTTAATAGAAAATATCATTATGAGGTATATTTTAATAAATTCTAGAGTCAGTTTAAACATAATTAGTAGATATTTAGTTTTAGGAAGTGATATTTTGAGGTTATTTTAATTATAATATTTTTAGTCTGATCATCTTACCTCAATATTAATGTTGATTTGTTCTTGGACATGTTTCAAAACAATTCTGTTTTATCGTCAGCTTGTCCAGTCTGGTTTGATTTATGTTGCATTATGTTGCACAACCTGGATGTCGATGTCAGCTCCATCCTGGAGCTCCATTCTGACGATAAAACAGAATTGTTTTGAAACATGTCCAAGAACAAATCAACATTAATATTGAGGTAAGATGATCAGACTTAAAATAATATAAATAATTAATAGATATTACTTTTTTTTAGGAAATAACACTATGAGGTATTATTTATTTAAGTAAATTCTTATCACTCTCCTCATATTATTCTTCTTCTTAGACTAGTTTCAATACCTTATTTGGTTCCATCATCAGTATTTTGACGACCGTTGTTTGTCATCTTGACGGCTCTTCTCGACAATAGAACAAGTTGTTAAAATACTGATGATGGAACCGAATAAGGTTTTGAAACTAGTCTAAGACAAAGAATATGAGGTGAGTGATAAGAATTTATATAAATAAATAATAGAATTCTTGAGAACATGTTTCAGAATGTTTGCATTCTATCATCCACTTGTTCTGACTGTTGAATTGGTAGGTTGACGATTCCTATTCCCTCGTTAGCTTGACTGATGAACTACCAAATCATATCCTATTCTCCGGGAATTTCAAAATTCATGACATTATCCTTATACTTCTGGATGTAAATTTTCTCCCAAACTGTCAGTTCTTTGGATTTTTTGTTTTGATAATATTGCATTCTCTTCAATTCTAACCAAGCATTGAGCAGCTATTGCAGATTTATCTACTTCCCCAGTTTTTTACATATCTAAGATGTTCTTTCATTCTTATAATGTTCAATTTTTTGTTTTGTCTTACTCATGTACATTTTTTCTGGTAAAAACCCCAGGAATTTACGAGATAAAATGTGCTGATTGCAAAAAAATATATGAAGATTGACATAGTTAAATAAATAAAAAATAACCATACATCATGTATTTGCCAAAGTATAGGACACCTTTTAGAAACTTGTTATGTATTTTAGTTGTTATTTTGATTATTATAGTAGTTTACTTACTACAGTAGTAATGTAAATATAATATGGATGGATCAGAGAACAAGTGCAGCATGTCATGTTCAGATGTTAAAATTATCTTTATATTTAAAAATTAGTATCTGTGAGTCCATCTGTCTGTCTATCTGTTCATATGACCAATTTGAATGGAGTTTTTACCATCATTTACAGATTTTTTTTGGGACAATTGACATATATAACAAATTGCCGTATGTGCTATAGGGCAGGACTAAAAAAAGGCATCTGTGCACTAGAAAAATCACTTTTTGAACACTTTAATGGCTTATGCTGCTTAAAAACTCCAAGCACGACAGGTCTAGAAGGCCCTTGGCCTATCATCCGGCTGCTGACCTCACATCCACATGTGTTAATCACAGATATTGACAATCATCTAGCCAGTGTAGGGGTGACATGTGGACAGCATATCGATTCCCCCAGCCGTTATAAGCTGGTCTTCTCAACCTAGAGCCACTACTTATTATAGCTACCCAAATGCCTCACAATGCTGGGTGGGCACCGGTCCCATACTAGCCAAATTCCATGAGAAAATTTCTTCCCCCATGGGGACTCGAACCAGCGCAAATCCCGTAGCTCTGCACCAAGGCTTTTGGCCTTAAGCACTAGGCTATGGTGCGGGACTATGCTGCCTAAACCATAACAAATTAATGTACTAGAATTGAATATCTTAAATAAAGTCCACGATAGCGTATGTCTATCTTTTACGGATAAATCATGAAGGCTTTTCAAAATAATTTAATTTAATTTAACGAAGTTTTTTTGAATAAAAATCAATTCTAATTGAGGAAGACAGATTAATAAATAAAAGGTACTATATTATCGTTTAAAACATTTTAATTTCCCATATAACTTATATAGACATGTGCTAGATAATACATGTTTTTATTTCCTTTATTTCGAGTGTTAGCAAACTACGTTTTCTTACACACTTAAAGGTAAAAATATTATTCGACTAATAAAAATGCAGTCATACATCTGGTTTGTTTACATTACAACTGGAACTTACCTTGGAAGAAGCATAATCTGGTGTATTCCAACTTTTCCATTTTCTCATCTAATGAAATTAAACTAGTATAGAATAGCTCTTTTTTAAAACAAAATCAGATATGCCATTGGAATAAAAGAAGGTAGGTATTCTCCAAAAATCTGTGAAGTGTGACAATTCGTACTTTGGGTTTACCTGAAAGTTTTAATTTGAAAATCACTCTTTTTCCACAAGGTAACTGGGTACATACAATTTAATTAACAAAAGAAAGATATATTTTGTGAATGAACAAAATTGCACCATAAATTTGAATTGCTGAGAGATTTGCAATTCCTGGATGATGGTCTTTTTTTCTCTTTCTTATGATTTTATAGGTTATAATAACTTAAACACACGTTTGAGAGAAAATTTATCTCTAGCTGTACTCTATATCAAACATCTCACTATTCCTCATTCTTCCTTTTTCAGCCACCCGACCCTTACTAAATATTTGGAAATACTTTACAACATGTGGTGTGAAAAATTATTTCAGTTATAAAAATGTTTGTACCTTATTAACACAGCCATCCTCAAAAACATAAAAAAAATAACTTATAAAACTAGAAATAAATTAAATAACCAAATATCTAATAAAATGGAAAAAAATAATAAATAAGATGCCAACAAACACGAAGCAGTTTACTCTATGGAATCACAGGATGCAGCCAACATATACACGATATTTAACGAACCTAAAAGCTAACCTAACACTATTAAAAACTCTATCTTGTGAAAGAATGCAGTGCCCAAAAATAGTCAGTTCTGAAATTCTAAAGTATATCTGTACAGTTAATTAGTATGTACTCTATGTTGGCTGCACTGGAACATATCTTTATTGTTGTATAGAATATTCATTAAAATCAATATGGCTGCCACATATGTATATAAATATCATAGAAAAATATATTGAGATAATCATTAGAAAAAATTAAAAATTATTGTAAATAGTGGTAAATAATTATATTATTTTTAGTCTGATCATCTTACCTCAATATTAATGTTGATTTGTTCTTGGACATGTTTCAAAACAATTCTGTTTTATCGTCAGCTTGTCCAGATAAAACATAATTGTTTTGAAACATGTCCAAGAACAAATCAACATTAAAATTGAGGTAAGATGATCAGACTAAAAATAATATAATTAAAATAACCTCAAAATATCACTTCCTAAAATTAAATGTTAGTGGTAAATAATTTTGAAAATGAAACCCTAAGACTAAAATTTGACAGTAGTTTATGAAAGAATTAAAAAAAAGTCATATCACAGGTTGTAAAGTTTAGCCAAATATTTCCTTAGACAATATAATATGTAACCAGGTATATTTTTACTCTTTTATATTTTGCATTTTCTTTATTAACCCAATTATTTAATCAAATTATAGATTATTATTATTATTATTATTAATATTATTATATTTGAAAAGAAAAATATACACCTAGACTGGGGTTTGAACCCAGGACCTTTGACTCTCTATGTCAATGCTCTTCCATCTGAGCTACCTAGGCCTCCAATCTAAACACATATTTTTCTCTTATACATAGTTAATTCCCTAACCCCAAATGCTACGAGCCATTGCTACGATTTTTGCAAATGGCGGCTTCTTCATTAAGAAGACTTTTTATTGGGAATTTAAACATTACTTATAAAGCCAGTAGTGCATCTTTCAATGTTAATACTATTCGTTTTTAAACATCTTAATGATGGAACATTATATTTGAAAAGAAAAATATATGCCTAGACTGGGGTTTGAACCCAGGACCTATGACTCTCTATGTCAATGCTCTTCCATCTATTATTGTTGTTGTAGTGTTTTACTATTTTTTGTTTTTTTACATATCATCTGTATATTGTGTAGCCTATGTTTATTATTTATTATTAATAAAGTTGTAGATAATTCATAATTGTTAATATCTGTATAATTTAACCTGGTGAAGTGAACAGAAGATCTTATGGTCTTAACTCCATCAGATAAAATAAATAAACCATTAACACAATTTCTGGACATGGTCTGCTTGTGCTCTGAACCATCTATGTTATAGAAACCTTTTTTCAAACTTTTATCTAAGGCTAAGTTTGGAGTGACCTTCTTTATGCTTTTTGTGTTGTTAGTGTTTACAATTAGTGCAATGCTTTTATTGTTTGTAAGTATATTAGCATTTGTGTTTATGCTAGTATTTTTTTTTAGTTTTAATTTATTGCACATAGTTTAGCTTTATGTAGATTTGTAAATAATTCAGTTATTTATTTATTCCAGTTATTTACAAACATTCAAGGTTATTGAAGGAAGTTGAAAGAGTGTTTTGATGTAAAGAAACCATAACTTATTACAAGGGAGCAGTTGTTTTTGTGATAAGAGTTAAGATTACAACATAGTATATGCTTTTTTTTAGTTAATTGAAAATTATTTAATTAATATAGAGAATTTTAATGACTCACCTCATATTTGTAGATTTCTTGAAGACTAGTTTCGATACATTGCATATCATTATCAATTCCTTCTAACGTTGAATCGGCAATTAGTGGTCCTGTAGGTTGATTTCTGCTCCATCTGTTGGCTGACTGATGAACTTCCAAATTAAATCTCTTTCCCCAGGAATTTCAAAATTTATGATTTTCTTTTTATTTTTACGGATGTGAATTTTTTCCCAAATTGTGAGCTCCTCAGATTTATTTAACTGTTTCAGTAACTTAGCCTTTGTTTTGATTCTGTGTTTTTCTGACCATGGAAAAATGCAGATTTTTCTATTTCTCCATTTTTAACAATTCTACGGCGTCCTTTCAATCTTGTATTCAAGTTCTTTTTGTTTTTCCTATGTCTATTTTGTCACAATCTTTGCAATTAATTTTACTTATCCCTAATTGTGAAAATGAGAAGTTTACAATCTTATAAATATAACTTAAAAATGTGGAATATTATTGGTTATACAGGCATTGTATCTGGAAACCACATTCTGGCTGACACCAGTGAGTTCTTGAAGGTAGATCTTCAACAGGAAATGTATGAATAATGAACTTTTATAGGAAAAAATCACCATGAGGTTTAATTTAAGATTAAATTAAAATGCTTCATACCTCACCTCGTATCCAGTCTTCTAATTAGACCGTGGTTTCAAAGCCTGGGCAGCTTCATCTTCAGTAATTTCTCGTCGACTGATGTTATGTCAATCAGAAGATCTACTTCTTCTTCCCTCTGTCGGTGGACTGATAAACCTCCAGATCCAATCAGAATCCGCAGGGATTTTGAAGTTCATAAGTTATTCTTTCTTGAAAGAAAAGAAAAAAGAAATAATTTTGAAGTTCATAAGTTTTTCTTTCTTGAAAGAAAAGAAAGACAAGAAAAAATAAAGAATTTTGAAGTTCATAAGTTTTTCTTTCTTGAAAGAAAAGAAAGAAAAGAAAAAAGAAAGAATTTCGAATTTCATAAGTTTTTCTGTCTTGAAAGAAAAGAAAGAAGAAAGAATTTTGAAGTTCATAAGTTTTTCTGTCTTGAAAGAAAAGAAAAAAGGAAGAATTTCAAAATTCATAAGTTTTTATTTCTTAAAATAAATAAATAATAGTTTTAAAAAACTAAAACAACACGCTTTATTAGAAAACCGAAGTAAAAAATGAAATATAATTTTAATTTCCAACATGCTTGGGATAAATAATTTTACCATCAAAAGCGTGGGATGCTCTTTATCAATTAATATATATGATAATAAACAGATATTGGTAAAAGTAAAGTCTCTAAAAAGAAAATGTAAAAATCATACAAAGCATCCCACGCTTTTGATGGTAAAATTATTTACCCCAAGCGTGTTGGAAATTAAAATTATTTTTCATTTTTTACTTCAGTTTTCTAATAAAGCGTGTTGTTTTAGTTTTTTAAAACTATTATTTATTTTTTAGTTTTAATATTTTACAGAATAAGATAAAAATGTAATTATCTTTAAATTCGATACTATTGTAGTATGAGCTAAAAGTAATACTCTTCTAAAAAAAAACCTCCCAGCCGGATTTGAACCAGCGACCTATAGATTACTGAAGTTATATACCACTAGAGTTCACCGCTCTACCAACTCAGCTCTTACAACGATTGACTAAAAAGTCGACAAGTCCGCAACCTATTATACCAGTTTTCATTTTTTTGATTTTCTGATGATTCTGGCCAGGATTTTAGAAACAAAATATGACATTATTCTATTGTCACGGGTCTTTTACAAGTACACAAAGGTTCAAGTCGATCCAATGTTTCTAAGTGGGTGAAAATCGTGTTCTAAGATTCCGTTACATAGATACAAAGACACTTTTTTTTATTTTCTGACGATTCTGACCAGGATTTTAGAAACAAATATGAAAATATTGTATTGTCACAGGTCCTTTACAAGTATACAACGTTTCAAGTCGATCCAATCTTTCTAAGTGGGTGAAAATCTTGTTCAAAAATTCTGTTACATAGATATAAAGACACTTTTTTTGATTTTCTGATGATTCTGGTCAGGATTTTAGAAAATAGATATGGAATTATTGTATTGTCACGTGTCCTTTACAAGTATGCAAAATTGCAAGTCGATCCAATGTTTCTAAGTGGGTGAAAATCGTGTTCAAAAATTCCGTTACATAGATCCAAAAACACTTTTTTTGATTTTCTGATGATTCTGGCCATGATTTTAGAAACAAAATATGAAATTATTGTATAGTCACGGGTCGATTACAAGTATGCAAAGTTTCAAGTCGATCCAATGATTTTAAGTAGGTGAAAATTGCATTAAAAGATTCAGTTACTTAGATAGATAGATAGATACAGGTTAAGCTAATATAAAGCGTGTAAAAAGAAAGAAAGAAAAACTTATGAACTTCGAAATTCCCACGGATTCTGATTGAATCTGGTGGGTTTATTGGTCCACTGATAGAGGGAAGAAGAAGTAGTTCTTCTGATCAACATTACATCAGTCGATGAAAAATTACTGACGTTGAAGCTGCCAAGGCTTTGAAACTTTAGTCTAATTCGAAAACTGGCTGTGAGGTGGGGTGTAAGGCATTTTAATTTAATCTTAACATATGAATAAATTCATCCTGTATCCACCAGGCAGACTTGTACTTAAAATAAATTTTCCACATGAAAATACAATAACACCAGCAAAATCAGTCTCACAATCTTGATAACATAAAGCTGACTAACTGCATCCACATGAAGTGAAGGCCAAACTGGATGCACATGGCATCCGCTGAAGCAAGCTCCATGGCCCACTGTAAAAACCCCACTCAAGCGCTTACAATTTATAATGCAGACTCAGTAGATAGCTCATTGCTTCAAAGAGATATCTAGTATGCAAATAAGGTATTAATTGGATGGGAAAGGCCAATAAAATTTTGTTAAAGGCTCTAATTTAAGCTTAAGATTCTTTAATAGTCCAAAAATCTTTAGTTTTGGGACTCACAGCTTTAAGTCTCTCCTAGAGAATGTGTCCCTTAATTTTGGTCGTACTAAAAAATCCATTGACTGTTGCCAGGTTTGAATCCATGAGCCTTGGGATCAGAGGCAAGAAATGTAACTCCTAAACCACCAAGGGTGATAATTTAATCATTAACTGCAGTAGAAACAATATGCAAATGACATGAGTAATGAAATAAACCAAGGACAGAATTTGTTTGCTAAATGTTCTTCAATATTGTATATACTGTTTTCTAGTTTAAAGCAATTGTGACTTCTCTTCAGCAGCTGCAAGAATCCAGATCCATTTCTGTGTCCGGAGGACATGCTGCATGTCTTAACACATTCCTCTGTAACAAGTCACTGGGATCCTTATATCAAAACACTCAGTCAGCAATCAGTAGAATACTGTTCTACCCAGTATTATTGGATATCTGTTGTTGATATGATTTGAAATATTGATTTTTTAAATTTTGTGTAATAATAGTTGTACAAAATTTAAAAAAAAAGTATTTTTTACAATTTTTAAAAATGTTGTATAATACTTGGGTGTGTGTGAAAAGAGAGAGATCTCCATCTTGGGTGGGTGTGTAAAGAAAGATATCTCCAAAATAGTGAAAAAGTGAGTTATCTCTCTACAAAAGGCGACAATTTTTTTCTGTGTCATAAAAAAAAAGGAGTAAATACAATATGTGCATATTGGAAAATTAGACTGAAGTAATGGCTTTCGAAGGATTAAACCACAGAAGATGCAAAATAATGACCAAGAAAAAAATAATAGAACAAATAAACAATTTCATAAACTTGAAATTAAACAAATTTTATAAAATGCGCAAAACAATAAGAACTCTAAAAAACAAAACATTAAAATTACACAATTAAAACTCTACAAACTATGGTAGTACTTATGTTAACACATGCTTGTGAGAATTGGACACTTGATTAATCAGATGAAAGAAAAATAGAAGTAGCTGAAATTATATTCTTACGTTCAGTATCAGGCTATATGTTGTTAGATAAGAAATATAACGAAGAAATTAGAACTGCATTAAACATTTATGGATAAAATTCAAAATTCAAGATCTAACTTGCTCCAACATATAGAAAGAATGACACCCAATAGACTTCCACAAATTTTGCTTCACTACCAACCCAAAAGAAAAAGGACTATTGGATGCCCTATAACTAGATGGAGGGTTACGGTCTCTTTATGTGGAAACAGGTCTGTAGCATAATTCCATGATGTAGAAGAAGAAGAAAAAAAGAGAATATTGATATTGTAGGATAGAGAAATGCCTTATACTGACAATGGTAATTAGTTATTTTATGATTATTTCATAGTAACTCATAATTTTGGATTCTTGGTGTGTAAAAATATAAAATTGGGATGGATATATCTCTCTTTACACACCCACCAGATATGTACATGTCTCTCTCTACACACTCACCCAAAAAAAAAATATATATATATATATATATATATGTAAATAATTAGTGAAAATTTTACTTTCTTATTTACTACAAAACTTGAGAAAATGTACCTTAAAAATTAAAGCAGTTGGAATGGGTTAGAACATCTAAAAAAATACATATCGATGATAGGTAATGAAAACCTCGTAATTCCATCAGTCATTGAAAACCACATAACTCCAGTAACCAGCACAGAAACATGTGATGTATAACCTGTTGAGAAAATACAGACTTCAAATCTATTAATAACTTGACTTGTATTCTGTAGTAAAATATGTGGGAACTATTGCTTATCAGTTTTCATAATTATTTAAAACAGTTATTTGTTTCTCCTGTAAAATTTACTAAAATGGAGTTACGAGGTTTTCATTGCCCAGCATCAATATATCATTTTAAAGCTAAATATATATTATTTTAATAAGTAAGGTGAATCCAGAGTCACTTTACCTCGTAACATGTGTTCTATATGAACATGTTTCGATATACCATGCATACAATTGTCAGCTCTTCTAGACTGTTGAATTTTATGTTGTCGACCCTGGATGTTAGTTCTCATTCCATCTTTCGGCTGACCAAAGTACCTGTAAATCAAATCTTTCTCCATGTGAATTTTAAAATTCATAATCACTTTTTTTTTTGTTCTCCTGGATGTAGTTCTCCTCCCAAACAGTGAATTCTTTTGTATTTTTGAACTGTTTTTTATAATTTTGTGTTTACATCAAATTTATGCTTTTCTGACCAAGTGTGGACAGCCATGGAAGATTTTTGTACTTCTCCATTTTTACTTTTCTAATGTGTTCTTTCATTCTAATGGTCAAGTTTGTATTCGTTTTCCCTATGTATATCTTATCACAATCAACACATTTACTTAGGTAAATTCCTGATTTTTTCCATCATCAATATTTTCATTTTTATTAGTTTTGATTAGTTTATTCCCGGGAAAAATATTCGGTCAGCAAAAACATGGAGTGGGAGTTGACATCCAGGATCGACATCATAAAATTCAACAGTCTGGAAAAGCTGAAGATAGTACATATAATGTACCAAAACATGTAGAATTGAATACAACAATTTATGAGGTAAAATGATTCCAGATTCACCTTATTTATTAAGAAGAACTCATAATGCTATTTCCTACTGTAATTTATTAGTATATTATTTTAATTAATGTAGTAATATGAAGTAATCTGAATGAGAGATATAGTTTTTTTATTAAGAGTTATTCTTTACAACATTTAGTTGTGATGTAACATATACAATGTGTTCAGGAGCGTGAACGCAGGAGACAACATATGGTACTAGTAAAAGCATTGGAGTCTCGTAAACGACTTGAAGAACGTGAACGAAAGCGTCAAGAAATGAGGGCTGAAAAGATGGCAAGCAAAGAACGTAGAATGGAGCAACGTCGCATTGAGTTGGAACTCATCAGGGAATTAAGAAAACCTATAGAAGACATGGAAATATCAGGTAAGTTATAATTTATGATCTGCAAGAAGCTATTTGGTCCAAAATGTACCTTATTGTTTTAGCTTTTATTTTTCAGTTTTTCACTGTCAATCTGATCATCATTATCCAATCATTTATTCCTCGTGCTGCTTAGAGCAGCATCAATTTGCATTATTTTTTGCCATCCTCTTCTTTTTTTTCTATTGAATTGGAGAATTACTTAACCTAGCATACTTTAATTATGCTTATTTGTCTTCAGATATCAGCAAGTGACATGTGGTTAACACATCACCTGAAAGAGATATCTAATAGGAAAGTAACATATTACTTGGATGATAAAGGTCACTGAATTTTTGCTCCAAGGCTCTAATTTACTCTTGAGGTAATTTATGAGCTTGAAATTTATAGACTTGGCACCCATAGTTTAAGGTCCCATCTGGAAGACTTGTCCCTTTGATTTTTCCATCAACCCTGGGCAGGTATGAACATGTGACCCTTGGGGCCAGAGGCAGAGAACTTAACCACTAGAACACTAGGGGAAAAAGTCTTCCAGGAGGGACCTTACACTGTGGGTCCTAAGTCTATAAATTTTGGGCTCATAAATTACTTAAAACCTAAATTAGACCTCAGAGGAAAATTGAATAAACTCTTCTCAACTAAGTAATAAGTTAGTTGTGTATTAAGATGTCTCTTTGAGGTGATGTGCTAACCACATCACTTGCTGACATCTATAGGGAAACAGGTATAACTAAATTAGCTTGGTTAAGTAATTACCAAATAGGGATATATGAGTGTAGATTAGACTAAACTGCTTCTTCTACCAGCTGGCACCCATTCTAGTATTTTTCTTGGGTATCTAACTTCTGTCATTCTTTTCTTGTTAGTGGTGGATTTAACTGTTTAAATACCCTCTACATGCTCGGCCAGGAGCTAAAACTGAGGATTTAATTGGTAGGTGCTGGAAAAGGTTAAATGTTTGTGCTGTCTCAGAGGTGGCCCCAGATTGTGCTGATCCTCCAAATATGTTAATATATATCCAAGATAGGTAAATTAATTTACTCTTTCCCCATATTTTTTAACCCATCAACGTGGACATTTAAACATTGCGTTCCCTTCCCAGATGCAGAAGGACGTGTTAAAACGTCAGGACTTTTAAATATCCACATGCGGATTGCCATGTCAACATGCGTGGTACATCTATGATTTCCAAAGCCTATAACTAGGTTGTTTTACATGTTGGAGAACTTATTTTTTGTCACCCTGTTAAGGAAAGATTCCCCTTCATGTTACGACATAATTTATGACAGGGCAAGTGGAATGAGGTGGCTACTTGTAAGTGAAAGGAAATACTTTTTTTTTTTTCAGCCAGACCCTCTTCTGAACATATCCTGTGCCTTATTTTTGCCGAAAAAGAATAAATATCTGTAAAGTGTCTCATTGTGTGGTCTCAAACTTTTCTTTTGAAACAATTATCGCAGTCTTTGTGAAACCGTGGCTCATGCCTGTGCAGAAAACCAAGTGTTGTCAGAAGAAAAACATTTTAAGTTTGTCAACAAAATTTTAGATGAGATTGATAAACATAGTGATTTAGCGTCTATATCAGATAGTGAGGATAGTTTCTTCTTGCACTTGACTATACACAACCTCCTCACGATATAAGTGATAGTGACATCTGCTGTGTTGACGAGGGACATATTCAGACACTTACACGTGTTTTGATTGCTAAAGGGCTAGGGGGAGTGTCCACAGATTTTGTATGGCAAAATATGGACACGTTTAATTTAATACGAGAGACATTCTGTGACATCAGTGGTCCACAGTTCGATGTTTCTGGGGACTTTGTTGCTATATTCGAGGAAATATTCGACCATACGTTGTTGAATATTATTGTTGAAGAAACAAATAAATACGCTCTACAATCAATATCAAAATCGACTTTCCGTGAGCAAAGGATATGTATAACCAAGGTAAGATTAGAAATGTAATGTAACTAAATATAATTTATTAATAATTTGGTATATATCTAAAATAAGCTCCACATAACAGATAACTACATGGTCTTTATAGGAAGCCTGATATAATGACATAAATTAGGTCTCGTAGATTGCGATGGGCAGACATCTGTCACGAATGGGTAATGAAACACGTGTATGGAAGCTTCTTGTGGGAAAACCAGAGGGAAAACGGCCAGTTGCTAGACCAAGAATGAATGGGAGAATAACATTAAATATGAATTGAGGGAAGTAGATCATACAGGGGATGATTACAACACATTAGCTCAGGATAGGGATGTATGGAGAGCTTATGTCAGCACGGCCATGAACTACAGGTTCGAGAGTGCTAGTGAGTTAGTTAGTTAGTTATCTAAAATAAGTTACTGGGTGAGTAGTTTAAAAATGCTACCGCGCAGATGGACTGCATGGACTTTTAAATGACCGCACAGAAGGGAGGAAGCCGGTCTCGTATATATACGTCAAACCGCACTCAGGGGTTAATCTGTACACAGGTAATTATCCATGAAAAACCATTACTTTTGTTTTCTCGATTTTAATTTTCATATACTCTATGGCTATTTTGTTAAAATTATATACTGAATATTGCAATTTGTCCTCTGAGGGTGCCATTAATGCTATATCATCTGCAAAAATTATCAACAGTGATCTAACAAGAGGTGTTTTTCTGAAAAATCACAAGCGACAAAGTCATGAGTGATTTTGTCTAATGAAAAGCTCAACCTCATGTTGGATTTGGAGTGACTATTTAGCAAATAATACAACATCAGAAGCTAAAAATAATTATAATGTTTAATATTTACCAAATGTGAGGTTATGTATTCCAATCTTACTTCCAGGCAATTTCTAAGCCGGTTGTATAGTTATAAATAGCATATCTTTACTATTAAATCTCTTTGGGCTTGGGAAAAAACAATAACAGATGGTTGTATGAGAAATAACTATTAACAATAATGCAGATTCATTATACACCATTTAATAAATTTTTAGAGCAACAGAACTAACCTTTCTTTTTTCTGGTAATTTTTGAAGTTGTTTTCTTTTGGAATTTCTTGCTATACTTTATCGATCATACATTGTTGAATCGATATCCTTGTCAAAGAAGTTAATTTGCAGAGATATATCTCATTACGAATTTTAATTTCAAAAGAGGAACAATATTTGTGTTGGCAACACTGATAGGAAGAGGCAATTTTATCGGTCTATGAGATAATTTCATATTTCTATTCAATTGTATATGTCCATGACATTGTTCTCTCCATTCTCTAGCTGATTCATATATATGATAAATAAAAGAGGTGATAGAGGGCATCTTTTTCTCACTCCTGTAAGAATTTCATGCCATTGTGATAGTTTATTGTCACTTCTTACTGCAATTGAAAATGTAATCCTTATATTTGTTTTCACAGAACAAAAAGTACTGCCAACCTTGAACAGAATACCTGGTCTGAAGCTCTCTGGACAAGCGTTTGCTGATACACTCATGGTCTTTGAGTTTCTGCACAATTTTGGCGAGACGCTTGGTTTTGGTGAGTATTCTAATTCAAATAATATATATATATAAATTAAATTTGAGTTATATTATTTTTGGTCTGGACATCTTACCTCAATATTAATGTTGATTTGTTCTTGGACATGTTTCAAAACAATTCTGTTTTATCGTCAGCTTTCCCAGACTGTTTTGAAACATGTCCAAGAACAAATCAACATTAATATTGAGGTAAGATGTCCAGACCAAAAATAATATAATTAAAATAACCTCAAAATATAACTTCCTAAAATTAAATATTAAATTTGAGTTGTTTTTTGACTCACCTCATATTTAATTAAAATAAACCTCATAGTGTTATTTCCTACCTACATATATTTAATACATATAGACTCTCTAATTGTTGTAATTAAGGCACCTGAACCCATCAGCACATTGCCCTCCTCATCGCTCTGTGTGTTACTCAATATCTTTTACAGTTTCACTTACTAGAGCATCTATTTCCCCTTATTTTCACTAAAAAGTTTTAAGACATCAATATTTAGCCTCATGGGCTTAGTGGTCAGCGTTTCTGACTACTGTTCATGAGTTCCCGGGTTCTATTCCCGGTCAAACCATAGGAATTTTTCCTTAAAGGGAATTATTCTTGTGGTTGCCCACGGTCTGGAATTCAGGTTAAGTTTAGGTTAAGAATTCTCCTGGTGCTTCATTATCATTTATCATCCATCACATCCACCACTGTGGTCTTGAGGTAGCATGTTGCCTTGTCACACAGCGGGCCCAGGTTCGATTCACTCCTTGCCTCTAGTCCCGAGGGTCACAGGTTCAAACCCGGCCAGGGTCAATAGATTTTTTTAGGACGAAAAAATCCAAGGATTTAGTCCTCCAGGAGGGACTTTATAAGCCATGGATCCCGAGTCTGAAGATTTTCAAGCTCATAAAAGATCCTTAACCCTGAATAAAATGACCTTTAAGCAAAATTTACTGACCTCACCATCCTTAGTAATACCTTAGTTGCCTGCTAGATGTCTAATTGTGTCGATATGTCATTCACTTACCATTCATGACATCTGTGGACAAATAAGTGTAACTAAATTAACTTTCTGTTGTAACTTATAACAAAGGAGAGGCTAAGGGCCGCATGCAAATACATTAGTCTCTGGTGAGCTGAGTTTTTCGTGAGAACATGCAAAGTTCAAATTAGCGAGTTGCTCACTGGTCATGCATGCAAGTAGTTTTTTTTGTAATATTGGCAAGAAATTACCGAGAATTCTCAGCGATAAAACCACTTCCATTATTTTCATCTGCTAGAGGAACGCATTTATGCTTGCATCCTGCAAATAAAACTATATACGACGATTCTGCGTCGCGTGATATTACGCCGATTCTCCTGTTCTTCCAGTTGAATTCTTTGGTAGACCCTATCAAATTCCTCTTCTCCGCGTATACCAAAAACATGATCAAAGTCTTCAAGGTGCGACATCTTGGATAAAGCAGCAAGGCAGGTAGCAAGGTTTCAAAGTACATCAGTTCCCATCGGGTTGCTCACGATTCATTCTCTGCAAAGTCACTTCACCAGATAGTTTACGGAATTTTGACAATTATCACATGAACAGATTCTTGAGTACGCAAAACGAACTTTCTCAGCAGAGTACATGTTGAGAACAATTTTTACGGTCTAATGCGTTCATAGATATGAGCCTAAGACCCAACATTGGCCTGTTATGCCATTGTAGTAGTTATACATTAGCCAATTAATAATTTGAGTTAGAATTTATGACTCACCTTGTAAATTGTAGATTTCTTGAAAACTAGGTTTGATAAACATTTCATTTCAATTCCTTCTTATGAATTCCTAAGATGGAATTGATAATGATATGTAGTGTATCGAAACTGGTCTTCAAAAAATCTACAATTGAATAGTTGCCCCGAAAAGAGATCTAACCCACAAAAATTTGAAAGTTGAGTTTATAGTAGATTAGTGATATATCCGGAGACAGACCTGTTTTATTTATTTTTAAAGGTTGACATTCAAGCAAATAGTGATATATATGTAACAAGATGGCGGAAGATGTTAGTCAAGTCACGAGTAGCGGTTTATGGGTTAGATCTGTTTTCAGGGCAACTATTCAATTTATGAGGTGAGTCGTAAATTCTAACTGAAATTATTAATTGAAATAAACCTCATAGTCTCACTTCCTTTAAATATGAAAGAAAAATATACATAACATGTTTAAGAACACCCAGTACTTATTTGAGTTTAAAAAAATCAAATTTTTTCTTTTTGTTTCAATAAATCCAGGAAAGTCTGTTTTAAATAATATTTAATTTTAGGAAGTTATATTTTGAGGTTATTTTAATTATATTATTTTTGGTCTGGACATCTTACCTCAATATTAATGTTGATTTGTTCTTGGACATGTTTCAAAACAATTCTCTGTTTTATCTTCAGCTTTCCCAGTCTGGGAAAGCTGAAGATAAAACAGAGAATTGTTTTGAAACATGTCCAAGAACAAATCAACATTAATATTGAGGTAAGATGTCCAGACCAAAAATAATATAAGTCTGTTTTCTCGATGTGTAATATTATTTTGTCGATTTTATATGTTAGACCCATGAAAATTTATTTATAATAATAAAGTAAATTTATCTTTGTGCTATTGATAGTGTTTGAAATTAAAAATAATATATATATATATATATATATATGCAAAAATTTTAACAAAACAAATTTTTGGTCTTTGAATTTTTAAAAAATAAATCATAATCCATATCTGAACACAACCAAACCTTAATATTGTTAAATGAACTATGGACAATACATACTAAATTTTGGAAACAATTGGACAAGTAGTTTTTGAGAAAATTTTACTAGGACAATACTTTTAAGAAGTTAGATTTTTATTATCATTTTTTTGTATTTTAAATTACTCATGCAGAAATATGTCTAAAAAGTAAACCAGAGTGCCATTATGTTCAGGAAGACTTGTTTAATTAGTGACATAATTGTCATGCACAAAACTTAAGAATAAGCATATTTTTAAACCAAATTGCAAAGAAATTAGTACCGGGTGTCCTAAAATTAGTTTGTCCATGCAAACGTCGCAGGTCCCTCTATGCTTAGTTATAAAGGAAAAGTTTTACTGGAAAATGTCAGGTAATCACACATGGAATTAATCTGCTTATGAAAGAATTGATGTGATTTTTTTTTTGACAGACATGGAGAGCCTGCCGAGTCTGAACAGTCTGCAGATGGCGCTTCTCAACGACGAGGAAGCAGAAGAGGAACTACTGTCTGTGATGACACATCTGCTGGTGTGTGCTATTGAAGATCCTGGCATCCCAAACCCAGCGCGACACACCACAATACTGGGGCAGTCTCTGAAGCAGGCTGACATAACACACAGCAATCTCTCTGAAATACTCCGTATCTACCTCTATGCTAATGCAACCGGTGAAGTGAAGGCTCTCACAGGTCAGTCAAATTATTATGGTTCAGTTTCTTGAGTCATGTAAACCTTCTTCTTTTTCTTCCTTCCAAGTATTAGGCCAAGGCCTGTTACGATCCTATAGAAAATTTTCCTTATGGGAAATTCTCGTATAAGACTTGAAAGCATAATAATAGTCCCTTCGATTGGTTGCTGGCCAAAGGAAGGCAAGGCCAGTGATGGGGCTGCCATCTTATAGCCTCTGGTCAGGCTTTTCTGGAGAAGAAAAGAAAATAAAGGAAGGGAGAAATGGAAGAAAGGAAGGACTCCCTAGCCCTCGGATGCCCTAATAGCGTCGGGGTCGAAAAAACAAGAGTTAACCAAGAGAGGTTAGATAGAAAAGTTAAAAGAGTGCAAAACACAAGTAAGTGGAAGAAATGTTTTGCACAGCTTGGGCACCTTGTGGTCGCCATCCACATATCCCCTAGATGAGGACCCCTGAGGGCCATGTAAACCTCAATTAACTTATAATTAAGTAATGCCATGAGTGATTTCCAATTTATCTAGAGGATTTGGAAATCAATAGTGGCATTTGTTAGGACTATTTAATGAATAAAATTAAGCTGTTTACTCAAAAATCATTATTTAAATATAGTTACAGGTATTTTAAAATATTTATGTATTTAATGTAAACAGCAGTGTTTGAAAACAAATCATAAATGTGTGGTTATGTTTATTCACTGCAACTTGATCATATTATTTATTACCAAATAGGATCACAATCAGTGATAACTCACAAGATTGCAATATTGTAACAATGCATCCTAGTGCAGAAAAAATGGTTGGTATGTAATGTCGAGCACTTGATAATGAAATCATTCGCTCTCTTGCACTCCAATATTTAGCAGAAAGGCTGGTCTCTTCTACAAAAGCTGGACAACGGAGGAGATGGTTTCTTTCCATATCTTCATTTAAATTGCAAAAAAGGGCATTTAGGTGAATCTGTTATGCCAATTCTGTGTAGGTGTTTATTCAAGCAGTCATGTCCCGTTAGCAGTCTGAATGTTGCTACTGCAGATTTTCTTTGTAATGTAGTAATGTCATAAACTTGTAGATTTTCCCATGGGAATGGGAATGAGTGCAGAAAAAATAAAACGCATCAAACTATATATGTTATAACCAACATTATAGGTTATTAATTAATTTTTTAGGAAACAGCTCAGTAAAAATCATTATTTAAAAACACAATTATTGAACACACAATAATTATCAAATGTGTAGTTCGAAGGAACCTGTTCATGATTTCCTATATTCAACATATTTGTTGGAGAGTCAGTCACTGCAAAATAATGCCATGACCTGTTCAGAATATTAAAAAGGAGGAGCTTTCTTTATTTTGGTAAACAGAATTTGATACATAGCAAGGTGAAACATGACTGTCATTGGCTGTAAAACAAAATTCATTGAAATGTGATTAGTCATTGACTACCATCTGGGGCATGAGTTAAATAGTTCACATAATTACAAAATACAGCACATTTCTTCTTCTTCACTTCCTGGTTTAGGCATTAATTGCCTGTTCTGTCTTTACTAATAGATCTAAAACCATCTATTCCGAGGACGTCCGGATATCTCTTCTTCCTCTTGGAAAATAATGCAAGATTTTCTTTGGTCTCTCTTCCATTCTTTCTACATGTTCTTTTCCATTGTTTCTTATTATTATATATATTTTCCTTTTATGGGTTCTTCATGAGTATCATAATTTCTTACCTGGTCCAATCTAGTACTCTTAGTAATTTCATCATGGCCGCCTAGATTTTACTTTCTTGTTTGGTTGTGATAATCCAGGATTCACTCCCATATAAAAGGACAGGGACTGCCATTGTTTTTTTTTAATTTTAATTTTGTTTGTTTATCGGTTTTATTATGCAATGTTCTAAGCATATAGATTTTGATGCATAAATTGTACATATATCCTGTATATTTATGCATCAAACATATAGATTTTGATGCATGAATAATTGAATTCAATAATAAAATTGGCTATTCTATGCCATTGTGCCGCCTGTGAACATTCTGTTGCAGAACAAATGACTACTAATATCATGTTGGCCAATGTGATAACTAGAGTCCAGATGTTAGGCACTTGAAAAATTCAAATAGGCAGGCAAAAAGGCACTAAAAATCATTAATATAGGCACTAAAAATTCAAAATAGGCTCTTACAAAAATGGACTACAAAATAAATTTTTACAGCCTTACGTAAAGAATATAAAATATGATATCAATAGCATACAAAGATATCAGAGATGATTTTGGAACTTATTTTACCTTTTTACAAAGAGTACTTATATTTTGCAATGTGTACATGCTACGAAACATGGCACTTCTTTGTGCAATTCACTGAAATTTTACAAATTTTGCAAAACAATATTGCACTGTCACTTGAGAATATTTCTGACCAAATTCTTTCATGAAATTGGCCAGTTTGTCTTTTACTCTTGTTCATTCTTTAGGCATCGTAAAACAACTGTTCTAAAGGTAAAAACAATAAGCCACATACACTTGTCTGACCATTTAGTCTTTGAAGCACCTGTCTGTGAACGAAAACTACAGACTGAATTCAATGTTACCAACATCAAAAATAATATTGCCAGTCACTTAAATGTTTCAGCACCTGGTGTGAGACAGAGAAAGAAAGCTTGAGCCTCCTACCTCTTTGTCGCTCAGCAATGTTTGTATTGAAAAGAAGTGAATCTGTACTATAGATCTTTCTCCAAGCCTTAGAGCCAGAGCATAATATAAATGGGACATAGCTTAGGGCTATTTTGGTAAACGGGAGTGCATTAGGTGGAAAAATACAATAGCCGGTACTTATTTTGCCTAACGGGAGTGCATTGAGGGGGAAGTTTGTCCATTTCAATTAATTTAATTGAAATACAAAGTTAATTTTGAGAAAAAATGGCAAATAGGCACTTATAGGCATTGTAAGCTGAAATAGGCATTTATAGGCAATTAATAAATTAATGAGTCATTTTTACATCTTACCTCATATATCATGTTTTATTAAACACGATAACTATAGTTTTCAAATGATCTTGTCATTCATTTTCAACCGCCATTATGAAAATGAATGACAAGATCATTTGAAAACTATAGTTACCGTGTTTAATAAAACATGATATATGAGGTAAGATGTAAAAATGACTCATTAATTTATTAATTAAGAACCTCATAATGTGTTTCCCATTTTTAACTTTGAATTTATAGGCAAAATGAACTTCATGGAAAACTACTCTAGGGTCGTCAGTATGAACTTATATGAAGTCACTTTTACAATATCTATAATAAATAACTAGGCATTTTCCCTAACATCCGGTCTCTAGTGATAACACACACATTCATGGTAGAACCAATTGCCAACATCTTTACTCATATATATGCATCAAAATCTATATGCTTAGGACTTTGGATAATAAAACCCATAAACAAATGATGAACCCCCTTTAAAACAATTAGGTGGACTTTACATATGATATTTAATGGCCGTCTAGCAATATGTTTAGAATATGAGAAGGTACGAGTTTTACTTACATTTTACTAAATGGGGAAAAAGTTCTGGGAATAGCATTCAGAAACAAACACATACTGTAGAAATATTATAGCAAGAAATTTAAGAAATATCCAGTATATAAATTTTACTAAGTAAATTATTTTGCTTATCCTTTATATTAAAAATAATAAATAAAATAGTTATAATAATAACTTTTTTAATCCTGTAATTTCCAGGTCATAACAGGATAAATAATTAAATAATATTAATGACTTGTCTAACTAAGCCTATAATGCTGGGATCATAACAATATTTCAAATTGTAAGTTGTCTATTTTCAGGAATTCACTTCGAACGTGATCGAGAGAAGAAGTCTGATCATCACAATAACTATGGTGAAGCTCCACCTTCGTGCGGAAAGAATGCAGCATTCTTTGAACATCTGCATGACAATCCAACGTGGAAGATGTCTGAATGGCTTCACGAACGTCCGTTCCTCGCTCTTAATCCTACTCATAAGGCAGCTATCCTGGCATTCCTCTGTAACGAACTTCTCCAGAACAAAGCAGTCATACGACAGATTGACAACTCCATAGAGACTGTGGGACAACTTCGTAAAGATCGCTGGATTCTGGACACCAAGATCAGAAAGTAAGATCCATTTAATAAAGATTTTGCTAATTGGGGTTATTATTATTATTCATTAGAGAACATTTGAAATGTGTTTGAAACAGTAGTAAATGTTTTAAAAACTGTTATACCAATTCCGAGCTAAGTTTCTGTAAACAAGATTTAAATTTAAAATGTTATCATATTTAAAGAGAAAAATTATATGTTCAGACCGGGCCTTGAACCTGAGACCTTTGGTTTTCTAGACCAAGTGGTCTACCAACTGAGCTACTGGAGCAAATTCCGATCTAAACGCAAATTTTTCTCTATATATGTTGTAATTCCCATGCACCAAATGCTATGAAACCTTTGCTTCTATCTTTGCAAATGGTGAGAAGACATACATATGGGAATTATACATTACATTATAAAGCCAGTATGGCTTCTTTCAATGTTTTTATTATTCATTTCATACATCTCAATGATGGATAAATCATATTTGAAGAGAAAAATTATATGCTCAGATTGGGGCTTGAACCTGGGACCTATGGTTTTCTAGACCAAGTGTTCTACTGACTGAGCTACCAGTGCAAGTTTTTGAATGCAAATTCAATATTTCTCTTCAAATATGATTTATTAAATGAATAACAAAAACATGTTTTTTACCTCACCTCATATCCAGTCTTCTAATTATACCGGTTTCGAAGCTTAGGCAGCTTCATCTTCAGTAATTTCTTGTCGATTGATGTTATGTTGAACAAGGGAACTGCTTCTTCCTCCCTCTATTGGTGAACCGATGGAGTTCTGGATCAAATCAGAATCCCCAGAAATTTCGAAGTTCATAAGTTTTTTCATTTTTTTTTAATGTGGATTTTTTCCAAACTGTGAGTTATCTTTTTGTTTTTCTATTTGTTTAATTAGACTGGCTTTTGTATCAATTAGATGTTTTTCAGACCAAGCATGAGCAACTACTGCTGACTTTTCTACTTCATCATTTTTGATATTTCTAAGATGTTCTTTCACTCATGTTTTCAAATTTATTTTTGTTTCTCCTATGTAAATTTTGTCACAATCCCTGCATTTGTTCTGATAAATTCCTGATTTGTGTACTTCAATTTTTTAATTTTTGTTCATTTTAATTATCATATTTAGATGTTTTTATTATTCATTGCATACATCTCAAATATGATTGTATTTAGGCTGTATTCGTTCTTTGGTGCCAATCTTATGTTAAACTTTTTAAAAAATGTTTGAAACTTGGTGGTGTTTCAATGGATGGTACATGAATTATTTGAATTTTATGTTCTCATATGTTTGTTTTGTAAGTGTGCTTTCATTAATTAGTTTTTTTTTTTGTCTTTTTAAACTTATTTACTTTCTTGTATACCATATTTTCTTCAAAACAATTTTCTGTTGCTACATTAATTATGTATTCTTTTTCTTTTTCATAATTTTCTTTGCTCATAGGTATTACTCCTCTAATATTTAATTTTAGGAAGTTATATTTTGAGGTTATTTTAATTATATTATTTTTGGTCTGGACATCTTACCTCAATATTAATGTTGATTTGTTCTTAGACATGTTTCAAAACAATTCTGTTTTATCGTCAGTTTTCTGGGAAATCAACATTAATATTGAGGTAAGATGTCCAGACCAAAAATAATATAATTACTCCTCTAACTGTTTTGTGCAGGTGGAAAATATGTTAACTAACAAACTGTCTTTCTCATTTTCTTCCTTACTATGTTGCCACTTCCTGTCCTTTGTATTATGTTGTTTAATCGGCAGGTAGAGAGCTGACAAATACTATGTATTTTAATGATCCGTAGTTCTGCGCAGTCAGTGGCAGAATGTCTAACTTGACAACCCTGTTACTTTTGGGGTTACGTCTAGGAATGAGCTGTCCCTTCCTTGCCCTTCTCATTGCATGTTGCCTCTTGTGATTTATTGTGAGGCTGGTAACGGAGAGATGACAAATACTGTGATTTTGAATGATCCGACCGCTTGAGCGTTCCGTGATTAAATTACTAATTTGACAACCATGTTAAGATCTTTCACACATGTTTAGAGATTCTCCCCCCACATTTGAAGTTGAAAAATTTCAGTACATAATCGGATGTACAGACTTCCCCTACATCCCTTCCACAGATTCAGTAGATCGGCAACACTAGCACTAAAACTCTTTTCCTCTGCCCATGCGAAGTTAACTTGGTGGTGTAATATATTTACTCATCTATGTGTCACATTATTGATCACCGCCTCTTTGTAATCAAAATGGTTGAATCTCGAGGCCTTAATATGTGTGTATTCTTCATATGTATATCTCTCCAATTAGTCCTATATATTTTGAAACTTGCCGTAATTGTTTGTATATTCAGTACATTTCTGATGCCTACGCTTCTTCGATATAACAACATACAACTTGCCACAAATCAAAGTAATCTCATTTCTGACAATTATTATTAACTAACTTGCTGGCTCTATCGAACCCGTAAGTTCATGGCTGCACGAACATAAGCTCTCCATACATCCCTATGCTGAGCTAATGTTTTCCAATCATCCCCTGTATAAAAGTTTTTATTATTAATTTAACACTTCTCACTGAAGGATAAATTATATTTGAAGAGAAAAATTTTCACCTAGACTGAGACTCGAACCCGGGACCTTTGGCTTTCTGAGCCAAATGCTCCACCAACTGAGCTACCGAGGCGAGTTGCGATCTAGACGCAAATTTTTCTCTTATATACGTTGTAATTCCCTCGTGCCAAATGCTTTGAAACCTTTGTTTCCATCTTTGCAAATGGTGGCTTCTTAGTTAAGATATTTATTGGGAATTTAACACTACTTTATAAAGCCAGTAGAGCTTCTATTGAAGTTTTTATTATTAAATTAACACTTCTCACTGAAGGATAAGTTATATTTGAAGAGAAAAAATTTTGCCTAGAAATAATCCCCTGTATAATCTACTTCCCTCAAATCATAGAGAAAGTTATTTTCCCACTTCAACCTTGGTCTACCAACTGGGCATTTTCCCTCTGGTTTTCCTACAAGAAGCTTCCATGCACCTCTTTTATCCCCCATATGTCCTGCCCATCGCAGTCTATGAGACTTAACTGTTCTTATTATATCTGGCTTCCTATAAAGACCATGTAGTTCACTGTTATGTAAGTCTTCTCCATTCATCTGTCTGTTCATCTCTTTTTGATCCAAAAATTTTCCAAAGAACTTTATTCTCAAATACTCGTAATCTCCTTTCCTCCCTTAAAGTAAGAGTCTATGTTTTGCATCCATATAATATAACTGGGAGAATAACTGTTTTATATATTTTCAGTTCAACGTTTTTGAGAGAAATTGGGACGACAAGAGTCCCTGTAATGCATAATAGCATGCATTTCCAGAATTGAGCGTATGTTTAATTTCTTTGTGCATCTCATTCCTATTTGTAATTATTGTTCCTAGATACTTGAAAACAGCCACTTTTTCAAAATTTCCTTCATTTGTCATTAGTTGTCCATTTCCATTATATAAAGCATTTTTATGTGTGAACATATATTTAGTTTTATTGATGTTTAATTCCAGTGCCAATTTCTTAGTGTTATTCAATATAGTGTGCGTGTTGTCCCTTAATATCTCCTCGTTATCGCTCAATAATACTATATCATCAGCATAAACTAACAGCCGATTAGAGAATTATTATTATTATTATTATTATTATTATTATTATTATTATTATTATCAATAAAACTAAATATGTGGTCACACGTAGAAATACATTATATAATGGAAATGGACAGCTAATGACAAATGTGGGAAATTTTGAGGAATTGGCTGAATTCAAATACCTAGGAACAATGATCACAAATAGGAATGAGATGCACAAAGAAATTAAACATAGGCTCAATTCTGGAAATGCATGCTATTATGCATTGCAGAGACTTTTGATGTCCCAACTCCTTTCAAAAAACGTTAAGCTGAAAATATATAAAACTACTATTCTACCAGTTATATTATATGGGTGCGAAACATGGACTCTTACTTTAAGGGAGGAAAGGAGATTACGAGTATTTGAGAATAAAGTTCTTAGGAAAATTTTTGGACCAAAGAGAGATGAACAGACAGGTGAATGGAGAAGACTACTTAACGAACTACATGGTCTTTATAGGAAGCCAGATATAATAAGAACAGTTAAGTCTCGTAGACTGCGATGGGCAGGACATGTTGCGCGTATGGGGAATGAAAGACGTGCATGGAAACTTCTTGTAGGAAAGCCAGAAGGAAAACGCCCAGTTGGTAGACCAAGAATGAGGTGGGAGAACAACATTAACTATGATTTGAGGGAAGTAGATTATACAGGGAATGATTGGAAAGCATTAGCTCAGGATAGGGATGTATGGAGAGCTTATGTCCGTGCGGCCATGAACCTACGGGTTCGATAGTGCCAGTGAGTAAGTAAGTAAGTAAGTATTATTATTATTCTGGTCTAAACTGTTCAGCTATTGCATGGTACTACCTGGATGGGAAAGCATAATCAAATTTTGTTCAAAGATTTTCTTTGGGCCTGAAATTTTTATACTTGGAACATATGTCTTAATGTCCCTCCCAGAAGATACATTCCTTGGATTTACCCATCCTAATAAATGACGTGTTTTGATCTATGACTCTCAGGCAGAATAAAACACTAGTATTTTGGTTGCAGATTGAGGATGCTGCATGGGCGTAAGATCAGGCAGGTGGTACCAGTGCTTCCCAATAAACTGGAAAACAGCGGTTGTGACGAGTCGAGTGATGCAGTTGGAGTCGACAGCAAAGTGAAAGATGTCGATGTGGATGACGACGATGATGACGCCGATGATGCAGTCAGTGGAAATGAAAGTGAAGGAACTCAGCCTGAAGAAGTAAGTAAACAGTCACACCACAACTTCTTCGAGGATTCTATGCCACCTACATAAATTCAAATAAAAAAAACTGAAAAACGAACAATTTATCAATAATTAAGGGCTGCATGCAAATACATTATTCTCTACTCAAATTACTTCCAATCACTGGTGAGCTGTACAAAGATCGAATTAGCTACCCAATAACTGGTCATGCATGAAAGTTGTCATTTTTGTAATATTGGCAAGAAATTACCCAGAATTCTCAGTGATAAATCACTTCCGTTATTTTCATCTGCATTTACGCTTGCGTCCTGCATATAATACCGTACACGACGAGTCTGCATCGTGCAATATTACGCCGATTATCCTGTTCTTCCAGTTGAATTTTTTTGTAGACTCTATCAAATTCCTCTTCTCCGCATATACCAAAAACATGATCGAAGTCTTTAAGGTCCAACATCTTGGATAAAGCAGCAAGGTTTCAAAGTACATTGGTTACCTTCAGTTCCCATCGGGATGCTCACGATTTGTTTCTCTCCTAAGTCACCTCGCCAGGTAGCTTAGGAATTTCAATAATTATTAACGCATGAACAGATTTTTGAGTATGCAAAAACGCATTTGGATACAATTTTCTCAGCAGAGTACAGGAGGAGAACGAATTTTACAGTCTAATGCGTTCATAGATTTGAGCCTAAATCTCTGTAGCTGAGGTCAGTTCATATGATTTATATTCCATACGTTAAAATGGGAAGTATTTTGGCCTCAAAAAGTTTCATGGCTGTTGCAAGTGACAGTTGTGTGATTTTGAAGAAGTATAAAATATTACTTGCATGTTTCAGGATGAGGACAAGAACCTGTCAGCGGAAGAATTGAACCGAAAAGTGGAGCGTCTGATGAGACAGACTGACAACACTTTGCAAGGTTTGAGTACGTCGGCCCAACAGCTGCGAGCGATCTGTTTTGGTCAGGACAGATACTGGAGGAGATACTGGTCATTGCCCTGTGCTGGTGGAGTGTTTGTCGAGGCCATGGAGTCAGCTGACCCTGACGCTTATAGTGATTGTGAGGAGCACCATGGCTTTATCACGCTGAATAACGACATGTTGCTCGAAGCCAGCAAACATGAGAAAGAAGTATGTATTGAAACTCAACTTCTCAATAAAATTTCTGGCTATTGTTCCGGAAATGATGCACTATGCATGTTAGAACAGACCACAGGTTATGAACTATATGGCCACATGTTGTAAACTATTTTTCCATGGCGCGACAGGCCTAGAAGGCCCTTAGCCTACCAGCCAGCTGCTGGCCTCACATCCACATGTGTCAATCACAGAGGTAGATGATTACCTGGGGGCACACCGTAGCGTAGTGGTTAAGGCACTGAGCTACAAGCTGGAGGGTTGAGGGTTCAAGTCCCGTTGGGGTCAGGATTTTAAACTGACCCAAACCCTCTGGCGGCACTATGGCCCTGGGGTCGACCCAGCCTCTAACGGAAATGAGTACCAGGCGCTTGTTCTGGGGGTAAAGGCGGCCGTCACGCAGGGCTGACATAAAGTGCCGATTGTCGGGTCTGTTGTGGGATCACTTTACTTTACTTTTAGATGATTACCTAGCCCAGGCATATCCAACTTTTTTTTTTTTTTTTTTTGGAAAATGTCCACTGTCGTTAAGGTGAAATGGGTTGCGGGCCACATGATTCAGTTTTTTTACCATATTAAATAGGATCTAATCGGCTGCGGTGGACTAGTGGTTATGCTCCTTGCCTCTGGTCCCGAGGGTCGTGGGTTCAAACTCGGTTGGGTTGATGGGTTTTTTAGGATGGAAAAATCCAAGGAGCAAGTCCTCCGGGAGAGACTTTAAGCCATGGGTCCTGAGTCTGAAGATTTTCAGGCTCGTAAAAGATCCTTAAGCCTGAATGAAAAGGCCTCTAAGCATAATTTACCGAATTTTCCCGTCCTAGTACTACCTTGGTTTCCTAGATGTCAGTATGAGGCGGAACGCTGACCACGGACCACTCAAGTGATATCTATACGAAAACAAGTGTAACTAAATTAGTATGGTTAAAATTCTTCCCTGTAGGGGGAGAGCGCCTAAATCTCTGTGAAGGGAAACATGGGCTTACAAAAAAAAAGATCTAAGATAAATCAATTAATTTAAATATAAATTAGCTAATATATTGATATGTTATTTTTATTAAAATATTAATTGTATAGTTATTTTTAAAATTAAATATATATATATATTACCCTTTCAAGTTTATCTTATTCCAAATATAATTACTTATTTCATAGATGATAGTAGAATAAAATTTAAATTTGAATTGAGAAATGTTAAATTAATAATAAAAACATCGATAGTAGAATAACTTACTAATATTACTGCAGGCCGCATGCGATGGGATCGAGGGCTGCAAATGGCCCATGGGCTGCAGATTGGACTCACCTGACCCAGCCAGTGTAGGGGTGACATGTGGTTAGCATGTTGAGTCCCCCAGTTTTTACAGCTGGTTTTCTCAACCTGGAACCACTACTTATTGTAGCTACCCAAATGCCTCACAATCTGGGTGGGCACCTGTCCCACACTGGCCGAAATACCATGAGAAAATTTCTTCCTCCCATGGAGGCTCGAACCAGCGCAAGTCCCATAGCTCTGCACCAAGACTTCCTGCCTTACGCTCGGCAACGATGTGGGACAGTTGTAAACTATATCGAATGCTATTAATTTCATGACTGACTATGTACGAACATATTTTTGGGGAATGAAAGAGGGGCTTGAAAGTTTCTTGTTGGAAATCTGAGGGAAAACGCCCAATTGTTTGACCAAGAATGAGGTGGGAGAATAATGTTAACTAGGACATGTTGCATGAATGGAGAATGAAAGAGGAGCATGGAAGCTTCTTGTAGGAAAACCAGAGGGAAAATACCCAGTTGGTAGACCAAGAATGAGGTGGGAGAATAACATTAACCATGATTTGAGGGAAGTAGATTAAAACAGGGGATTGGAAAGCATTACTTCAGAATAGGGATGTATGTAGAGCATGTGTCCATGTGGTCATGAACCTATGGGTTTGATAGTGTCTGTGGGTTAGTTAGTTAGTTTCTAATATAATTTAGGTAGAATTATATTATTTTTTGTCTGGACATCTTACCTCAATATTAATGTTGATTTGTTCTTGGACATGTTTCAAAACAATTCTGTTTTATCGTCAGCTTTCCCAGACTCATGTCCAACAACAAATCAACATTAATATTGAGGTAAGATGTCCAGACCAAAATTAATATGATTAAAATAACCTCAAAACATAACTTCCTAAAATTAAATATTAGGTAGAATATTTTATCACTCACCTCATATGAACAATATGAGGTGAATGATAAAAAATTCTACCTAAATGAATATACCTCATAGTGTGTATTCCTAAAATAAGTAATTCTAATATAATTCCCATGTGCGAGAAAGTAGTGAACATTTGTTCTACTAACATCATCTAGAGGCTTCTTAAACAAAAATACTCTTAAATGGGAATCATCACCAAATTTCTTAATTAAGATATTTGGTCTGTGCATTCTTACTTCTTATGGTTGTTTTATATAAAACGACACTGCAAATTATTGAGGATGACTGAAGTATCAGGTACTGTTTTACAATTATTAAAACTTTAACACAGTAACCTCAACGGAGTTTCGTAATGTATTTTAAAAACATTGATACTTGTGTTTGTTGAACATATATTTCATGAATAAATTAATAAATTGAATATATTTCATGGCTTGTGAGCCCGATCATCAGCGAGTCTGTAATCACTGAAGATGGGGCTCACAAGCCTTGAAACATAACACTGTAGATGTTTAATTCGGTTCTTATTTCTTCGTTATATTCCTTATCTAACAATGTATAGCCTGCTACTGAACATAAGAATGTAATTATATTATTTTTAGTCTGAACATCTTACCTCAAAATTAATATTGAGGTAAGATGTCCAGACTAAAAATAATATAATTAAAATAACCTCAAAATATAACTTCCTAAAATTAAATATTAATTACAACTTCTTAAGTTACAAGGAAGAAACAAAACTAGAAATTGTGTTTGTGTTATAAATAACGAAAAACAAGATGGCGTCCTCCATACTCAACTTTAATAACAATTTTTTCGAAACTAAATATGAAGTCAAAAAGTTTCTAAAATTAAGAGAGAAGAAATTTAAAAGATTAGCGGACATTAAATTCATCAACCAATGTTTAAAATTAGAATTGGTTCATTAGAAAAACCGTCAAGGATAACAATAACAACAAACAACAAAAAATTTTGGAAAACAAATTACTAAAACTAGAAAAGAATAAACAAAAAAAAAGTTGAGGTAAGATGTCCAGACTAAAAATAATATAATTAAAATAACCTCAAAATATAACTTCCTAAAATTAAATATAAGAATGTAATTTTACTTACTTCTATTTTCCATTTTATCTGATCTATTAAGTGTCCAATTTTCACAAGCATATGTTAACATAGGTACTTAAGTAGTTTTATAGAATTTTAATAATTGTTTAATTTTTAATGTTTTATTTTTTAGATTTCGTCTTATCATCTTATTGTTCTGTGCATATTATAAAATTTGTAGTCAATAAAGCCTAGATTCAGTGTTTTATTTTAGGAAATAATATTTTGAGGTTCTTTTAATTATATAATTTTGAGTCTGTTTATCTTACCTCAATATTCAATGTTTATTATTAAATTTATCACTTCTCACTGATTGACGAATTAAATTTGAAGAGAAACGCCAAATCTTGTCTTCACTGGCTATAAATATAGTGTTGACCCCCATTTAAAAATCTTTTTGTTTAAGAAGCCGCTAGATGGCCTTAGTGAACTGGGACTTCAACCCGAGATCTCTGGTTCTATGTACCAGTATGCTGTCCAATACACCATTGAAGACACAATAAAAATGTCAACATTTCTTTCCTCATGTACAATTCTCTAATCATGCTAGGACAGATAGACATACTACCAATGGCCAATGGATGGCTTCTATTCAAGAAGTATTATAAATGAGAATTTAAAGTAAAGCTTAATATTTTGATGTTATATTTAAATATTAATTACTTTCCAATACTGGGCAATATTATTTAGAAAAGAAAAAATTACTGCTTGAACTAAAAAAAATATATTTTTCTCTTCAAATTAAATTTGCCCTTTGTGAGAAGTGAAAAATGTAATTATATTTGAAAAGAAAAATATATGCCTACACTGGGGTTTGAACCCAAAACATTTGACTCTCTATGTCAATGCTCTTCCATCTGAGCTACCTAGACCTCCAATCTAAATGCATATTTTTCTGGGTTCAAATCCCAGTCTAGGCGTATATTTTTCTTTTCAAATATAATTTGTCCATCATTAAGATATTTAAAAACTAATAATATTAACAATTGGCCACGGTGGACTAGTGGTTATGCTCCTTGCCTCTGGTCCCGAGGATTGCAGGTTCAAACCCGGCCGGGGTCAATGGATTTTTTAGGACAGAAAAATCCAAGGAGCAAGTCCTCCGGGAGGGACTTTAAGCCGTGGGTCCCAAGTCTAAAGATTTTCAGGCTTGTAAAAAATCCTTAAGCCTGAATGAAAAGCCTCTAAGCAAAATTTACTGAATTTTCCCGTCCTAGTACTACCTTGGTTTCCTAGATGTCAGTACGAGGCGGAACGCTGACCACGGACCACTCAAAATGATATCTATACGAAAACAAGTGTAACTAAATTAGTATGGTTCAAATTCTTCCCTGTAGGGGAAGAGTGCCTAAATCTCTGTAAAGGGAAAACATGGGCTTACAATACAATAATATTAATATTGAAAAATGTAATATTAAACATTATGTAAACTAGCTCTTTTAGATAAAATTTTATCACTCATCTCATGAAAAATATGAGATAAAATTTTACCTAAATGAATATAGCTCATAGTGTGAATTCCTAAAATAAGTAAACTAGCTCTTGTGGTTTATTTTAGGAAGTAATATTTTGAGGTTCTTTTAATCAAGTTTAAATATCTTACCTCAATTTAATGTTGATATAGAAGATTATATCAAAACATGTTCAAGAACAAATCAACATTAAATTGAGGTAAGATATTTCCAGACTCAAAAAAACTTGAAACTAGCTCTTGTTTATCTTACATAACTTGCCACAAATTTATGAAAATTTGATCCTTTCATATTTTGGTTTTGATGTTGTTATTCCAGGAGAAAGAGATGAAAGATGCTGACGAGATGCAGAAACTGTCTGTAGAGGATCGTCTTAAAGATGACACAGACATGGACGAGAGCGAAAACGAGAAACCAAAACTAATATTGAATATAGAAGCATTGGAGAAGGATGCAGAATACGATGATAAAGAACGTGTCGAAATGGAGGTGGAGCATCGTAAGAAGCGTACGAGAGAAAAGGATGATTACATGGAGGAGATATCATCTTGGGAGAAAGGAGTAGGGATGGAGATGGACATTTCAAGCAATAAAACAGACACCGAACAAATGGACGAGAATACAAGAGACGAAAGTGAGAAAATTATGAAACAAGAGGATGAACTAAAGATGGAAGTGGAGGAAAGTGTAAAGAGGACTTCAGTGAAACAAGAAAATAATGTGGTTACTGAAATAAGTGACGGAAAAATTAAAATAGAAGGAGATGTGATATGTGTGCCGAGTGGTTTGACGGTTTTGAAAACGGAATTGAAGGACGACAGTTTAAGTGCTGTGAAGGTAGAAATCAAAAGCGATCTCTTTAGTAGCGAACTAAATGCGGTTAAAAAAGAAGACAAAGGTATCGGTACCTCATCGAGTGATAATAAAGATAAGCAGTTGGAAGATAGCGATGAAAAAATTCCAGCAACTTTTCTAGTCCATAGACCGATTCAATTTGAACGATTAGGAGAATGTATGGAAAAGGCAAATTCGGAAGTAGGACCTATTATAGTTCCGAACGGTGATAAATTTAATGCTCTTAATCATTTGTACAGTTTGAATTCGTCGAGTGTGTTCAATAACGGAAAGGAATTGAATGGGAGTTTCTTGTTGGGAAGCACGACGGCTGCAATGAATAATGAGAAAAATTGGTTCAGTATTCTGCCCAGGGATGCTTGTGACTCGACGTCTGTCACAAATGGTACCTGTCCGTCGAGGTGAGTACACCACAATTGAGTGTCCACAATCTTTGTCTAAGAATTGGTTCAGTAGTAGTAGTAGTAATAGTAGGACTTTATTAGAGTAAAATTAAGATACATACAATGTTAATCAATTACATCAGGAAGTAACATTATGAGGTGGTTCTTATAATAATTAATCTGGTTATCTTACCTCATAAATATTTGATGTTTCATATTTGAATAGAAAAATTTTTGGTGAAATTAAATGTTTCTTACCTCTCTTCATATAAATCTTCTAAGTAGATCGCGATTTCAAGACCATAACGGTCTCATCTTCAGTACAATCTTGGCGACTGATGTTATGTCGATCGGAAGAAACTCTTCTTCTTGAAAACTTTTTTCTCTATCTATCTTCGGGTTTTTACAGCTGCTGCCGTCTTCCCTTGCCAAACCTCCACAGCCTACGAAAAAACATTTTTAAAAGTTAAATAAAAAAGAACAATTTTTGCCTAGACCGAGACTCGAACCCGGGACATTTGGCTTGCCAGGCCAAATGCTCTACCAACTGAGCTACCGAGGCGAGTTGCGATCTGGACGCAAATTTTTCTCTTATATACGTTGTAATTCCCTCGCGCCAAATGCTTTGAAACCTTTGATTCTATCTTTGCAAATGGCGATCTAGATGCAAATTTTTCTCTTATATACGTTGTAATTCCCTCGTGCCAAATGCTTTGAAACCTTTGCTTCTATCTTTGCAAATGGTGGCTTCCTAGTTACGAAGACATTTATTGGGAATTTAACATTACTTTATAAAGCCAGTAGGGCTTCTTGCCTGAACCGGGAATCGAACCCTGAACCTTTAGCTTTCCAGTGCTTACATTCTGTCTACTGAGCTAATTCAGGCCTCATTCCCATCTAAGCAGAAATCCTTCCCTTGCCCTACCTCTTCTGCTTGGATGGGAATGAGGCCTGAATTAGCTCAGTGGACAGAGCATTAGTACAGAAAGCTAAAGGTTCGGGGTTCGATTCCCGGTTCAGGCAAAAAAATTTTTCTTTACCATTGATTTACAATAATTTAATTGTGTTCATTAATTTACTTATTTCTATCATAGTAATGGCTTTAGCTGCTCAGTACTAATTTAATGTTTTGATATGTTGTCCATACCATCGTCAGATGGTTGACTTTTATGTTGTTGGCTCTGGATGTTGACTCCCACTCCATTTTCTGGTTGACTGAAGAACTTGTGAATCAGTCTGGCCAAAGCTGAGGATGATATAGAATATATATCGAAACATGTTTGAGAACAAATCAACATTAAATTGAGGTAAGATGATTCCAGATTTAAAAAAAAAACTTTATTGTGAATCAAAATTCATGAGGAAAAAGATTTGATTCGCAAGTTCTTCAGTCAACTGGAAGATGTAGTGAGAGTCAACATCCAGGGCTGACAACATAAAAATCAGCAGTCTGGACAAGCTGATGATATATGGACAACATATTGAAACATGTGAAATGAAACATCAAGTATTTGAAGTAAAATGACAAATTCACCTTATTTATTACATATCTTCCTTTAGCAGGCGACTACAATCTCATTGAAGTTTTGGCCTCCTCAACAATTTTTCTCCACCTGGATCTATCCTGGATACAGACTGGCCAATTTCCAATTTTCATTTCTAATATATCTTTCATAACATCATCCTGCCATCTGTTTTTTGGGCATCCAGCTGTTCTGGTGCATATTGGTTTCCATTTGTATATTCTTCTTACAAGCTTGTCTTCCTGCATTCTATTTCTATGTCATGGCATCCATGACTGATGAAGGACATGATATTGTCTGAAACCGTCGGTATCAAAGAAGTTTGAAAATGTATGAGGTGAGTCGATTAAAATATGTTCTCCACTCACTATTAATGCCAGTCTATATTTGAAAAGAAAGATGTTTAAAAAAGACTAATGTAAACAATGCCAATCTATGTTGATTTGAATTTAAAAATCTTTCCGACAACAACTAATGCCTCCATTATTCAAATTGTTACATTTTCCTAACTTATTTATTTCATCTTCAGAGCTCCTGCCTTACCCTGTGCCATATACAAGT
Source organism: Diploptera punctata (assembly GCA_030220185.1). Classification (NCBI taxonomy): domain Eukaryota; kingdom Metazoa; phylum Arthropoda; class Insecta; order Blattodea; family Blaberidae; genus Diploptera; species Diploptera punctata. Next base: position 948,161 of record JASPKZ010007561.1, read on the forward strand.
GTTGTTTTAATTTGTTTTGTTAAATTAAACTTGATGTTTTAGATGTGTGGAAGGTGGCACAGAGCTGCGTATTCCTGTGTTTCCTCCTCCATCAAGATTGTCATCTCCGTCTCCTGGAGGCAGTCAGTGTGATTCCCCTGCGCCCCTCATACTCACTGCAGAGGAGATGGTGCAGCTCGAACAAATCAAGAAGACTGGACCCATTGAACCTGGGGAACTCAAGCCAATACCTTGTGGTAAGTAAAATGCTTGTTTGTTACCAATAAATGTATTTTATTATAATTATTATTTATTTAGCAGGTTTTACAATGTGTCACATCTTCCTGTGCCCAATAAATCTACAGTCATTCTCCTCCACGTCTCTCTGTTATTCCAATCTCAATCGTCAAATCCTTTTATTCTTATGCTGCTCAAAACACCATCAATCCACATTATTTTTGGTCGTCCTCTTCTTCTTCTACCAAGTGGCACCCATTCTAGTATTCTTCTTTGGAATCTGTCTTCTGTCATTCTTTTTACATGACCATACCATTTAAATTGTTTGTATCTTTTTTAGAAATTCAAGCTGAACGCCTCCAAAAGTCCATTTCTGCAGGATTTAATTTACTTACTGTTCTATATTTTAATTCCCATGTTTCTGCACCGTATGTTATTGTACTCCTTATTATTGTATTAAAACTATTTTTTTTATTGTTTATTTTTTCACTCACCTCATACTTCATAACTTCTTGCAGACCTAGGTTTCATCACAACATTTGTGACATCTCAATGCTGTGTCACGTTCACAACTGATGTCCAGCGGCCTTCTATCCTGCAGACTGACCTCCGTGCCATCTGATGGCTGACCGATGAATTTCCTAATCAGTCCTCTCTCCTTATAACCGGGTATTTCAAAATTCATAGTTGTATTTTCATTCTTGCATATGTAAATTTTTTCCCAAATTGTTTTTCCAATTGTTTAAGTAATTTTGTTTTGGTTTCTATTCTATGTTTTTCTGACCAGGCATGTGCAGGTATTGCAGATTTTTCGGTTTCTCCATTTTTAACGTTTCTGAGGTGTTCTTTTAATCTTGTAAAAATTTTTAATCTTGTAAAAATGGAGAAACCGAAAAATCTGCAATAGCTGCACTTGCCTGGTCAGAAAAACATAGAATAGAAACCAAAACAAAATTACTTAAACAATTGGAAAAACAATTTGGGAAAAAATTTACATATGCAAGAATGAAAATACAACTATGAATTTTGAAATACCCGGTTATAAGGAGAGAGGACTGATTAGGAAATTCGTCGGTCAGCCATCAGATGGCGCGGAGGTCAGTCTGCAGGATAGAAGGCCATTGGACTTCAGTTGTGAACGTAACATAGCAATGAGAATGTCACAAATGTTGTGATGAAACCTAGGTCTGCAAGAAGTTATGAAGTATGAGGTGAGTGAAATAATAAAAAATAAACAATACTAAAAAAACCTCATAGTGTTATTTCCTATAAACATAACCTATTTTTTTTTTTTGTTTGTTTTAGAACTTATATTCTGATTCCATAAAACACCATTTAATTTTGATGTTGCAGATTTGCTCTTATTTATCCTGTCATTAATTTCAGCATCATAACTTTCATCTGCACTAATTTTTGTCCCCATATATAATCATATTCATTACATGCTCTTATTTTTCCATGTCTGTCTTCTAAAATCTGATCTTTTGATTTGACTCCTATTACCATTAAGGTAGAATTTTTTATCACTCACCTCATATTGTTCTTCTTATTTGACTATAAACTAGTTTCAGAACATAGTTTCTGTTCCATCCTCAGTATCATCACGACCGTTGTTCTGTTATCTTGAAGAGCCGTCCTTCTCTCCTTCCATTGGCAGACTGAAAAAACCTTGAAACCAGGTCATTCTCCCTGGGAATTTTAAAGTTCATCAATTTCTTCTTTTCGCTCTTTTGAATGTAGATCTTTTCCCAAACAGTAAGTTCTTTTGGTTTTTCTATTTGTTTTAATAATTTAGCTTCTTTCTTGATAAGATGTTTTTCCTATTACCAGATTCTTGGTTTTGTCCAAATTTATCTTTAATGCCCATTTTTTGTATTCCTTCTTCAGTTTTCTTGTCATGTATTATTATCATCATCATCATCATCATCATGAACAAATTTGTTTTAGGCCATGTGGCCTGTATGGTAAACCTAGCGAAGATGGTCTTGATCTTTCCACCGATGTTTTGGTCTTCCTTGGTCCCTATGTCCAGTTGGGGTATATTGGAATGCCAATTTTGGAAGTCTATTTCTTGCCATTCTCCTCAGATGATTTTTCCATTCTTGTTGGTATCTTTGTATATCTTCATTTAAACTTGTTACTCCAAGTTTTTCTCTGATAATAGTGTTCCTTTGGTAAACTTGCTTTGTCGTCATCAGTGTGATCATTCCAGTCCTTGCTTAAGTTTCTTCGAGTAGTAGGAAGTCCCCTGGGTTGGTTACCAGCCATCCACAGAGCAAGACTTAGTGGTAGGGCTGCTACCTTATAGCCTCTAGTCAGGCATTCAAAATATGGAATTTCCTCCATATTTGATGGAACGGTTATACCGCCGTGACTCGGTCCCCATTACCTCGTTAGTTAAAAGCAGGGTGTACCATGTGCAGGTGAGGTATATTATTATTATTATTATTATTAATATTATTATTATTATTGTTATTGTTTTTATTCAACATGTTTGTTTTACTACTGGCATTCTTTCTCCAATCCAAATTTTTATTTCCTTCTTTCACTCTGAATTGAATTATATAAGCTGATAATTTGCCTCTTAGTTGATACTTCTTATAATGATATTATTAAAAAGGAATGTTTTGATGTTATATTTAATTTAATTTGTTCCATCATCATCATCATCATCACTGGTGCAACAACTCATTCCTAAGTCCTGGCTGCCTCAAGGTACTCAATCCCAACTCTCTAGCATTTCCATCCACCTCATCTCTCCATTGTAGTTTTGGTCTTCCTTTTTTTTCTACCCTTTGATGATTGGACCATATAATTTTACATATTTCAGACTCTATCTTTCTTCTTACATGCCCTGCCCATCTTAGTCTGTTTAATTTAATGAATTTACTAATCTCCACATCTTTGAATAATACAAACAACTCCTGATTATGGCATTTTCACCAGACATCATTCTCACATATAGGGCCATACACCCTCCTCAATATTTGTATTTCAAAACATTGTAGAGTGCATTCATTGTTTTCCCCCATTATCCATGTTTCACATCCATATGTCAAAACAGGTCTTATTATAGTCTTGTATAATAATATCTGTACAGATAAATCATATTGAAGAGAAAAATTATATGCTCAGACTGGGGCTTGAACCCAGGACCTTCGGCTTTCTAGGCCAAGACTCGACTGACTGAGCTATCTGAGCAAGTTCCAATCTAAATGCAAATTTTTCTCTTATGTTCGCTGATGTTTACAGATCTTGATAAGACTTGATTTTTCATATTTTTTTAAAAGCCCATAATAACATTTGTTGGCCATAATCCTGGATAAATTTATTTTTGAAAAGAAAAATTAATGTACCATTCCAAACATGGCATGAACGCCAACATTTCTTTTCACTTATACAATTCCTTAACGTCTGAAGGCAGATAGCTAAAGCTGTTAACAATGTCATCAGACGACTTCTATTCAAAGAGTTTTTTTTTTTAATGTATATGAATGTTAAACAGGGTTGGTGATAAATGACATTCCTGTATCAATCTTTAACTTTTGCTTTTGCTAATATTTAGTGTTATTGATTTTAATTTTGTTTTTTAATTATTTCATCCATGTTTATGTGTTCTGGAATTTGTTTTAATTATAACTTCTCAAAGCCATACTCTGTCCATAGTATCAAAACATTTTTGATACTCAACAAATACCATGTGGATTGGTATGTTAAAATTAATCATTTTAAAATTTTTCAAATTTAAAATAAAATTCTTTACACCTCACCTCATACCCTGTCTTATTTTTGACCGGTTTCATAACCTAACCGGTTACATCTTCAGTAGTTCAGAAGTTTAATGTTATGTCGTGCAGGAGCACTACTTCTTACTCCATCTGATGAATTAATGAAATCAACTTCCTGGGAATTTCAAAATTCATTAATTTTTCTTTCTTAGTTTTTTGAATGTTGATTTTTTTTCCAAATAGTGAGCTGTTTGGTTTTTTCCTATTTGTTTTATTAAATTAGCCTTTCTTTCAATTTGATGTTTTTCTGACCAAGCATGAGTGACTACCACTGATTTTCCAAATTCCTCAATTTTGACATTCTTAAGATGTTCCAATTTCTTTATGTTTTCCCAATCTTCAAATTTAATGTGGTAAGTTCCTGATTTGTTTTCTTCTTCCACTTAGTTATTTTTGTTGGTTTTAATAACGCTGGTCAACATGATTTTTGTCTCATGAGTACCAATAGTTGTACCTAATGCAGTTTTTTTATCGTGTTTTCAAATATGTATTCGGAATTTCTCCATCACCCACAGTTTTTTATTTCAATTTCAATTAATGGATTTAAATAATTACTTTTTAATAAACATTTTTTTTTTGTCCATTTGTCCATTGTAAAATAAAACCAAATGAGCTAACTCAGGAGATTTCAGCTATGGAAAAGAGATATCAAGGCAAATGGAATTCTAATATGTTGGCCGATTATTGTTGGACCATCAAGAGGGATGCTCCATAGGCAAAATATAGCATAAAATCATCATTTCTTACTTTCTAGGTGAGTCCGAGTGTTCGAATATTGTGTAGTTACGAATGTAGAAAATATTAAAGTATTTTGAAATTATAAATGCCTGTCTCTCAGAAACCTTGCGTGATGGAGAAAAACCAATAACATATTTGAAATCAGGAGAAAAAATACTACCAGAATCACATATTTTTTCTTTCTGAGACAAAAAAAAGTTTCTTTTTTGTTGCTCAATGTTATCTTAATAAATAAGTTTGGTCTGTATTCTTCTCTATTAGACACATGTTTCAAAGCATGTTTGCTCCATTTTCAGTTGGCACGGACTGATTTTTTCCAAGTTGTCAACCCTGGATTTTGACTCCTGCTCCCTCTCTCTGTGGTCCGAAGAACTTACTAATTAGGTTCCTCTCTCCAGAAATTTCAAAATTCTACTTCCTATTGTATTTTCAAATTTAATTATTTTATTGATACTATATTCAATATTTGTATGGACCACATCAATAGAATGGATAACAATAGAATTCCAAAACAGATTCTTAATTACAAACCACTAGGATGAAGAAATGTTGGAAGACCCAGTAAAAGATGGATAGACCAATTCTGACTTGAGATTAGGACAGACCAACAGGTCTAATCCTTGATGCTGATGATGGTGATATTGTATTAATTTCTTGGTGCCAATCTTATGTTGAACTTTTAAATATTTTTTTAATTTGTGGTGCTTCAACGAATGGTAGATAAATGTCTTGAATTTTATGTTTTCTTCTTTTTTTTTTTCTTTTAGAAATATAAATTCTCTGTATTTCTCAAACTCCTCTTTTAACTTACTGACTACTTAAATATGTTCACTAAATAATAAGGGAAATAAAAAAAAAGCTTAAAACCTATAAAAAATAATAAATAATTTAAAGATAAAGGCAAAAAACTCTGTCAATGTAAACATGCTATCTGTGGTGGTGTCAATGATAAAAGTGCTGTAAATACAAGGAAATTTGTGTTTGTAGAGCTGCGGAGAGGTTGGTGGAGAATAACAGATGAAGATCAATTGAAGATAGTTCTAGAAACTATCCACTCTCGAGGGGTGAGGGAACGTGAGCTCAAGAGAGTGCTGTCCAGGTACATAGAACACAGTCTGGAGAGTTCCAGCAAGGTGAGTACCCTTCAGTAACATGTCAAGACTAATAATATTTAATTTTAGGAAGTGATATTTTGAGGTTATTTTAATTATATTATTTTTAGTCAGATCATCTTACCTCAATATTAATGTTGATTTGTTCTTGGACATGTTTCAAAACAATTCTGTTTTATCATCAGCTTAAACTAAATATGAAATCAAAAAGTTTTTAAAATGAAGAGAGAAGAAATTTAAAAGATTAGCGGACATTAAATTCGTCACTTAATGTTTAAAACTAGAATTGGTTCCCATGTTCATCAGAAAAACCGTCAGGGATAACAATAACAACAAAGAACAAAAAATTTTGGAAAACAAATTACTTAAAGTCTGGAGGACAAGCTGACGTTTATGCAGAATTGTTTTGAAACATGTCCAAGAACAAATCAACATTAATATTGAGGTAAGATGATCAGACTAAAAATAATATAATGTCAATACTAGCTTGTGCTAGTTCTGTAGTGTTGTAGTAACTGCTTAACTATACAAGTTCTTTGACAGCCCCTGAGTTATGGCACTTGTTGCAGTTGTGTGTGGCAGCTGGAGATAAGTCTGCGACAGATCTTGCTATAACTGACATGGATTCCAAGATCTCTGCACTGCCTGGTGGAGCTCCTCTCCGAGATTCGCCGTCAGATTGGTTTACGGATGTTGCATTACGTTGTGATGTCATGTTGCTGGAGCAGGTGGAGGCTCTCGAGGACAAAGTAGCAAATGCCAGCATGCAAGTCAAGGTAAGCCCAGTGTCTATTACAATCCGCATGTTTCAAAATTTACGTTTTTCAAAGTTAAAATTGGGAAACACATTATGAGGTTCTTAATTAATAAATTAATGAGTCATTTTAACATCTTACCTCATATTTCATGTTTTTCAAACACGGTAACTATAGTTTTCAAATGATCTTGTCATTCATTTTCAACCGCCATTTACATTTTTGTTCATTACTGGTATATTAAATCATATTGTGGCTCACTACCGGGGTTTGATGTGACATTGTTTTCTCTTAATAAAATGTAACAGATGATTGTGTAAAACTCCATAATACAATTGAAGCGTTGACATGGGAAAGGTAGTAAGTCATAAAAATCAAATTTTACAGGGGAAACAAAAAACAATTTTGACATTTTTAAATTTAAATATATTTTGTAGAAGTAATATGGATATTTTGTAACTAAATAAAATTTGGAGTTAGGGAATTAACTATGTATAAGAGAAAAAATACACATTTAGATTGGAGGCCTAAGTAGCTCACTTGGATATAGCATTGGCATAGAGAGTCAAAGGTCCTTGGTTCAAACCCCAGTCTAGGCGTATATTTTTCTAATGATGTTTATATTATTGATTTAACATTTCTCACTGAAATAAATTTTTCTTTTCAAATATAGTATATTTTTCTTTTCAAATATAATTTGTCCATCATAAAAGATGTTTAAAAACGAATAGTATGAACATTGAAAAAAGCACTACTGGCTTTATAAGTAATGTTTAAATTCCCAATAAAAAGTCTTCTTAATGAAGAAGTCGCATTTGCAAAAATTGTAGCAACAGCTCGTAGCATTTGGGGTTAGGGAATTAACTATGTATAAGAGAAAAATACGCGTTTAGATTCGAGGACTAGTTAGCTCACTTGGATAGAGCATTGACATAGAGGGTCAAAGGTCCTGGGTTCAAACCCCAATCTAGGTATATATATTTCTTTTCAAAAATAAAATTTCTTGTTTAGTAGTGACAAAATTATATTAAAATTAATGTTGGGATAAATGTTGTTTGCTTCCCCTGTAAAATTTGCTTTTTATTACTTACTACCTTTCCCATGTCAACGCCTCAATTCCCTTGTTATACCTCTTCCGAGCTAAGTTATAATAAAAACAATCATGTATGACTGCATTTTCATTGGTCAAATAATAATTTTACCTTTGAGTGTATAAGAAAACTTAATTCCCTCTCTAATATTCGAAATACAGAAAATAAAAACAATAAAAATGTTTTATCTAGCACATGTCTATATAAGTTATATAGGAGAATCTTAAAAATATATAATTACAATTTTAGTACATTAAATATGTATATTCTTATGCATGTGCATAGGAGAATACGTTGGAATTTCAATTATTTCAAAATAGATGCTTCTGTATAATATTATAATACATTAGAAAGGAAAGTTTTTAAAAATTGGAGAAAAACAGATTATTTTAAATGTTTTCAAAAACAGTGTAATGAAAAATATCCTACGTTAGCTATTGAGGATGTGGCAAAAATAAAGAGCAGAATTTACAAGTTAGTTGTCATGGAACATAAATTCGGTTTGTAATGAAATTGTAAATAAAGAATATCAATCGACATCATGGAAAAAGTATAAACATCTGATTAGGTAGGTCCATATATAACTTTTTTGTCATAAATATATTAGAAATGGAAGAAGTTCCTAATTACACTGAGCAACAAAAAAGAAACTTTTTCAATTATTTCAAAATAGATGCTTCTGTATAATATTATAATACATTAGAAAGGAAAGTTTTTAAAAATTGGAGAAAAACAGATTATTTTAAATGTTTTCAAAAACAGTGTAATGAAAAATATCCTACGTTAGCTATTGAGGATGTGGCAAAAATAAAGAGCAGAATTTACAAGTTAGTTGTCATGGAACATAAATTCGGTTTGTAATGAAATTGTAAATAAAGAATATCAATCGACATCATGGAAAAAGTATAAACATCTGATTAGGTAGGTCCATATATAACTTTTTTGTCATAAATATATTAGAAATGGAAGAAGTTCCTAATTACACTGAGCAACAAAAAAGAAACTTTTTCTTTTATCTCAGAAAGAAAAATATGTGATTCTGATAGTATTTTTTTTCCTGAATTCAAATATGATATTGGTGGTTTTTCTCCATTATGCAAGGTTTCAGAGAGACAGGCATTTATAATTTCAAACACTTAAATATTTTCTACATTCGTAACTACACAATATTCGAACATTAGGACTCACCTAGAAAGTAAGAAATGATGATTTTCTGCTGTATTTTTCCTGTGGAGTATCTCTCTTGTTGGTCCAATAATAAACGGCCAGCATATTGCCTTGATATCTCTTTTCCATAGCTGAAACCATTTGAGTTAGCTCATTTGGTTTTATTTTACAATGGACAAATGGACGAAAAAACGTTTATTAAAATATTAACTATTTAAATCCATTAATTGAAATTGAAATAAAAAAAAACTGTGGGTGATGGAGAAATTCCAAATGCATATTTGAAAACACGATAAAAAACTACATTAAGTACAACTATTGGTACTCATGAGACAAAAATCATGTTGACCAGTGTTGTTGGTACCATCTTACCTTGCATTCAGCCTTTTTTCCTGTAAAATACGATGTTGCCTAAGAACAGTGTTTCTATAGATGACATTTCCGTACCCAATTCAGTCATACAACGGGTAAAAATAGCACCACAGTTCTGTCAATAGATGGAGTTGATGGAGTAATATCTTATGCATGTTTATTTACAGTACAACTGGAACTTAGCTCAGAATTAGTGTAGTAAAAAAAAAAAAAGATGACAACAGCGATTCATGTTAATGAAAGCGTACATCAGTAACACAAGAATGTGCTTGGTTTCAGGGTTGGAAAGTTCCAGCAAGAGTGACGACAGATGAGAACATCAACTTCAGGCCATCTTGTCTGCCAGCACATGGAGAGTATGCAAACACCAGGAACCCTATTGAAATAGCAAAAGACAGACTGATGTCTCTGGAAGCGGCGATAGAAAGGAGATATTTGAAACCACCGCTGGGAGTGAGGTAAGGCTTTCATGACACTGGAACTGTCGAACCCACAGGTTCATGATTGTGCAGACACAAGCTGTCCATACGTCACTTTCCTGAGCTGTATACTTTACTTCTCTCATATCATGGAAAATGTTATTCTCCCATTTCATTCTTGGTTTATCCTTTGCTTTCCCCTCTGGCTTTCTTACAAGAAGTGTCCATGACCTCCATATATTCCCCAATTATGCCTCATAAACTGCTCTTTGCAGTCTGTGAAAGTTAACTGTTCTTATTATGATAAAATCAAATGTTTTCTACCTCTCCTCATATAAATCTTATAAGTAGATCGCAATTTCAAGACCATAACGAAGAAGAAGTATTTCTTCTGATCGACATAACGTCAGTCGCCAAGATTGTACTGAAGATGAGACCGTTATGGTCTCGAAATCGTGATCTACTTAGAAGATTTGTATGAGGAGAGGTAGGAAACATTTGATTTTATCATAAATTAAACCTCATAGTGATTAATTCCTGTAAAAGTTAAATGTTCTTATGACATCTGGTTCCCATAAAGATCATTCAGTTCACTTTGTGTGGACTTCTTCCTTGATTGAACCATTTATAATATATCAGTATGAAGTATATTTTAAAATTTGAAATAAATTTTGTATCACCTCATCTCATATTCTGTCTTCTGATTAGACTGGTTGCTCCTAGACAACAGATCAGCGGTCGTGGGATTACTGAAGATGAAACCAATAGGGTTTCAAAACCAGTCTAATTAGAAGACATAATGTGACTTGGCCGGTAGGGCTTCTTTTGATGTTCTACTGTCTGTATAAAGTAGTGTTTAAATTCCCAATAAAAAGTTCTTCTTAAATAGAAGCCACCATTTGCATGATTGAGCAAATATTCGTTGCATTTGGTGCTCGGGAATTGACTATGTATAAGAAAAAAAATTTGCTTTTAGATTGGAGGCCTAGGTAGCTCAGTTGGTAGAGCATTAGCATAGAAAGCCAAAGGTCCTTGGATCAAAGCCTGGTCTAGGTGTATATTTTTCTTCATAGTTAAATATGGGAAATAACATTATGAGATTCTTAATTCGTAAATTAATGAGTCATTTTTTTACATCTTACCACATATTTTATGTGTCTTTAAACACGGGAACTAGTTTTACAGAGAAGGATCTCTGTCATTTTCAACCGACATTATGAATTTTGAAAACTAGTTCCCATGTTTAAAGAAACATAAAATATAAGGTAAGATTAAAAAATGACTCATTAATTTACGTATATTTTTCTCTTCAAGTATAATTTGTCCTTCAGTGATAAGTATTAAATTAATAATAAGAACATCAAAAGTAATATTTGTTTTGAACTGTTGTAAACATAAAATTACTTTTTTTCTTTTACTTTCTCCATTTAAAAAATAGATAGCCAGCAGCACTATGAATCTTGATTGAAATTAAGAAAAAAGATGTTTTGCAAAAGTAATACACAGATTAAATTATATTTGAAGAGAAAAATTTTTGCCTAGACCGGGACTCGAACCCGGGACCCTTGGCTTTCCGGGCCAAGTGCTCTACCAACTGAGCTACCGAGGCGAGTTACGATCTAGATGCAAATTTTTCTCTTATGTACGTTGTAATTCCCTCGTGCCAAATGCTTGAAACCATAGCTTCTATCTTTGCAAATGGCGGCTTCTTAGTTAAGAAGACATTTATTGGGAATTTAACACTACTTTATAGCCAGTAGGGCTTCTATTGACGATTTTTATTATTAATTTAACACTTCTCATAGAAGGATAAATTATATATATAACTACTATAAAGTAGTGTTAAATTCCCAATAAATGTCTTCTTAACTAAGAAACCGCCATTTGCAAAGATAGAAGCTATGGTTTCAAGCATTTGGCACGAGGGAATTACAACGTACATAAGAGAAAAATTTGCGTCTAGATCGTAACTCGCCTCGGTAGCTCAGTTGGTAGAGCACTTGGCCCAGAAAGCCAAGGGTCCCGGGTTCGAGTCCCGGTCTAGGCGAAAATTTTTCTCTTCAAATATAATTTATCCTTCTATGAGAAGTGTTAAATTAATAATAAAAATCGTACACAGATTAAATTTTAGATTGTGTTGCAGCCAGCTTCGTTGGCTCAATGAACTTGCTCTGTTTATCGATTGTTCAGAAATGAGACAATTGATCAAATAAATACTCATATTGATTCTTATAAATAAAATATTTTTGGTCATGAATGAACACTATATAGTGCAAAGAGTTATTCGTTTTAGCATGAATGTGCATCACTTGTGTGAGAATCATTGACATGATGTGATGTTAATAGCACGAAAATAAAATAGCAGACATGTAAAATTGAGCATTTTAATACATTGTGAATATAGGAAAACTGAAGGGACCATTAAAGAAAAAAACTTTAAATGTGGGAACATAAAAGCGAGATAATACTGTATATAATTTCTTGTACGGTAGTGCATTCTGTCATACTTACAGGAATGGCGACCTTGATTGAAACTTCAAATTCCTAAATTTTAGGGTTGCCAAACTATAAATAACTAAATAAATATACTGTAATCTTTCAAATTACCTACCTAGGGCAGGAAGTAAAACCACTGCCCTTTATGTATACTACTTAGAATATATATACAAAAATATATTCAAAAGGTAGTGTTAATGTACATTATACGAAACAAATCACTGCATTTTAAATTAACTGAACTATATTTGAAACATTATAAATCAGTAAATTCTTACTTGCTGCCATTTTATGCCTGATTGGTGTCACTCAACTAAATTATTTTTGGCATTTACCGTATGTACATTGGCCAGACTGCTAACATTAATCAGTTGTTTATAATGGATGCAAATATTTCCAACAAAGATGTTATTATTTTACTTCTATTTATTATTTTGAAAACACCATTGTGCAAAAAATAATGTACAACGCATGTTTGTGAAGTTTTTTATAGAATGTTGCAAATTAAAAACCGAGAAATAGTGAGGTTTTAATAATTTCCTCACTTCTGTAAAAACTACTTCCCAATGCATTGTAATTTACTATTGTTATCTATGAAATCTTTTTTAGGTACAGGTCCTTACAAAAAAATGTTTTATTTTTGATATGTTATGGTGTTTGAATGTATTGATTGAATTTACAGCACGGGAGATGTGAATCTGTCTGGCATGTCTGGGGAAGTTGCCACGACAGAGGACAATGTGCCAAAGGGCTTGGTGACGTGGCGAGAGGCAGTGGGGAGGGCCCACACATCGGCACAACTCGCTATGGCTCTCTACATGCTTGAAGCTTCCATCGCTTGGGACAAGAGCATCATGAAAGCCGTGAGTTGGATTTCATCAGCATCCAGCAAAGGTTCTAGTGTGGGTATTCGCTTGTTTATGCTTTTCAATTCTATTTCATCTCCTCCTAACACAGTGTTCTGAAACATGACAGTCTTCATATCTGCCTAATGCTGTCGTTCTTTCAACACCACCCATGGGAATCATAAATCTGTAGACATGTCAAGACTTCATCTTCAATAATAATAATTACTAGAATAATAATAATAATAATAATAATAATAATGATCATCATTTAGGTAGCATTTTTTATCACTCACCTCATATTGTTCTTCTTATTTGACTATAAACTAGTTTCGGAACATAGTTTCTGTTCCATCCTAAGTATCGTCACAACCGTTGTTCTGTCGTCTTGAAGAGCCGTCCTTTGCTCCTTCCATTGAAAAATAGAATATCAATAGAAGCCCTACTGGCTTTATAAAGTAGTATTAAATTCCCAATAAATGTCTTAACTAAGAAGCTGCCATTTGCAAAGAGAGAAGCAAAGGTATCAAAGCATTTGGCGCGAGGGAATTACAACGTATATAAGAGAAAAATTTGCATCTAGATCGCAACTCGCCTCAGTAGCTCAGTTGGTAGAGCATTTGGCCCGGCAAGCCAAAGGTCCCGGGTTCGAGTCTCGGTCTAGGCGAAAATTTTTCTCTTCAAATATAATTTATTTTTCAGTGAGAAGTGTTAAATTAATAATAAAAACATCACTATTTTATTTACATAAAACATAAGACAAATTAATTTATGTTGATTAATAAAACTAATAAATTACTGCAAAAATATTGAAAAAACACCAGATTACGTTTATATAACACTTTGGCTAGACCAGTGTTGACCTATGGTAGTGAAGCATGGACACTAAAAAGACAACATGAAAGCAGAATAACGGCTTGTGAAATGAGATTCATGCGCAGAACAGCAGGTTACACCAGATAGGATTGGAAAAGGAAGACCGATATCTTAAAAGAATTGAAGACTACGCCAATTTTGGAATATATTAAACAGTACCAACTAAATTGGAAACACCATCTAGAAAGAATGAGTTCAAATCGGATCCCCAAAGCTGTTTATAATTATATACACAGAGGACGAAAATCACTGGGCCGTCCTATGAAACGCTGGAGGGGGAAAATTTTCTATAGGATCGTAACAGGCCTTGGCCTAATACTTGGAAGGAAGAAGGAGAAGAATGTTGAATTCTTAATCAACGTGTGCTTGAAAATGGATAGTGAGAGTTTTGTGGCGGCAGCGAAACTCCCAATCAATTCACAAGGGAACTGTCAACCATTACATGCTGAAATGTACCTTGAAATTTTATCCAGAGGTGCGTTGTTATGTAGCAAGACCATGTCCAAAAAATTACTTTTCTCTTTTAACTAGAAGGCACAGGAATCAAAGCCAGAATCTAGCAATGGCAATCCACTGTGCAAACTACATATACGTCCCTGCTTGAGTTTGAGCAAAGCAGGACAGGGCAGTTAGCAGGTTGTCAGGATTATCCAGTCGACCATGTCAGGAGTTGCATTACTTCCCTATAGTTGAAATGAGAGTTTGACATTGCATTTTAGTGCACTCTGCGGTAAAAGCGGCAAAAATAGTTTTTTGTAAATGGATTGAGTAAGTCACAAGCTTCTCGGGCCACGCAATTCTCAAGGTAAGTTTCGGCATGCATATAGTTGACAGTTCCCTCTGTAAATTTATAACTGATATTGCCGCTATTGTCCATGGACAATAACCTTCCTTATTCATATATTAATTTTGGGATTTTTACATTTTGAGGATTATGTCCACCGCTGTGGCCTTGTCACGCAGCGGGACCAGCGTTGATCCCCCCCGCCTTGGTCGGGACAAGGTTTTCTGGAGAGCCTGGTTTTTATCGGGGTTTTATCTACACCTGTTAAGGGACAAATGTAAGGAAGACTTGAAGGTCCCAAATGGTCCCCGAAATCATATGGACCACTGCTAATCATCATTCACTATTCATCTCTAGATGAAGTTTACGAAGTCGGGAAGCTTCTGGTGCCACCACTACTCATCAGCACCCATCCATCATCATCAGGGCAACGAAACCCTGCCTTCCAGGCGCCCCAACCTCAGAAGTGGGTTACAAGTATGCCATGCCAGGAGAAAACACCAGGAATGTCGAAAGACAACCTGGGGCATTTACAAAAAAAAAGTTTCAATTAATAAAAATCAATATTGAGTCATGAATATTCTTATCTCATATACACAGAACCACGGTTTTGGGAGCCATCGCTCCCCTCATCAGCTGCTGTCACGACTCACGTATCTGTGTTAAAGAACATAGATATATGAGGTAGAGAATATCCATGACTCGATATTGATATTTATTAATAACCTTCATCCCTCTGTAGTCTGCAATGTTTAGGTTCCCTGTGGGATAGAAAGAGCCAGTATTAGGCAGTTGATTGTTTCCTCTTGTTCTCCAAGTTGTTCCTGTGCACCAGCTTCACACTGGAAGAATGTATGAAGGTGTGGTATATTTCCTACATGAACCTCGCCTGCTTATTTCATCTCATGTCAGTTCTATCAACCTTTCTTACCGCTAATTATTATCTTACCGCCCATTTACAACCAATAATTAATACAACCAAAAAGAAAAATTTCTGTAGAATTGTAGAGTTTTACAGCAGGTGTCTTATTAAGTTGGTCTTCCATGGACCAGTTTTGTTTAAACTCAACTCTACTGTGGAAGACATCTTCAGGAGATACTGTAAACTCTCCCTGAATTCTTTAACCCATTCGCCTCAAAAGATGAGGTAGACTCGCTGGCAGTTAAATAGCCTTCAACTCAGAAGACGAGGTACACTTGCTTAATTCTTCTGTTATACATTTTACAATATTGTGTACATCCCTTGGCCAGCTAATCTTTAGTTAACATTTATGAATAGTAGAAGAATGTGTTATGATTTCAAGTACCTTTATCTTTTGTTTATTTTGAATGTCTGAAAATAGACAATATAATTTACGGTAACTTATATCCGGTTTCTGGAAAAATGCATTGAGCATTTACACCTGAAGTGAATGGGTTAACTGTCGGCTGCAGACTGGCAGGACTTTAGAAACAGTCTTCTTATGATGTTTTAATATTGATTTAACATTTCTCAATGAAAGATAAATTTAATTTGAAGAGAAAAATTTTCGCCTAGACCGAGACTCGAACCCGGGACCCTTGGCTTTTCGGGCCAAGTGCTCTACCAACTGAGCTACCGAGGCGAGTTACGATCTAGACGCAAATTTTTCTCTTATATACGTTGTAATTCCCTATCGCCAAATGCTTTTGAAACCATTGTTTCTATCTTTGCAAATGGCGGCTTCTTAGTTAAGAAGACATTTATTGGGAATTTAACATTACTTTATAAAGCTAGTAAGGCTTCTAATGATGTTTTAATATTGATTTAACATTTCTCAATGAAAGATAAATTTAATTTGAAGAGAAAAATTTTCGCCTAGACCGAGACTCGAACCCGGGACCCTTGGCTTTCCGGGCCAAGTGCTCTACCAACTGACCTACCGAGGCGAGTTACGATCAGTTGGTAGAGCACTTGGCCCGGAAAGCCAAGGGTCCCGGGTTCGAGTCTCGGTCTAGGCGAAAATTTTTCTCTTCAAATTAAACAGTCTTCTTATTTATAGGTGGCTCCCAGTTGGTGGCATTCTCTACATAGTCCTTTACCTGTTAGCTGTTTTAAGATTGGCTGCCCCTGACAACAAGAGCAGAAGTCATAGTCTTGGTCCTTGTGTTTAATAGAGCCAGAATCCAAATTTTGTCGATTTTCATAGATTCTAAGGAATTCACGCCAATGAGTGTGGTTACAATTTTCAAGTTTATTTGGTGTAACAACCCAGATTGAGTCATAGGCTCCCTAAGAACTATTCTTCAGTCCTCTCTATTTCTGGGGTACTTTCCATCAATTTTGAATTTTAAAGTTTTTGGATATCTTCCAAAACTCCATCCATCTAGCTTTATGTCTTTAATAAGGAACAAGAAACTATGAAAATCAATAAAATTTGGATTTCGGTTCTACTAAACTAAGGGACCAAGCATATGACTGCTGCTATTGCTGTGAAAATAACTCTCACATAACGGACCCCACCAATTGGTAGCCACTTACAACAGGGAAGGCTGTTTCCAACACCCAGCCAGTCTGCAGCTGACAGATGCCATCTGATGCCAATTTTTGGAATCTCCATCTATAACATTGCCATCTAATGTTGATTTGATGAACTTTGAGATCAGGTCCTGTCCATCAGGAATTTCGAAATTCGTGGATCAAAATTTGTTTTTCTGAATATATATCTTCTCCCAAACTATCAATTCTAAAGGTTTTTCCAAATGTTTTAGAAGTTTAGCCTCCTTTTCAATTTTATGACTCTCCAACAAACTATGTGCTTGCAATAGATTATTTTTCAATTCACCATTTTTAATATTTTTAAAGTGTTCCTTTGTGTGAGTGTCCAATTTCCTTTTTTTTTTTTTCTATGTATACTTTATTGCAGTCTCTACAACTAATTTGATAAATTCCAGATTTTTTACTATCTGGGTTGTTCAATTTCTTATTGGTTATTAATAGATTACCAAGGCTAAATTTATTTATCAGTGCCAGTGTAGTATTGAATTTCTTGAAAATTTGTTGTGTACCTCAGGATGATAAGTAATTTTCATAATGATGATCTTGAAGTAGATTTCTGGGCTGTAGGCCGTGGTGTTGAGGCTTGGAAGTTTCCCGACGTTTCGCCAGAGACTGCGTCTGGCAGCCTCAAGGGTTGTCTTGAGCCTCAAGACCACGGCCTACAGCCCAGAAATCTACTTCAAGATCATCATACTAACTCCGGCTGTGAAAGCTAAGCCAATTAAAATAAAACTTTACAAGGATAATGTAAATATAATGGAAGAATAACAAATTTTATAACTTTCTCATCTACTCTACAGGGACATTTTAGCATTCCCTCCAACCTGTTATTTCCCATGTTTAACTATGAATAAATATTTTTTGTTGAGCCTTGGCAGAGTGGACATGATATGTGGTTTATAGAAAGGTTGATGGAACAACTGTAATGTTATGGCTGCTACGCACAGCATGAAACTATTGATGTAGAAGTTGATTTATTAATTTATTTCTGTTGTAACTGTGCATGGCATTCACGCTTCTGAATGATAACAGAATGAATTAACAATATGCTATTTTATTGCAGTTAATATTAATCTAATGCCTGGTTTCTTCGATGGTTGTTAACAAAATCATACATGTGTTGAATCAATCTCTGAATATTAGAATGCACTATGATATTTTCTAGTACATACCGCTCACATGGATTCTTGGAATGCATGCCGTAACTGTTGTGTAACAAACAAGAGAATTCCCATGTTTGACATGGAGTGCCTTTTGTGCCATCTGTTTAGATAACTCAGTACTTTTTTGACAATTCATATGAAGAAAGACTTTTTTGATAGCCTTTTAATAATAATAATAATAGTAATAATAATAATAATATTAATAGTATCTTCAACTTGTGTTCAATTAAGGGTCGGGTCAAAGAATGAGATGAGATGAAGCCCCTTATATAGAGGTCTGTGAATGGCAAGGCTGCCAGCTGACCATGCCTGACACACTATCACAGGGGCAGATGAATGAAATGGAACAAATGGATGAGATGAGTATGGAGAAATTGTGGCAGGGGAAAACAGGAGAAAACCCCGAGAAAAACCTGCTCAAGCTCCGTTTTGTCCGCCACAAAACTCACATGGAGTGATGGAGACTCGATCTTGGGACCCCAGTGGTGAGACGCTAGCATCTAACCGCTTGCACCACAGAGCCACCACAATAATAATAGTAATAATAATAATAATAATAATAATAATACTAATAATAATAATAGCTTTATTTTACCTGGCAGAGTTAAGCCTTAATGCATTGTCTATCACTGAACCAGGTTAGAAAGAAAATACAAAAAATTACTGTTACATCTAAATTACAATAAACAAAATTTTTATATAGTATATCTACAATACAATTATTATTTAAATCTAACAAATAACCGTTGTGTGCTTCTACGCTTGCCCAGGAATCTACTTATCCTGATATTCGTGGCATCAATGAGCTCAAAGACCTAAAATGGATATTGTGAGTTATCTGTAAAAAGATAGATATATATGACTTGAATGTTTTTGTAGAATTTTTTGAGATGCTCAATTCTGTTTGTATTTGTTATGGTTTAGGCAGCATAAGCCATTTAAGCGTCCAAAAGCATCTTTTTTTAGTGCACTGATGCACTTTTTTTAGCTCTGGCCCTATAGTATGTAGGATAATATGTTATAAATGTTAACAGTCCCAAAAAGTTTCTCTGAATGATGGTGAAAACCCCATTCAAATCAGTCAATTAGTTTTTTGAGTGCTTAAAGGACAGACTCTCACTAATTTTTGTATATAAAGATTGCAGCAAGCTTTAGTATAGGCACGAGGGTCTCTTCAGGGTATGTTTTAGATTAAGCTTATTTTTGGGTTCTACTGGTGTGAAAGACAAGGAATTCGATGATCAGTAACAATAAGTTGTGTAATTAATTAAAAAGGGTTTATTATGTTAACCTCTTACGAACAACACAATATTCACAACAAATTAATAATAATCAATTAAGTTGGTTAAATCATATTTGAAGAGAAAAATTATACGCTCAGAACGGGACTTGAACCCAGGACCCTTGGTTCTCTAGACCAAGTGCTCTACCAACTGAGCTATCTGAGCAAGTACCGATCTAAACGCAAATCCTTCTCTATATACATTGTAATTCCCATCCACCAAATGCTGTGAAGCCATGCTTCTATCTTGCAAAATGGCGGCTCCTTTATTAAGAAGACATATTTGGGAATTATATATTACAGCCAGTACGGTACGGCTTTTTCCAAGTACTTGGAAAAAGCCGTACCGTACTGGCTGTAATATATAATTCCCAAATATGTCTTCTTAATAAAGGAGCCGCCATTTTGCAAGATAGAAGCATGGCTTCACAGCATTTGGTGGTTGCGTTTAGATCGGTACTTGCTCAGATAGCTCAGTTGGTAGAGCACTTGGTCTAGAGAACCAAGGGTCCTGGGTTCAAGTCCCGTTCTGAGCGTATAATTTTTCTCTTCAAATATGATTTATCCATCATTGAGATGTACGAAATCAATAATAAAAAAAAATTAAGTTGGTGTTTACTTGATGAAATCCATATCTATTAATTAAATAAAAATAAAACTTAATTTTATTTGATTTTCATATTTATTAAGATATAATTCAGTGACAGCTGTTTCGGTACACTGTACCTTAATATTGTTTAGTTGTTTCTTGACTCACCTCATACTTCTTAACTCCCAAGCAGACTCAAGTTTCCTCATTTCATTTGTGACATTCTCAATGCTGTATTACGTTCACAACTGATGTCCAACAGCCTCCTCTCCTGCAGACTGTTTTTGAGTCCCTTCAGACTGCAGGAGAGGAGGCCATTGGACATCAGTTGTGAAATAATACAGCATTGAGAATGTCATAAATGAAGTGAAGAAACTCGAGTCTGCTTGGGAGTTAAGAAGTATGAGGTGAGTCAAGAAACAACTAAACAGTATTAAAATAAACCTCATAGTGTTATTTCCTACCTACATAACTTAACACTGTACATTCTTCAGACATGTTAACAAGTTATGAATTGTGTTATTATAGTACACATCAACTGATCGAAGCAAGATCAGTTGATATGTAGGCCTACTATAATAACACAATTCATAATTTGTTAACATGTCTGATGAAGGTACAGTGTACCGAAACAGCTGTCACTGAATTATTTCTTAATAAATATGAAAATCAAATAAAACTAAGTTTTAAAATATTTAATTTTAGGAAGTTATATTTTGAGGTTATTTTAATTATATTATTTTTGGTCTGGACATCTTACCTCAATTTTTTTTTTTTTTTTTTTTTCTGATCATTTCAAAGTGTTTATTCTTTTCTAGTTTTAGTAATTTGTTCTCCAAAATTTTTTGTTGTTTGCTGTTATTGTTATGCTTAACGGTTTTTATAATGAACATGGGAACCAATTCTAATTTTAGACATTGGTTGATGAATTTAATGTCTGCTAATCTTTTAAATTTCTTCTCTCTTAATTTTATAAACTTTTTGAGGTAAGATGTCCAGACCAAAAATAATATAATTAAAACTAAGTTTTATTTTTATTTAATTAATAAATTAGTAATATCTTGTAGACTACTTGAGCAAATCTAGACTTCCCTAGTATATTTACGTAAGATAGATCGATTCACACTTTTAGGTAATAATATGGGCACAATTGGCTCCTCTGAATATTCGTACTATGATAAACTAGCCCACTCTGTTTTCGTAAGGGAGCTACTGGCTCCTCTGTGATCGTATGAGAGCAACTGGCTCCTCTCTGTATGTACTCATGTGGGAGCTACTGGCCACACTGTGTTAACAATAACATTTCTTTGCCTTTTATAATTATTTCCCAAAGAAGTTTAAAATTGGCTCAAGTATTCCCTTTTAACAAATTTAATGTTTTGCAAATCTGACCATATTCAACCTGTCAGTCAGACTTACAACTTTTTCTAAATGAATACACATTTTATAAGCATTAATTTCACTTCGCTAGGTACATGTACCTGCCAACCCATGAGTTACCGTTATTCATTGTATAACAGCTTATTGTGTGGTCCCAAATAAATTTTAATTCTAGGAATTACCCCTGCAGCAAGATATATTTTGATTTACTCTAGATTTAACGAATGGAATATAAAATGTACAAGATAAAAAAGAATGAGAAAAGAGTACTATTAATGACATAGAATAAATTTAGTTCTGGAGAAAAATTAATTATTTGACAAGTAATTGTATAAACGTGACTTAAAAGTGTGAAGTGTGCGGCGACTTGTGATGTCTTGAGGGAGGGAATTCCAGGAGTGGGCAGAGGCTACTCTGAAAGAAGTATAATAAGAGGAAGTGCTGTGGAAAGGGATTGTAGGCAGACCTAGGGTCAGTATTGTGGTAAGAAGATAATTTCTCAAATCTGGACGACAGAATTCCGATTGAGGGTCTTTCCACTTTTCAGCGGTTGCCCTTTTACCAGCCGGCTGCTGGCCCTTCACATCCACATGTGTCAATCACAGAGGTAGATGATCAACAGCCAGTGTAGGGGTGACATGTGGTTAGCATGTCGAGTCCCCCAGCCGTTATAGCTGGTTCCTCAACCTGGAGCCGCTACTTATTGTAGCTACCCAATTGCCTCACGATGCTGGGTGGGCACCGGTCCCATACTGGCGGAAATACCATGAGAAAATTTCTTCCCCCATGGAGACTCGAACCAGCGCAAGTCCCGTAGCTCTGCGCCAAGGCTTCCTACCTTAACCGCTCGGCTACGGCGCGGGACGACGACAGAATTCAGAAGCTTGAAAAGAAGTGAAAGAGAGTGCTATTTACATCTGTCGCTAAGACGGAGCCAAGAGAGATTAATGAAGTGTTCAGAAATATAATTTTTTTATAAAGAATAATCATGAATTTCTTGGGAGTTAAATAATTATTTAATTTATTATTTTTAAATATTGGCGGATGTTGGAAATGAATTGAATTCAAGCATGTACTGTTATTCTTCCCTGAAACATTCCAATGCCAGCTGCTGTGACCATTTTCATGGATTTGTGGTGAGAGCTTTTGGCTACAGTTCATGGCGTCCTGGATTCAATTCCCAGTAAGACCACAGGAATTTTTTGTTAATAGGAGTTATTCATGTGGTAGCCCATGGTCTGGTTTTAGGTTAAGGACTCTCCTGGGGGCTTCATTATCATTCATCTTCTATCATATCTTTGGGGTAATGTAACTCTGATTTCCAACTTAAGAAATGGTTACAATTCAATTGTTGTTAATGAAATCATGCTGCTTATATGTGTTGAATGATAATAACAATAATTAATTCTTTAGTGATTATATAAAATAAAACTGTTAAAGTTTTATATGAAAATACAGGGCAAGTCAAAATGTTGTGCAGGTTTTCAGAAATTTATTATGTGAAATGTAATGAACATATAATATCGTGAGACATATTGTATGAAAGGTAAACTCTCAAAGTTTAGTTGTCCACTTCTAAAGTTCCGCGTTCACCCGCAAGATGTCAACAGCAGAGCAGTAAAGGAAAATGGCGTTGACTGGGGATCAGAAGTCTTTCTGTGTGCTCGATTACCATGTAAACAACTCTGTGACTAGTGTTCAACGACATTTCCGTACCAGATACGATAAAGACCCGCCGGATGGGAGATCCATTCGTAAGTGGTACACACACTTAGGGATTCAGGCTGTATCTGTAAACGAAAATCGACTGGCCGTCCGTCGACGAGTGAAGAGACAGTCGAACGCGTTCGCACATGCTTCGTGCGGAGTCCACAGAAATCCACCTACCGGGGAGCGACAGAACTTCAACTACCACAAAAAACTGTATGGTGGATTCTCCGGAAACGTTTACAGATGAAACCCTACCACTTGCAACTGGTTCAAGCCTTAAAAACCCGCCGATTATGCTTTGCGAGCGTCCTTCTGTGTTGATTTTCTCGCATTAATGGAAGAGAATGAGTTCCATGAGAGGGTAGTTTACAGTGATGAATGCGACTTCCCACCTTTCAGGAAAAGTGAATAGACACAATGTAAGTATTTGGGGAACTGGTAACACCCATGCAACTCTGGAACATCAACGCGATTCTCCGAAAGTGAATGTCTTTTGTGCCATTTCCCATGCAAAGGTTTATGGGCCCTTTTTTCTTTCATGAACGTACTGTGAACGGACATGTTTTCCTTGATATGCTACAACAATGGCTCCTTCCGCAGCTTGAAGCGGATAGTCCAGATTTCATTCTGCAGTTGGATGGTGCCCCCTCCACATTACCATGGCAGTGTTCGAGACCATTTGAATACGGCTTTACCACAACGCTGGATAGGCCGTGCATCTCAGGGTGATCAACAACTCATTCATTGGCCACCTCGTTCACCAGATCTAACCCCGTGTGATTTCTTCATGTGGGGTCTTGTAAAGGATCATGTTTACGTACCACCACTTCCAACAACACTGCATGAACTGCGTGCCCGCATCACAGCAGTCATTGCTGATATCGACCGCGGACTGCTACAGAAAGTTTGGCAGGAGATTGAATATCGGCTTGACGTCTGTCGTGTAACAAAAGGCGCTCACATAGAACATCTGTGAATATTTAAAAAAAAACTTTGAGAGTTTACCTTTCATACAATATGTCTCACAATATTATATGTTCATTACATTTCACATAATAAATTTCTGAAAACCTGCACAACATTTTGACTTGCCCTGTATATATAGGCCTATATATCCTTCTGACAAGGTTCGATGGACCCATTAACCAACTGCACGTGTGGCCCTCCAGTCATACTAGTGGTTTATGTGAGTAGTGATTATAAATAAAAAAATTGGTGCCCACTTAAAAAACAGTTACATTTATTTTAAGAGAAAATTTTTTTTTTATATGTGAAGAGAAAAATTTTCGCGTAGACCGAGACTCGAACCCGGGACCTTTTGGCTTGCCGGGCCAAATGCTCTACCAACTGAGCTACCGAGGCAAGTTGCGATCTAGATGCAAATTTTTCTTTTATATACGTCTAGATCGCAACGTGCCTCGGTAGCTCAGTTGGTAGAGAATTTGGCCCGGCAAGCCAAAGGTCCTGGGTTCGAGTCTCGGTCTAGGCAAAAATTTTTCTCTTCAAATATAATTTATCTTTCAGTGAGAAATCTTAAATCAATAATAAAAACATAGTTACATTTATGCTGAACTAATGGCAGTCCCCTTTTCGGATCTCTGGGTGGGGACACCTGCAGGACGTCATAAACTTAGAGAAATATTGGAGAGCAAGAACGCTAATGGCTTCATTGCCAAGGCCTAGCATTTCAAAACAACAACAATAGTTTTATATGATTTTCATATTTATTTTATACAAATTCATTACGGCTGTTTCAGTACTTTGTACCTTCTTCAGACGAATACTACGAATACAAATTAGTTTTGTTATTTTATATACACTCAGGTACGTATCAAGTGTAACTAAGCAACTGAATGTAAGATAAAATCAAATGTTTCATACCTCTCCTCATATTAATCTTCTAAGTAGATTGTGACTTCGGGTTCATGGTGAACCCATCCTCAGAACTCTTTTGCCGACTGATGTTATGTCGATTGGAAGAACCACTTCTTCTTCTTCCCTCTGTTGGTGGACCGATAAACCTCTTGATCAGGTCAGAATTTAAGGGAATTTCGAAGTTTATAAGAATTTCCAAGTCAGCAGTAGCTGCTCATGTTTGATCCAAAAAAATCTAATTGAATCAAAAGCTAATCTAATTAAACAAATAGAGAAGCAAAAGGAACTCATGGTTTGGGAAAATATCCACAGAAAAACAAAGAAAAACTTATGATCTTCAAAATTCCTGCAGATTCTGTCCTGAACCAGAGGTTTATCGGTCCATCAACAGAGGGAAGAAGAAGAAAAAGAAGTGGTTCTTCCGATCGACATAACAGCAGTTGGCAAAATGGTACTGAGGATGGGTTTGCCATGAACCCGAAAATCATGATCTACTTAGAAGATTAATATGAGGAGAGGTATGAAACATATCATTTTATCTTAAATTAAACTTCATAGTGATTTATTCCTATAAAAGTTCAACTGAATGTAAACAAAAAACAATGTAACAAACATTCTCTTATTATAAATTTAAAAGAGATGTTTCAATCTCCTTGTGAGAGATCATTTTCAAGACGTTTGACATTTCCAGTTATTCATTTTGTTTGATTGTGAACGGTTGCTTGACATGCGAATGGCGGCTTCTTATTTAAGAATTTTAATGGTAATTTTAATATTACTTTATAAAGCCAGTAGAGCTTCTTTCAATGTTTTTGTTATATTTTTTCATCATCTTCATGGTAGGCCCTCAGCCTGTTCCACTCTCAGAATTCATCTTCCCATCGTCTTCTAGGACGTCCCACATCTTTACAGCCTTGAGGTTGGTACAACTGTGCTTGTTTTGTTAGCCTAGAAGAGTCAATTCTTAAAATATGTTCATGCCATTTTTGTTTATAGTTTTGTATTTTTTCATTTAGATTAAACATTTTGAGTTCTTATCTCTTAGAGTATATCCTGCAACGTATCTGAGGAACTTCATCTTTGACGTTTCTAGTAATCTTCTGTCTGATCTATTCATGGCCCAATTCTCTGATCCATATGTCACAATGGGTACTGCCATTACCTTATAAAACTTTAGCATTGTTTCTCTTGTTGTTTTTGTTTGTAGTGTTCTTTTAAAAGTCCCACACATACTTTGAAATTTATAATTTTTTTCATGTATATCATTTTCCTAATTGTAAGATATGTGACATCCTAAATATTTAAAACTCTATACTTGTTCGATAATTTCATCGTTCAAAACTATTTTCAATCAAACTGCATATTTTGCCCGAAAAGCCATTGTTTTTGTTTTCTTCCTTGAAATCTTGAGATTATACGAGGGCGGATCGGAAAGTAACGCACAATAATTTTTTTCTGCCTTGGTATTGCAGCTAGAATGTTGAAATTTCACAGAGATATAGTTTGAAGTTTTCACTACAGATGGTATTTTTTTTCAGGTGCACCTCTTGCGAGAGAAGCTTGAACTATGCAACAAAGATGGTGCGCATGCTACAGTCGTCCACCTGTGAGGGACGGATCGGATCGGAAAGTAACGCACAATAATTTTTTTTTAAAAAGTTTAATAGTAAAAAAAAGGAAAAAAATCACAAATGAACTTACATCTTTTACCTACTTTTCGACATAGTCACCAACTTTCTCAACACATTTTTCCCATCGTGTTACCAGTTTCAATATGCCCTGTTCGTAGAAGTCCGTTTGGTTGGAGTGTAGCCATCTGCGCACTGCTGATGCCTGCTTTGTTTCGGGCGTGTAGTGGTACGCTCACGACTCATCACCTGTGACGATTCCTTCCAGAAAGTCATGTCCTTGTGCGGTGTACCGCGTTAAGTGGTCCAAGCTTGCCATCATTCGCTGGCCCTTGTGGTCGTCTGTCAGGTTCTTAGGCACCCAGCGAGCACTAGCTTTACGGAAGACATTGCTATGGTCCATACAATCATCCCCATACACGCCACGCATGTCCCTGTGAATTTCATTGGGTTTGTGCCTTTGGCCCACAAAAATCGAACAACACTTCTCTGTTCCTCACAGGTGGACGACTGTAGCATGCGCGCCATCTTTGTTGCATAGTTCAAGCTTCTCTCGCAAGAGGTGCACCTGAGAAAAAAATACTATCTGTAGTGAAAACTTCAATCTATATCTCAACATTCTAGCTGCAATACCAAGGCAGAAAAAATTATTGTGCGTTACTTTCCGACCCGCCCTCGTATTTCTCCATGGTTTTCTTGAGCAGTAGTGTGACTTTTTGTAATTGATTTTCTGATTCTGCACATATGGCCTGATCGTCTGCAAACATAATTAAAATAAACCATTAAACATAATTGTGTCTACAATGGTAGTTCGTAGTTTAAAATGTTATATTTTTTTATTATATTTTATTCACAAGCCTTTGGCGCTCTCTGGAATTGAAATGTATAAGAGAAAAATTTGCATTTAGATTGTAGGTCTTGGATAGTTCAGTCAGTGGTAGAGCATTAGCATATAATGCTAAAGGTCCTGTGTCTAGGCATATATTTTCTCTTCAAATATTATAAGAATTATGTTACTGGTAGCTAATAATAGAAAATAAAAATTAGTAAGAAGCCAGAATTGAGTATGTAAGATAGAAACAATGGTTTCAAAAGCATTTGGCGATAGGGAATTACAACGTATATAAGAGAAAAATTTGCATCTAGATCGTAACTCGCCTCGGTAGCTCAGTTGGTAGAGCACTTGGCCCGGAAAGCCAAGGGTCCCGGGTTTGAGTCCCGGTCTAGGCGGAAATTTTTCTCTTCAAATATGATTTATCTTTCATGGAGAAATGTTAAATCAATAATAAAAACATCAATGTAAGGTTAAATTTCTTCTTAGCCTGCTTTTAATGAAATGTCTTTTGATGTGAGTTTAAAAAGAAAAGTTATCTTACACAAAAAAATATGGAAACAGATATGCTAGTCATACATTCGGTGTTGCAAAAACAAATGTCTGATGATGAAAACTTATTATAACCTAAAATTTTATCATTTGTATCTGAATATCTGATTTTGAGGACTCAATAATTTGGTTAAAAGTTCACCTTACTTTTGGAAATATATGGTACATTGTGTACCGCTTACAAGGATTCTTGGAGTGTATGCCCTTACATTTGTGTACCGAATAAGAGAATTCCCATGTTTGACATGGAGTGCCTTTTTGTGCCATCTCTTAAGATAACCCTGAACGTTTTGACAATTTTTATATGGTATGTTTGAATGGTACACTAATTTTAGCCAAAAGCTTTTGTTAACAACCAGATGAAATCAGTCATAAGTGTGTTAGAACTATAGAGGTTTACCACTTTTCTGTTCAAATTCAAAATGAACGTTTGGAAACATTGAAATGTCATGATGTCTGGAGGGAAATTTTTGGAACTTTACTTCATAAAATAGTGATATTATGAAAGAATAGGAAATGTTTAAGTTCAGTAGAAATAATACTAAGGGTCGTATGTTAGAACATTACTCTCTACTCAAATTACTTCCAATCACTAGTGAGCTGATTCACCGTGAGCAATTGCTGAGAACAAATTAACGGCCGACTTATCGGTCATGCATGAGAGTCGACGTTTTCGTAATATTGGCAACAAATTACCCAGAATTCTCAGCGATAAAACCACTTCCGTTATTTTCGTCTGCTATAGAGGAATGCATTTATGCTTGCATCCCGCAAATAATACCGTATACAAACACGTCTGCGACACGCAATATTACGCCGATTCTCCTGTTCTTCCAGCTGAATTCTTTGGTAGACTCTATCAAATTCCTCTTCTCCGTGTATACCGAAAACGTGATCGAAGTCTTCAAGGTCCAACATCTTGGATAAATGTTGGATAAAGCAGCAAAGTACATCGATTACCATCGGTTCCCTTCGGGATTTTAATTTGAGTTGCTCATTTAAGCTACCTCCGCAGGTAGCTTACAAATTTAACCAATTATTATCGCATGAACAGATTTCTGAGTAAGCAAAATCGTATTAGCATACAACTTGCTCAGCAGAGAAGGCATTTTACTGTCTAATGCGTCCAAACATGCGACCCTAAGTGCATTTATAAAAAATGCATAAAGATGGAATAGCAAGTATAGGTCTTGGCATGCAATGCTTTACATTGTAGTATACAGTGAATAATTTTACATATTACTATGCTACATAATATTTAATTTTAGGAAGTGATATTTTGAGGTTATTTTAATTATATTATTTTTAGTCTGATCATCTTGCCTCAATATTAATGTTGATTTGTTCTTAGACATGTTTCTAAACAATTCTGTTTTATCGTCAGCTTGTCCAGACTGGTTTGATTTATATTGCATTATGTTGCACACCCTGGATGTCGATGTCAGCTCCATCCTGTGGTTGTTTGGAGGTTCTTTGGCCAACCACAGGATGGAGCTGACATTGATATCCAAGGTGTGCAACATAATGCAATATAAACGAAACCAGTCTGGACAAGCTGACGATAAAACAGAATTGTTTTGAAACATGTCGAAGAACAAATCAACATTAATATTGAGGTAAGATGATCAGACTAAAAATAATATAATTATGCTACATAATTCCCATTTCTCTTCTAAGACAGATTGTAGTAAAGAAATGGGAATATAATGGTACTGTGCATCAATTGTTTGTAGACTTCAAAAAGGCATATGATTCAATTAAGAAATGGTCTATAATCCACTAAGCTGACCAGTGCTATTTGGTGGATAGCCCATCCCTTTGGTTCATAATGCATAAACAATATGTTAACAGCTGCACCACGAGAAGATAGGGATTGAACGCTGGGTTATTGTCCAGGTTGGTTCCTGTAAACTTTTAATCTAGAAAGAATTAGAGGGTCTCCTCCCTGTTAAAAACAATAACCCTTTGCAGCCGAGATATGTAGACATGTATATACTTAATATTTTATTTTAGGAAGTGATATTTTGAGGTTATTTAAATTTAATTATTTTTAGTGTGATCATCTTACCTCAATATTAATGTTGATTTGTTCTTGAACATGTTTCAATTATATCATAATCATCATCAGCATTTTGCCCAGAATGGTTAGATTTATGTTGCACACCGACGGAGTGTGACCTTGTTTGGAGGTTTTTTGGCCAACCACAGGTTGGAGCTGACATCGACATCCAGGGTGTGCAATATAAATCTAACCAGTCTGGGCAAAATACTGATGATGATTATGATATAATCGAAACATGTTCAAGAACAAATCAACACTAATATTGAGGTAAGATGATCACACTAAAAATAATTAAATTTAATTTAAGACATGTATATACATTGATCTAATATTTTATTTTAAGAAGTAACATTTTGAGATTCTTTTAATCAAGTTTTTTTGAGTCTGGAAACATCTCAATTTAATGTTGATTTGTTCTCGAACATGTTTCAATATTATTTTCTATAGCATCTTCAGCTTGCTCAGACTGATGAGTTTTATGTTGTGAACCCTGGATGTTGATATCATCTCCTTCTTCTGGCCGGCCGAAGAACCTCCAAACTAGATCACGTTCAGCAGGAATTTCAAAATTCATAATTCTATTTCTGTTCTTCTGAATGTAAATTTTTTCCCAAATGGTGAGTTCCTTTGTATTTTCTAACTGTTTTAATAATTTAGTGTTCAAATTTACATCGTGTTTTTTGACCCAAACATGAGCAGCAACTGCAGATTTTTCTATTTCCCCATTTTTAATATTTCTTATGTATTCCTTGGTTCTAATTTTCAGGTTTCTTTTTATTTTCCCTATTAATCGGCCGTGGTGGACTAGGGGTTATGCTCCTTGCCTCTTGTTCCAAGGGTCGCGGGTTCAAATCCGGCCGGGTCAATGGATTTTTAGGATGGAAAAATCCAAGGAGCAAGTCCTCCGGGAGGGACTTTAAGCCATGGGTCCAGGAGTCTGAAGATTTTCAGGCTTGTAAAAATCCTTAAGCCTGAATGAAAATGCCTCTAAGCAAAATTTACCGATTTTTTTCCATCTTAGTACTACCTTGGTTTCCTAGATGTCAGTATGAGGCAGAATGCTGACCAGGGACCACTCAAATGACATCTATACGAAAAGAAGTGTAAAACTAAATTAGTATGGTTCAAATTCTTCCCTGTAGGGGGAGAACGCCTAAATCTCTGTTAAGGGAAACATGGGCTTACAAGATACAAGAAGATACATATCTTTTCACAACCGGTAATATGTTCAAGAACAAATCAACATTAAATTGAGGTAAGATGTTTCCAGACTCAAAACAACTTGATATATATACATTATCATCACCGTTACTTTCTGTGTCTAATAAGTAGGATCGATTATATGTAAAAACACAATTAAATTATTGTAACTCATTGGTAAAGAGAAAAGTTTCCCGGTTCAGGCAAAAATTTTTCTCTTTACCAATGAGTTACAATAATTTAATTGTGTTTATTAATTTACTTATTTCTATCATAGTAATAGCTTTAGCTTCCCAATATTAATTTAATAATATATGTAAAAAGTTTAAAAAATCTTTTAATGACAACAATCTCAATAGTTTCATTCTTTTGGAATTTGTTAAAACAGAATTGAATTGATGTGATGTTTCTTGCTGCTGTTGTCAATATGACGACGTTGAACATAAAAGTGGTACACTTATTAAGAAGGCAATGAGGTAATGTTGAAGGCATATTATTGACATATTTGTAATTGTGTTTTATGCAGAATTGCCAGTTTTGCCACAGTGGAGACAACGAGGACAAACTGTTGCTATGCGATGGCTGTGACAAGGGTTACCATACGTACTGTTTCAAACCCAAGATGGACAACATTCCAGACGGCGACTGGTAAGTATCTGTACACAAATGGAATTATATGCATAATCAATTGAGTTGGTGTTTGCTTGATGAAAATCCATATTTATTAATTAAATGCGACATACAGATACACAAATAAAGATGCTTATGCTTTCAAAGCAGATTTTTCATGGCACACATGTTACAACTATGTCATCAAATCCTCCTTGCAACTTAAGATATTTTTAATGCAATTTATTCCATTACTAAGTGATAAACATCCCCGGAAAATTACCATCGTGAAAGTATGTTAATGTAATGTGGAATTTATGAATGGAAATATGTTTTTATGTTGTAACTGTCGGCCATTTTGAATTTCCATAGAAGAGGCAATTTTTTTTTACATATTTAAATACATTTAAAATATAACAAAGCTAAAAGTTAACCTAACCTAATTCAATAGGTGAATCCCATGAAATGCCCCCCTTTTCTTTACCGGTTATATATGTACATTTGTTTGTGTTTTATATGGTTAAATTCAGACATAAATCAGTTATTATCGATGGAGAAGCTGTGTTAGTGTCAGAGCTGTGGGTTTATCGCTGGTTACACAGCGATGATTTTTGTCTCATGAGTACCAATAGTTATACTTAATCCAGTTTTTTATCGTGTTTTCAAATATGTATTCGGAATTTCTCCATCACCCACAGTTTTTTTTATTTCAATTTCAATTAATGGATTTAAATAATTACTTTTTTAATAAACGTTTTTTCGTCCAATTTGTCCATTTGTCCATTGTAAAATAAAACCAAATGAGCTAACTCAGGAGATTTCAGCTATGCAAAGAGATATCAAGGCAAATGGAATCCTAATATGCTGGCCAATTATTGTTGGACCATCAAGAGGGAGCTCCACAGGCAAAATATAGCAGAAAATCATAATTTCTTACTTTCTAGGTGAGTCCGAATGTTCGAATATTATATAGTTACGAATGTAGTAGTAGTAGTAGTAGCAGCAGTAGTCTAATGCCCATTAGCTTGGATGTGTTCCATTTGCTTTCTTGCTTCCCAATAGAGTCCTGCCAGAGTTCTTGTAGGTGACATCTTCAGAGCCTCACAGCTAGCAAGATGAATGTAGAAAATATTAAAGTGTTTGAAATTATAAATTCCTGTCTCTCGGAAACTTTGCATGATGGAGAAAAAAACTGGTATCATATTTGAATTCAGGAGAAAAAATACTATCAGAATCACATATTTTTATTTCTGAGACAAAAAAAGTTTCTTTTTTGTTGCTCAGTGTTATCAGTGTGATTATCGCAGGTTATTAATGTGGTTATTGCTGGTTATTAATGTGGTTATCGCAGGTCATAGAATAACTGTTGTAACCCAGAGCGGTCATGGTAGGAAATAGTCCCACTTTTTTTTCCATATTTACGAGTAAAATGAGTTAAAGATAATTAAATTCTGGTCTATTTTTAATATATCACTTTATAATTACTTATTGCATTTAAGTGTGTTCAAGTGCATAATTAAATAGGGTGCTAGCTTCCACAGCGCCTAGTACACATAGTTTATAAAAATAATATTGTTATGAATGAATAACACTGAGCAACAAAAAATAAATTTTTTTTGTCTCAGAAAAGAAATATATGTAATTCTGATAGTATTTTTTCTCCTGAATTCAAATATGATATCGGTTCTTCTCAATCACTCAAGGTTTCCGAGAGACAGGCATTTATAATTTCAATCACTTTAATATTTTCTACATTCGTAACTACACAATATTTGAACATTCAGACTCATCTAGAAAGTAAGAAATGACGATTTTCTGCTATATTTCGCCTGTGGAGCATCCCTCTTGATGGTCCAACAATAATTGGCCAGCATATTAGGATTCCATTTGCCTTGATATCTCTTTTCAATAGCTGAAATCTCCTGATGAAAGTGTTCCCCATTTTATTTTACAATGGACAAATGGACAAAAAAATTTATTAAAAACATAATTATTTAAATCCATTAATAGAATTTCAAAGTTAAAATTGGGAATAGAAATTGAAATAAAAAAAACTGTAGGTGATGGAGACATTGCGAATACATATTTGATAACACGATAAAAACTGCATTAAGTACAACTATTGCTACTCATGAGACAAAAATCATGTTGACCAGTGTAATCAATTTAGAAATAACCATATAAAAGTAAACATGTCACAGAGATTCAATGTCTATAATTTACTGTGGAGTTGGAGTTAGACTGAAGATGAAAGTAAAATTGATTTTGAAATTGGTATTGAGAAAACTTGCAACTTTATGAGGTGAGATATAAAAAAAAAACATTTTCTCCAACTCATTCAAAAGCTTGTTTTTCTTATTGGTATTTTGCATGAGATGCTGTGTATAATGAGTAGCATTGTGTGTTGTAGGTATTGCTACGAATGCATGAACAAGGCAACGGGAGAGAGGAATTGTATTGTGTGCGGCAAGAAAGTTGGCAAAAACCTCGTGACGTGCGATCTCTGCCCTCGAGCTTACCACACAGACTGTCTCCAACCCCCTCTTTCTAAGGTATACACTCTTCTGTAAACTAACTGGCAATATTGAACACATAGGTTCATGGCCATGCCGACATAAGGTATTCATACATCCCTATCCTCAGCTAATGTTCTCCAATCGTCCTCTGTATACTTGTATAATGTACTAGCTAATACCCGGCGTGTGCTGCCATTCCTAAATAAATGTTAATGTGTTTTTACCACCAGCCGTGTGCTGTTATACTTGTCCGAGAATCTACTTATCCCAATCTTCTTGGCATCAATGAAAGACAAAAATGGTTATTGTGAGTTATCCGTAGAAGATAAACATATGCTGTCACGGACTGTTTTGTAGAGTTTTTTTGAGATATTCAATTCTGTGTACATTAATTTGGTGTATTTGTTATGGTTTAGGCAGCGTAAGCCATTTAAGCATCAAAATAGGGACTTTATTTCAGGTTTTTCAGTACAAAGAGTGATTTTTAGGGGTGAAGGCATTGAGAATTACAACTCTCTTATCACCTATGTTCATCCCCGGAATCTCCTGAACATTTTTCAAAAAGCCCCATCTCAATTGGATGAACAGTATGGCAGAGCATGCATGTCCGGGAATCTACTTATCCTGATCTTCTTGGGATCAATAAAAGATAAAAATGGTTATTGTGAGTTATCCATAAAAGATAAACATATATTGTCGCAGACATTTTTGTAGAGTTTTTTGAGATATTCAGTTCTGTGTACGTTAATTTGGTGTATATTTCACCAATAGTTTGATTTTGAATTTTTCTTTTGAGTTCTTTTTAAATTCTTTTCTTCTAGGTCTTGTATAAATATTTCAGATAAGAATGCCTGATGTCGGAGTGCCCATTGGTATACTGTCTTCCTGGGTGTATATTTCATTGTTAAATTTGAAATAGTTTTGTTATAAAACTGTTTTAATAATTTTGTTTAATTGCTTAGTATGTTTTTTAACTATAATTTTTTCTTGAAGTTTCTGTTCTATTATTTCTATTGTTTCATTGATTGGTATGTTTGTATATAGAATTTTTTATGTCAAATGATGCCATTTTGGTGTTTTGTTGATTCTTAGATTTTTTATTTGATCGGCCAGTTCATATGACTTTTTTTTTATTGTGTAATTGTTTTGTAATATTACTTGATACTAATAATTGCTTCAAATTTTACATCAGAAGAACAACAAGGAATTTTAACATAAGATATAATGAATATTTTTTATTGTAGAAAGAAAAATTAATGCTTGGACCAGGATTCGAACCCTGGATCTCTGACTCTGCACGTCAGTATGATACTGATTACACCATCTGAACTCCGATACGAATGTCATCAGTAGAGACCAGATGTTAGGAAAAATGCCTATAGTTATTCATTATACATATTATAAAAGTGACTTAATATAAGTTCATACCAACGACCCTAGAGTTGTTTTCCATGAAGTTCATTTTGCCTATAAATGCCTATTTCAGCTTATAATGCCTATAAATGCCTATTTGCAATTTTTTTTCAAAATTAACTCAGTATTTCAATGAAATCAATTGAAATGGACAAACTTCATGGTACAAATGATTTCATAGAAGTTGTCAAGTTTTATTTTTATAAATTCCCTTAGAATATTTTAGCATAAGGGTGGCAATAACCTTCCCCCTCAGTGCACTCCCATTATGTAAATATTGTATTTTTCCACCTCACCCATTCCCGTTAAGCGAAATAGTCCTAAGCTATGTCCCATTGTATTATGTTCCGGCTCTAAGGCTTGGAGAAAAGTTCTTTGCTTCTTTTCAATACAAACATTGCTGAGTGATAAGAGGGTTTTGCTCTTTGTAAAAAGGCAAAACAAATTCTAAAAACATCTCTGAAACCTTCGCATGCTATTGATAGCATATGTTTATATTCTAACCCTCATACTAATAATCCATATATAACTTTTATACAAGGTTTATACACATCTCAGTTGAAAATTCTTACTAATAAACACTGTATTAGCTGTTCAGTGTATAAGAGGTGTACAACTTTACATGGGAATCGTTATACATGCCTCCAGCCTTGTTTAAGGATTGTATAACTAGAGACAAAATGTCGGACTTCAAGATCAACTGATTGTTTTCTTATGATATTGATGAAAGTTTCCTTAAATTTAACCCAAAATGCAACACTTTAACGACTGTTTGATGGATGCACAGGGCATAAATAATATTAATACAGCTCTGGGTAGGAAAATAAAGGCATCATAAAATGCCTTTCGTTACACCCATTCTTGATTAGGCCTAACAATATTTTAAAATGAACATTGATTGACAAAAGAATATGTTCTACAATAATTGCTATAGACAAGATTTAACCTGAATGTGGTTTAAATGCTTCATAATATTATTTTTAAAAAACTTTCTTGCATCTTTAATACATAACACACACACCGATATAAAAATGTATTTAATTATAGAGGTACTATTATTGCAGCAAGCTGCATGTTAACTTGATAGTCTTGTGGTTAGAGCTTCTGACTACGGTCCGTGAGGTCATAGGTTCGATTCCCGATCAAACTATACTAATTTTTTTTTCGCTTAAAACGTTATTCTGTTGTTGGTAACATTTCCTACTATTTTGAATGTTTTCTAATGCATCTTAAAACACTGCATGTAATTCATAAGTAATGGGAAAAGCTTTATTAGTTTCCAAGAATTGTTCGAAATTCTTGACGTTAGATGGCAGCACATTATCTATGAAACCAATTCTACGATATATTTGACATAGCGTAAAGGGAAATGTATATAAATTAAAACACACTTATTTTTCCTTACCTCCCCAATTAGGGAATCTCTATTAATTCTTATCCATATTCATTTCTTACACAATCATAGTTGATGTTGTTTTATTTCTGTTACAAACTGCGCGTAATATTATTCTGACATCATTATGACGACGAATATGTGACATATTGTGTATAGCAGTTCTTTTGTTATATAGCTCCGGCACAACGTTTATTAGTAAGGAAATTATACGTGATCTACATAAGGCTTATATATTCTATAATTAAACAACTGATGAAAGCCTGTATAAGAGATTTTTATTAGTAAGACTGTTAGTGTAAGACTAAAAAGTTATGTTGTAGTCCATTTTTTGTAAGAGCCTATTTTGAATTTTTAGTGCCTATATTAATGATTTTTAGTGCCTTTTTGCCTGCCTATTTTGAATTTTTTAAGTGTCTAACATCTGGACTCTAGTCATCAGTTTGTTCCACTTATAAAATTCTCTTTCATCAGAAGGCCGGTAGCCATCGCTACTAACAACGCCATCTGACCCAGAGTTGGAGATCCGGGGTTCAAATCCCGGTCCGAGAGTTAATTTTTGTTTATAAAATAAAACTATGTTCAATTCTGGAACACGTTAATTTAAAATATAGCAACAAAACATAATGACCATTTTAAACATTTTATTAATCATGAAAAAAATCAAGTTTTGCAAAACACATAATGGAAATGTGTCATCAGTTTAACAAAATCAATTCCATGTCAATCTTACATGACGAGAATAACAATAACAAAATTAGCATCTTAGAAGGCACGAAAATTTTAAGAGAAGCAAAGAATACAGATATGTTAAACGAGAACACGTCCACAGACCTGAACCCATTGTACAATTTTTACACCAACGTCAGTACTAGATACTTGGCTCAGAGAGTTGCATATTCACATGGCGCATGTACTTTCAAGGACAGTTGACAGAATGGTGTTCTACTGTATTTTTCTCTATGTTTGGGTTTTTACAGCTGCTGGCGTCTTCCTGTGCCAAACTTCCAAAGCTTACGATCTTGGGCATCTTCAATGCTTAACCCTCTTGCTTACATTACTGTCTTCATGTTTTCCTTCCATGTTAACTTTGGTCTCCCTCTTTTCTTCTTTCTGGTCGGTTGCCATAGATATAGTTGCTTTGGCCATCGCTCATCTTCCATTCTTAAAACATGTCCTAACCACTTTAATTCCTTCTCCTCAATTCTTTCAATTATGCTTTCTTCTGCTTCCATTATGTTCTAATTTCCTCATTTGTGACATGTTCTAATTTTGACTTTGTGGCACTTCTGCATAAATAATCCATTTCTAGAGCTACTAGTCTATTCTTGTAGCACTTCTACTGCATTTAATTTAACATTAATAGTGAGTGGAGAACATATTTTTAATGACTCACCTCATATAATTTCAAATTTCTTTGATACCAGCGGTTTCAGACAATATCTTGTCCCTCTTCAGTCATGGCTTCCATTATTGTCTGAAACCGCCGGTATCAAAGAAATTTGAAATTATATGAGGTGAGTCGTTAAAAATATGTTCTCCACTCACTATTAATGATATAACCTCATAATCTTTACTTCCCAATATTAATTTAAATATTCATTTAACATATTATGTAATGTATGCTTGCAGGTACCTAGAGGAAAATGGTATTGTCCAACGTGTCAGACCAAGCAGCCAAAAAAGAGAAACAGTGGACGGCGTTCAGGAACTCATACGAAGCCAAAGGATTTTGAGAATAGTGACCAGCCGCCTCCTGCAACGTGAGTCTAAACGGAGTACGCCACCCTCAAAATTTCTTCTCCAGTCACGTTTGGTGTTATAGTGCACTGTTGTAGATTGTTATTTTATTTACTTAAATGTTTGATGTTTGCTCTGTGTCTTTCTGTTCTGGTCGGTAGATTTTGAGTTATAATTTAATTTGATTACTTTGGATTATTGTAAAGTAGATTTTTTCAAATACAGGGTAATTCAAACATATTTGTGAAATGTTAGGTAATGAGAGATATGGCCATTTGTAACATAAATGATAGATAACTCTTTTTTAAAAATGACATTGCTTCAGAAATACAGTAAAACTTGCACAACGCGGAATTGCATGGCACCAATTATTTTTCCACATTGGACAAAATTCCGCATTATAAAAAAACTACAACTTATTAATAATCTTAGATTATAGGGTACCATAATATGTCTTTTTACATACCTTGGATTAATTGTAGTTCCGCTGCTGTTGAAAAGTGAAGTACAGTATGTATGAGCGACTTCAACGGTAATGTGCGATAAAAACAGTCCCATTTTGTCAGCATTAAAAATGTCTCTTAGGCGCGAATCATGAAATTCATGTATGTATTTTCGCTCACTAACTACACTTTCGTCCACATCACTTGATTCCCTGCAAATTTCATTCAACACTACATTGTGTCGTCTTTCAAAACTGTCCAGCCAACCTGAAGATGCCTTGATATCATTATTCTCTAG
Organism: Diploptera punctata; assembly: GCA_030220185.1. NCBI lineage: Eukaryota > Metazoa > Arthropoda > Insecta > Blattodea > Blaberidae > Diploptera > Diploptera punctata. The sequence continues at coordinate 988,023 of JASPKZ010007561.1, forward strand.
GGATTTAGCTTGACATTTGAGCATAGGTCCGGAAATTTGGAGATTTATCTTCAATCTTTATTCCGTAAATTCAGAATGCTACCTGTGAAAGATCGGTCTCAGAACTTAAACTAATTTAAGATTTTCCAGTGTATAGTTATTTGTAAGACGTAACTGTATTTCACATAACGGTGTGCAGTGAGGCCGAAAGAAAATTTCAGGTACAGGTAGAATATATACTTCACCCGGCGGCAGGAATCATTCCTAATTGTTTTTTTTTCTAAAGGGAATTCAATGAGGTGGAAACTAATTTATTTCTCTCTCTATCTTTCCACTTTAACACTTTTTCATTAATTGTGTATAAATATCCTTCCGTTTCCGCGTTGGACATATTCTGTTTTATACAAAGTAAATACATGTAAAATTACTATTATTTCACCGGGACCAATAAATTTGTTCACATTGGACAGATTTCCACATTATTCACGTTCTGGATTAAACAAGTTTTACCGTTAATTAAATTATTTTCAGTCTGATCATCTTACCTCAATACTAATATGATATAATATGAGGTAAGATGATCAGACTGAAAATAATTTAATTAAAATAACCTCAAAATATCACTTCCTAAAATTAAATATTAAGTTTTACTGTACAATATTTTGATGTTTAATTGTTGTTGTTTTCAAATGCTGGACCTTGGCAACGAAGCCATTAGCGTATAATTTAAAACACCTTATTATCTTTTTTTATTTGAAAACAAAAATATACTTTAATTTTGTTGAGCTGTTTCTTGACACACCTTATACTTCTTAACTCCCTCGCAGATCCGGATTTCTTCACTGTATTTGTGACATTCTCAATGCTGTATCACGTTCACAACTATCAAGTCAAGAAACAACTCAACAAAATTAAAATAAACCTCATAGTGTTATTTCCTACCTACATAACTTAACAAAATCACGATATCTCTGGTTCTATACACTAGTGCTCAGTACACTGAGCTACAAGGCTCCCGATTAAAATTAATATTAATTCTCTCCTTTATATGAATTCTCGTGCACTAAGGCTATGAACTTTCTTTTCATTCCACACGCCGTCTGCGGCTTCTTTAACAAGAAGACTTTTATATAACCTTATTATCTACCTATCTATCTACAATGGTGTAACAGCCCAACGTTGGACCTTAGCCTTCTTTTGTTAAGAGTTACTAGACCAATTTATTCATAGTTAAATTTGGGAAACAGCATTATGAGGTTCTTAATTCAATGAATGAATGAGTCACATCTTATCTTACCTCATAAATTATGTTTTTTAAACATAGATGAATTTTCCAACGAAAATTCGGTAATCATATTATCATTTAGGTAGGCTTTTTATCACTCACCTCATATTGTTGTTCTTATTTGACTATAAACTAGTTTTGGAACATAGTTTCTGTTCCATCCTCTGTATTGTCATGACCGTTGTTCTGTCATCTTGAAGAGCTGTCCTTCGCTCCTTCCATTGGCAGACTGAAAAACCTCGAAACCAGGTCATTCTACCTGGGAATTTCAAAGTTCATCAAACGTGGGAAAATGTTAAATGCGAGAACGTAAAAGCAGGGTAATACTGTATATATTGTTTTGTTGTTTCTTCACTCACCTCATACTTCTTAACTCCTACGCATACTCGAGTTTCTTCACTTCATTTGTAATATTCTCAATGCTGTATTACGTTCACACCTGATGTCAGTCGTGAAAACAGCTGACGATGATGACAAAGTGTCGCCGATACTGCAGTGCTGTGTTTAAAAAAACATAGATGTATGAGGTAAGAAAAAATCACGATTCATTTAATTATTATTAATTGAACCTCATAATGTTAAAAATTCCCAAATTTAATATATAAAGGTTACTGAAGAACTTGACTATTGCAGAACGTAGGAGCGTGAGAGTTTTCACGTGCATCCTAGCCTTATAAGGGCGACTCCTCCTCCCATAAAGTCGCCATCCCCACTCCGAGTGTATATGTTATTGATTATAGCTTAGAGGGGTAGGTACCATTCGTTTGGGTTTCTATGTTGGTAATAGACTCATGTGCACGTTTTGTGCGCCTTCCAGTTATTACTATTAATGGTACGTTTTAGTACTTACGAGTCTATTACTTCATGCCACAAAATTAATCTCTTCAGGCTGTAATCATTTTTCGGTGCTAATGTAATGTTCATTTTTTGAAACTTTTTAAATGCTAAAGGATGATATGTAAATTTTCTGATTTCTTTACCAATTTCTTTATCTGTACTTTCATTTATCACTTTTTATGTTTTGAATCTATTTATTTTTTTATGAATCATATTTTCCTAAAAATATGAGGCGAGTCAAAACAGCCTGACTCATAATAATTAAGATTTGCCTTATGGTGAAATTAAATGTTTCTTACCTCTCCTCATATAAATCTTCTAAGTAGATCGCGATTTCGAGACCATAACGGTCTCATCTTCAGTACAATTTTGGTGACTGATGTTATGTCGTTCGGAAGAAGAGTTTCTTCTGATCGACATAACATCAGTCGCCAAGATTGTACTGAAGATGAGACCGTTATGGTCTCGAAATCGCGATCTACTTAGAAGATTTATATGAGGAGAGGTAAGAAACATTTAATTTCATGATAAATTAAACCTCATAGTGATTAATTCCTATAAAAGTTAAAGATTTGCCTTGTTCGGTCAGGATGCAGGTTTCACTCCAGATTCATTTTAGTCATGGGTTTATTTACCTCCAAAGTTTGACATACAGGTAAGGAAGTGTAGATATTGTACAACTAAAAGTATGTTTAATTGTAGAATCTAAGCTTTCATGGCAGTGGTCATGGTATTTGAAGATTTCAGGCTCTAAAGCCATCATCCATTACTGTTGTATTGAATAATGAAGAGACAGAAACAAAACAATCAAATTCTAGATTGACACTGACTATTCAATCAGCTTCGTCTTCTTCCAACCACTCAGAGACATGCATAAGAATAAATACTGGGTTACAGCAATTGGCCGCTCATACACAGCCAAGCTTATTATCAGGAAACACCACCTATGAACTTGCCACAGAAGATGTCCTCCATAGCCGAGGGAGAGATCTCAGTTATGGGCCACCGCCTTACAACTTGGAATCTTCTAATACTTAAAAGTGTGTGTTTTTTTAGAAAGAAAAATTAATGCTCCAACCGGGATTCAAATCCCAGATCTCTGACCCTATGAATCAGTATGATAACAGTTACACCACTCGAGCAATTGATACGAACGTCAACAAATCTTCGCCTCCAATAACGTCATCAGACAACTTCTATTTAGAAGTGTTTTTATTGAGAATTTATACAAGCATTAAAGCTTTATATCACATTTATCTATAGTGTTCTGCCTGAGGGCAGGTTTTTCATTGCAATCATAGCATTTTCATGTTATGCTTTGCAGCTTTACTAGGGAATTATAGGTGTGGTAGCTTCCCGTTGCTTTCCACACCAGTGAAATGATGATAATGATAAGGATGATGACAATGGCTGGATGATTTTCGGGGACCGTTGGGCCATAAGCTTCCTGACATTTGTCTTACATGTGAGGAAAAACCCTGAACAAAAACTCAACCAGAAACCTGTCTTGATCGGGAATCAAACCCAGGCCTGCTGCATGACAAGGTAGCACATTACCTCGAGACCACAGCGGTGGACTCTTTATATAAGAATGATATAAGAGGAAAGAATTGTTGACGTTCATATCAGTGCTCGAATTGTGTAACTGGTATCATACTGAGACATACAGGCAGAGATCTGGCATTCAAGTCCCGGTTTCAGCATTAATTTTTCTTTCTAAAATAAAATTCTATCCAGGTTTGGAAAGTGTTAATTTAGATAAAAAATCAAAATATGTTTTATATGTTTCAAGGAAAAAGTTATTTATCTAATTCTTTCCCTGGACCCTTCAAATTTAATTGTGTGTTTGTGCTATGGTTCTCCGAGAATCATGTTGATAATTCTTTAACATGTTTTGCAGGTCTCCAGCAACCCCCCTGATGAATACGGAAGACAGCAACTCTGCCATCATCCCAAGTGCTGCATCACCTTCTGTACCATCGTCTGCTCCAACAACCCCCAACAAAAAAGAAAGAGTAAAGAAAATGTCTAAAGATTTGAATCCGTGCAAACTTCTTCTCGAAGATCTAGAGACACATGACGAAGCCTGGCCATTCTTACTCCCTGTGAATACGAAGCAGTTCCCAACGTACCGCAAGATAATTAAAACTCCCATGGACCTCAGCACAATCAAGAAGAAACTTCAGGATTGCCAGTGAGTATTTATATTATGGTTCCAACTCTTACTCCGATGACTCACAGATTTAATTAATAGTGAGTGGAGAACATATTTTTAACGACTCACTTCATATAATTTCAAATTTCTGTGATACCAGCGGTTTCAAAGAAATTTGATTTTATGTGAGGTGAGTCGTTAAAAATATGTTCTCCACTCACTATTAATGATATAACCTCATAATGTTTACTTCCCAATATTAATTTAAATATAACTCACAGATTTACATATACTTTAGACCTGATGCAATTAACGAATGCATTGATAAAGTAAACACTGACCTCAGGCATATATCTTCATGGTGCGGACAGTTCAGATCAAAACTAAATGTTTAATATATGTAAGAATAACACTATGAGGTTTTTTTAAATTATTAATGAGTTGGTTATTTTGTGAACGTAATGCTTCTTTTTTTTTTTTTTTTCAATTTCAAAGTTTTCTTTTCCAATATTTTTTGTTGGTTGTTAACCCATCAGCGTGGAATGACGTGCAGCGCCCGCATAAAATAAACACTACTTCTCTGCAGAGTGCTGGTCGAGCATGTTCGACATGCACCACGTTTGTTTTATTATGATTCTTAATGAAAATATAGCAAGAAAACAGGCTCTATCAACTGCTATCTCATAGAGGAGATATTCAAATTTCCTTTAACATAGAATATATATATTTAAATGCTCCCACGCTGAGGGGTTATTATTGTTTTTGATCATTTTTCTAACAAATGTTGGTGTAATTTCTAATGCCAGACATCTATTGATGAATTTTATATTGGCAGCTCTTTTATTTCTTTTAATTTTAAATATCTTTTAATTCCCATATTAGTTTCCAAAAAAAAATACATTAAATTCTTGAATTTTTGGTACTGCCATCTTGTTAACAGTTGTTCATACAATTTGTATCTTATTAAGTTATGTAGATAGGAAATAACACTATGAGGTTTTTTAATATTGTTTATTTTTTATTTCACTCACCTCATACTTCATAACTCCTAGCATACCCAGGGTTTCGTCACATCCTTTGTGACATTCTCAATGCTGTGAACGTGACACAGCATTGAGAATGTCACAAAGGATGTGACGAAACCCTGGGTATGCTAGGAGTTATGAAGTATGAGGTGAGTGAAATAAAAAATAAACAATTTGTATCAAGTTTTCCTTACGACTTGAATAGTCAACTTTATTTAATATTTGTAGGAAATAACACTATGAGGTTTCTTTTAATTATTAATGAGTTAGTTATTTTGACTCACTGCATATTTCTTGAAATATTATTTTAATTATTATTATTTTTATTAGTATATTGTATGTATAATGTTCACTACTGTGGCCTCAAGTTAGCATGCTGCCTTGTCACACAGCAGGTTTGGATACGATCCCTGGTTGGGACAAGCTTCCTGGGTGAGATTTTTTTTTGGGGTTTTTCCTCACCTGTAAGAAAAATTTCAGTAAGGTTAGGGCCCCCAATGGTCCCTGAAAATCATCCGGCCATCATCATCGTTATCATTATCATCATCATCCTTCACAGATGTGGAAAGCAACAAGAAGCTACCACTCCTATAATTCCCTTGTAAAGCTGCAAAGCATAGCATGAAAATGCTATGATTGTAGTGAAAGACCTGCCCTCGGGCAGAATTACTATGGATGTATGTATAATCTAACTATATATATGTATTTGTATATTTGTGCTAGTTGAGTGGTAGAGAAGGTCTTATGGCCTTAACTCTGTCAGAATAAACAAAACATTATTATTACCGAATTGTGATGGAGTTGACATTATGCTGTGTGGAGTGAGCTACTTGTTAGTAAGCATGTTTTGCTGCTGAGTATTGGGACATGAGCCCCCATGGAGGAAGAAATTTTGACATGGAATTTTGACCAGTATGGGACTGGTGTCCATCCAATTTCTTATGTACAGTATTGCTCCTCCTTTACGCTTTTCAAGGGACCAGAAGAAAATTTATGTAAATAGGGGAAAGTGTTAATTGTGGGAAACTAGGAGGAGCTAGAAAATGTTGATCCCCATACTCTGTAACCATCCCAGAACATGTAAAAAAACACTGAATGGGATAACATACTATGTTGCTATATTGGCTAAATAATGTGATATGTTATATTTGATATGTATTTTGAACTGTTGTATTTTTTTAGAGAAATTGGAATGACAAGAGTCCCTATAATGTATAATAGATGCATTTCCAGAATTGAGCCTACGTTTTATTTCTTTCTGCACTTCATTCTTTTTTGTAATTCTTCAAAATTTCTCTTATTTCTCATTAAGGCTGTCCATTTCCATTATATAACTTTTTTCTACGTGTGACCACATATTTAGTTTTATTGATGTTTACTTCCAACCTATTATTATTACTACTACTACTGATATTCAAGTTGTGTTCTGATTCAAATTTCTGTTTGCAGGTACAAGAATAGGGAAGAGTTTTGCGCAGATGTGAGATTAATTTTCAATAATTGTGAAACATTTAACGAAGATGATTCTCCAGTGGGGAAAGCTGGACATAGTATGAGATCTTTTTTCGAAACTAGATGGAGCGAACTCTGTACCAATCATCCCAAGAACAATCCTTCAAACCCACCAGCATGAAGACTCGCTGTCTAGGTAGCACCGTGTTTCATATGATCTCTTGTTCTATTATCGCTGCAATATCTTCATCAACAAGTGATATATCACATTTAAAATTTATCAGAGAGCAATGTCATATCTTTTGAGAGCTGATTTAAATTTATCAAAAAGCAATGCTGTATCTTCAGAGTTAATTTAAATTTATCAGAAAGCAGTGCCATTTCTTCAATGTTAGTTTAGATTTATCAGAAAGCAATGCTGATCTTCAGAATTGTTTTAAATTTATCATTAAATTTATCAGAAAACAATGCCATATCTTCAGAGTTCAAATCTATCAGAAAGCAATGCCATATTGTCTCAGTGTTAGTTTAAATTTGTCAGAAAGAAATGCCATATCTTCTCAGAGTTACTATAAATTTATCAGAAAGCAATGGAAAGCAATGCCAGATCTTTTCAGAGTTAGTTTAAATTTATCAGATAGCCTCAGGGTTTGTTTAAATGTATCATAAAGCAATGCCATATATTTTCAGAGGATTAGTTTAAATTTATCAGAAAGCATATGCCATATTTTTTCAGAGATAGTTTAAATTTATCAGATAGAAAATGCCATAGGCTATATTCACAGAACCTCATAATGTGTTTCCCAATTTTAACTTTGAATATATTCACAGAGTTAGTATAAATTTATCAGAACTTATCTTTTCGGAGTTAATTTAATTTTATCAGAAAATAATGCCGTATCTTCTGAGAGTTAATATAAATTTATCAGAAAGCAATGCTGTATCTTCTCAGTGTTAGTTTACATTTATCAGAAAGCAATATCTTTTCTTTTCAGAGTTAATTTAAATTTAAGTTATGTAGATAGGAAATAACACTATGAGGTTCTTTAATATTGTTTATTTTTTATTATTTCACTCACCTCATACTTCATAATTCATAGCAGACCCTGGGTTTCTTCACATAATTTGTGACATTGTCAATGCTGCGTCACGTTCACAACTGACGTCCAACGGCCTGCTATCCTGCACACTGACCTCCGCGCCATCTGGTGGCCGACCGAAGAATTTCCAAATCAGTCCTCTTTCTTTATAACCGGGTATTTCAAAATTCATAGTTGTATTTTCATTCTTGCATATGTAAATTTTTTCCAAATTGTGAGTTCCTTCGGTTTTTCCAATTGTTTAAGTAATTTTGTTTTGGTTTCTATTCTATGTTTTCTGACCAGGCATGTGCAGCTATTGCAGATTTTTCGGTTTCTCCATTTTTAACATTTCTGAGGTGTTCTTTTATCTTGTATTTAGATTCCTTTTTGTTTTCCTATGTATATCTTTTCACAATCTTTACAATTAATTTGATAAATTCCCGATTTTTTGCAGTCTTCAATCTTTTCATTTTTGTTGGTTTTTATTAAATTACCTAAGCTGTAATCATTTTTTGGTGCCAATTTATGGTTGAATTTGTTGAAAATTTTTTGAAACTTGTCAAATACGAAAGGATGGTATGTGAACTTCTTGAATTTTTGCCTATATTTTTATCTGTCTGAAGAGTACTTTCATTGATGACTTTTTGTTCTTTGAATTTATTAATTTTTTTGTGTATCATTTTCTTTTGAAAACCATTATCCTTGGCAATTTGTATGATGTGTTCTTTCTCTTTATTGTAATTTTCTTTGCTCATGGGGACATTCACAAGTCTGTGTGTTAAACTATTAAATACTGCCTGTTTGTGTGAAAAATGGTTAAATCCAGTAGCTTTTATATAATTGTCGATGTGAGTTTTCTTTCTGTAGATTCCAAATTCTATTTTCTTTTTTTCTTCATTCCTAATCAATTTAAGGTCTAAAAATGGTATTTCATGATTATTTTCTATTTCCATTGTAAATTTGATTGTTTTATTTTGAATATTTAACAGTTTAATGGCATCTTCTAATTGTTTCTTTTACTATTGCTATGATATCATCTACGTATCTTCTCCAAAATTTAAACATCAAAGGATGTGCTTTGGTTACATGACATTCAAAATTCCCCATAAACATGTCTGCTAAGAATGGTGATAATGGATTTCCCATTGCGAGTCCTGATTTTTGTCTAAAGTATTTTCCTCTAAAGGTGAAGAACATTTGATTTAAGCATAATTTTGTTAGTTTTATGTATTCTTTAACGCTATCATCATCAACAAATTAGATTGTGAAAAGATATACATAGGAAAAACAAAAAGGAATCTAAATACAAGATTAAAAGAACACCTCAGAAATGTTAAAAATGGAGAAACCGAAAAATCTGCAATAGCTGCACATGCCTGGTCAGAAAAACATAGAATAGAAACCAAAACAAAATTACTTAAACAATTGGAAAAACCGAAGGAACTCACAATTTGGGAAAAAATTTACATATGCAAGAATGAAAATACAACTATGAATTTTGAAATACCCGGTTATAAAGAAAGAGGACTGATTTGGAAATTCTTCGGTCGGCCACCAGATGGCGCGGAGGTCAGTGTGCAGGATAGAAGGCCGTTGGACGTCAGTTGTGAACGTGACGCAGCATTGACAATGTCACAAATTATGTGAAGAAACCCAGGGTCTGCTATGAATTATGAAGTATGAGGTGAGTGAAATAATAAAAAATAAACAATAATTTAAATTTGTTAGAAAACCTTGCCGTATCTTCTCAGAGTTATCAGAAAGCAAATGCCATATTTTCTCAGAGTTAGTTTGTTCCATATTTATCTTTAAATGGATATCATGAAGTTACAATTTGCAAGTTGTATTTTTTTGGTTTACCTGAAATGAAGAAGATACAATTACAATGAGGGATAATAATAAAGAAACAGATGTGTTTCTAACTATTTAATATTATTAAATATTTTTTTTGCTTTAAGAGTACTGATATATTTTGTTTTAAATATATGTATTTATATACTAGCTAATAGCTGGTGTGCGCTACTATGCCTAAATAAATAAATATGTGTTTTTATTTTTAGTTAAATTACAGATTTCTATCTGGAACATTAACCTTTTTATTAGTTATTAGAAGATTACCCAGGCTAAATATTTTTATCGGTGCGAATGTAATATTGAATTTTCATTAATATTTAAAAGAATGAAATTAGGTGGAATTGATACTGATACGAATATGTATCAAAACTTGTCTTCAAGAAATCTACAATTATGTGAGTGAAGTCTAATAATTCAATTTATTAATTAATTAAGTTATGTAGGTAGGAAGTAACACTATGAGGTTTATTTTAATTTTGTTTGAGTTGTTTGTTGACTCACCTCATATTTCTTAACTCCCTCGCAGATCCAGATTTCGTCACTATATTTGTGACATTCTCAATGCTGTTCATGTTCACAACTGACATTCAATGGTCTCCTCTTAGAGGAGAGTTAAGAAGTATGAGGTGAGTCAAGAAACAACTCAACAAAATTATTAATTAATATTGAATTTGTTAAATATTTTTGAAAGTTCATAAAATCTGCACCAGATAGCAGTTTGCAAGATGATGGTAATGGCAGAATTTCAACAGTCGGAGCTTTGATGATGTTGGAGGCAAAGGTCTTTGAAACCAGTACTATGAAAACACGGAGTTTTATGAGGTGAGATGTAAAAAGATTTATCTGACGCATTTTATAAATTGTAAATTATCTCATAGTGTTACTTCCCATTCTAATTTTGATTAAAACAAAAATTTAAACTTTTTTATTTTCCATTTTTCTTCTTAAACAACTCATTATCGCAGATTGGATTTGTCGAGTCCGTACTTTGTTCCAGCCTTTGTGTTGGTTGTGATTTTGGCAAGTTTGAGCTTGAATGGTTATTTCTACTCATGTGATGATCATGGATCGACATAAAACTACTATTATTTTGAGTTGTATTTTGACTCACCTCATATTTCTTGACTCCTTTGTGGTGTCGCATTGAGAATTTCTCACATACAGTGAAGAAACTCGAGTCTGCGAAGGAGTCTAGAAATATGAGGTAAGTCAAAATACAACTCAAAATAAATTAAAATAATATTTAATTTTAGGAAGTGATATTTTGAGGTTATTTTAATTATATTATTTTTAGTCTGATCATCTTACCTCAATATTAATGTTGATTTGTTCTTGGACATGTTTCAAAACAATTCTGTTTTATCTGGACAAGCTGACAATAAAATCAAGAACAAATCAACATAATATTGAGGTAAGATGTCCAGACCAAAAATAATATAATGACAATAAAACAATTATTTTAAAACATGTCCAAGAACAAATCAACATTAATATTGAGGTAAGATGATCAGACTAAAAATAATATAATTAAATTAAAATAAAACCTCATAGTATTATTTCCTACCTACATAATTTCTTACTATTGTCCGTCTTCTTACTGAAACATAACTGGTTTAGAAACCAGTGAAGAAATTCTACAATGTTAACACCAAAATACCAGCCTCATGGGCTAGTGGTCAGCGTTTCTGACTACAGTTCATGAGGTCTCTGGTTCGATTCCTGGTTAAACCATGGAGATTTTTCCTTAAAGGGAATTATTCCTGTGGTTGCCCATGGTCTGGAAATTAGGTTATGTTTAGGTTAAGAACTCTCCTGGTGCTTCATTATCATTTATCACCCATCATATCATCGGCGTAACGTAATTCTGCCTTGCAGGTGCCCTGACCTAAGAATTGTTTTATAATTCTGCCAATGTCAGGGGAGAAAGCCAGAAATGTCATGAAAGAAAACCTGGTGGCATTAAACAAAAAAAAATCATCTCATATTGTGTCTTCTTTTACACCGGTTTCATAACCTTAATGGTTACATCTTCAGTAGTTACATAACTGATCTTCTGTTGAGTAACTACTGAAGATGTAACCACTAAGATTACGAAACTGGTCTAAATAGAAGACTGGATATGAAGTGAGGTGTAAAGAATTTTATTTTAAATTAAACTTCATAGTGATATTTCTTATAATAGTTAAAAATAAACTGAAATGTTTTGGGCAAAATTGTACATCTGGCAACCCTGACAGATTATTTTGTACTCTATAATATTTGTGCTCTTTTCAACAACAATTGAATTATATAAACTGTGCTATTTTAAAAATGAGAATTTATTCTAGAAAGGGATATTTGGCATTCAGTTTAAAGGACACACTATATTCGGAACAAAATGAGATATAGACTGTAACGTTCCATGCATAACTGTACATCTGGCAATGCTATTGGCGTGCCCTTAACAAAGAGATTGTGGCAATAATAATAATCATTAATTTCATCATTGCTTGTAAATGTTCCATGGCCGAATACTTATTTAATGAAGTAATTTGTTGTTCTTTAGCAAAAATTAGGTTTATAATTGAATGAAACACTCGGAATAAAGGTAGCACCATATGCAAAAATATAAAAGAATAATAGAAAATCATAATGTTCCTGGGAAAGCCATAACAGTATGTCTCTAACATATATTTTGGAGCAGTAATAATAGTAATATTTTTTATTTTTTATTATTTCACTCGCCTCATACTTCATATTCATAGCAGACCCAGGGTTTCTTCACTCATTTGTGACATTCTCAATGCTGTGTCACAAATGATGTGAAGAAACCCTGGGTCTGCTATGAATATGAAGTATGAGGTGAGTGAAATAATAAAAAATAAACAATATTAAAAAACCTCATAGTGTTATTTCCTATCTGCATAACTTAATAGTAATATTTACTTGTTACTTGCAAGTATTCATTATTCAAACACTTCCTTTATGAAGAAATTTGCTGTTCTTTAAAAAATGTAGTATACAGGTGTCCTATTTATCTTGACCACCCAAAATAACTGTTCATAAGTACAAAATGAAAAATTGTTTCATATAAAAGTTTTCCAGCTATGAGGGGGAAATAATACTGATAGTTAGTGAAATTATAATATTATTATTTATTAATAAGATATGAATACTAACAGGGGCACGCCGTAGCATAGTGGTTAAGGCACTGCACTACAAGCCAGAAGGTCAAGGGTTCGAGTCCCAATGGTTTCAGCATTTTTAAACTGACCCGAACCTTCTGACGGCACTAAGGCCCTGGGGTCGATTCAGCCTCTAGTGGAAATGAGCACCTGACGATTGTTCTGGGGGTAAAGGCGGCCGTCGTGCAGGGCTGACAACCCGGCGGACATCAAGTGCTGATTGTCCAGAAAAAGTGGGAGCCTGAACACTTTGAGTTCTGCAGTGGTACTAGTACCATGTCATTTAAATGACACTGAAGCCGGAGAAAATTAAATCCCTTGGCATACCTGTGCAGGCAGATTTACAGGGGTGTTTTCTGGTTCAGATAAACACCTCTGTAAATCTGCTGGCACAGGCATGCCGAGGGATTTAATTTTCTCCGGCTTTAGTGTCATTTAAATGCCGTGGTACTAATACCACCGCCGGACTCAAAGTGTTAACCTCCTACTACTCCAAGGGCCTCCTGAGGCCTGTAGTGGGATAACTTTACCTTTATGAATACTAACTTTGTTTTCTTTAATAGCACTATGTATTTTTTCTTAACCACACCAAGACCTGTCCAAAAATGTATCACAATGTGCCATTCTAATAAATAGAACCTTATTAATAGAAACGTAGAGTGGGATTGTTACAGTACTGCTTATATGAACAGTAGAACATTCACACTAACTGCTCAAACTGGTGACCATTTTCAGTGACACACTTATCCAGTCACAGGATGGATGAGAAGATTGATTTCTCCACTGATACCGGCTGAATGGAATTACAAACATCCACAATATAGTTCTGTATATTCTCTAGAGTTGTTGGAATATATCAATAAATCTTTTTTTTCTTCTTCCTTCCAAGTATTAGACTGTTACGATCCTATACAGCCTGTTACGATCCTATAGAAAATTTTTCCTCCAGCGTTTCATAGGACGGCCCAGAGATCTTCGTCCTCTTGGTATATAATTATAAACAGCTTTGGGGATCCTATTTGAACTCATTCTTTCAAGATGGTGTTTCCAATTTAATACTGTTTACTGTTTAATATATTCCAAAATTGGCGTAGTCTTCGATTCTCTTTAAGATATTGGTGTTCCTTTTCCTATCCCATCTGGTGTAACCTGCTGTTCTGTGCATGAATCTCATTTCACAAGCCATTATTCTGCTTTCATGTTTCTTTTTTAGTGTACATGCTTCACCATGGTAGGTCAACACTAGTCTAGCCAAAGTGTTATATAAACGTAATCTGGTGTTTTTTTTTTTACAAGGGATGGTTTCATAACTTGATTAATAATTCCCAAACTTTTATTATAACTAGTAATTTTTTCAGGGATATCCTTTTCATCCCAGATAGAGAGATAATATCCAATATATTTAAATTGATTAGATATCTCTAAAATTTTATTATGGAGACAGATTTTACTTTGTATGGGGTCCTTCCCATGAAATGCCATAATTTTAGTTTTGTTAATTGATATTTCCATATTAAATTTGGCACCTATTTTTTGTAAATTATAAATTGATCGTTGCAAATCATTTTTGGAAAGTGCCAGAAGAGCTAAATCATCTGCAAAAAGAATAGCATCGAGTTTGAGGTTCCTATTGATGGGTATATATCCTTATATCAATAGATAATATCTTTAACAACTTCCCAGAGAAAAAAATCCAATGGAGTAAGATCAGGTGATCAAGCAGGCCAATGAACAGCCACTCCATGACTAATAAGCCCACTTTATGTTTCCATTAATAAAAAGTAAAAGAGTAAAATGATCCCACTACAGGCCTCAGGAGGCATTGGGGTAGCAGGAGGTTAAGGCTCCCACTTTTTCTGGACAATCGGCACCTGATGTCAGCCCTGCATGACGGCCGCCTTTACTCCCAGAACAAGCCTCCGTTGGAGGCTCAGTCAACCCCAAGGCCATAGTGCTGCCAGAGGGTTGGGTCAGTTTAAAAATCCTGACCCACTGGGACTCGAACCCTCGACCTTCCAGCTTGTAGCTCATTGCCTTAACACTATGCTACGGCATGCCCCCATTTCCATTAATAAGGTTCTATTTATTAGCATATATTTTTGAACAGTTCTTGGAGTACTTAATCAACGCATTGAAGAAAAATTACATAGTTCATTGAATAAAACAAAGTTAGTATTCATATCTTACTAATAAGTAATGCTACAATGTTCACTAACCATCAGTATTGTTTTTCCTCGTAGTTGATCAACTTTTGTATAGAACAATTTTTTATTTTGCACTTACGTACAAAGAAATTTCGGGTTGTCAAGATACATGGGACATGTGTATACTGGGGCAACAATAATAATAATAATCATAAACAACAAGGATTATTCCCAATGGCCTTGTTCCGATCTCATTATAGGTCGAATTGGTCCTTCCATCTCTTCAATGGTCTTCCCAACAATCTTCTCCCTTTTGGTTTATAATTATACATTCTTCTTGGTATGCACTGTTCATTCATTCATAATACATGCTGAAGGTAAGCATTTTGATAGTATTTTCTTCTTTCACAGAGATTAAATATATTAAGTTCTGTTCTTATATCTTCGTTTTTCTTTTTATCGGTCCTGCTATTGCTCTCAACATCTTCATTTCTGCAGCCTCTATTTGTTTACCGTATGCGTTTGTTAATGTCCAGGTTTCACATCCATAGATAAGAGATGGAACTGCCAATACTTTGTAAAATAATAATAATAATATTTCATTGTTACTTACCAATATTCATTAGCCAAAGACTTCTTTATGAAGAAAATTGCTGTTCTTTAAAAAAATGTGGTATATAGAAGAATCAAATATTCGATTTTAAAAAGTGTACCATACGCAGAACAAAATTAAAAAATACCGTAACTTATTTAAAAAATTGTATTACATCATCCCATATCCTTCTTATTACACCAGTTTCAGGATCTAATTAGATACCATCCTCAATACTTTTCACAACTGTTACGTTATGAAGAACCGCCTTCTCTTCAAGACAACATAACAGCGGTCGTAAAAGTACTGGGGATGGAATTTAATTAGATCCCAAAACCGGTCTAATAAGAAGAAGGATATGAGTGAGGCAATACAATTTTTCTTAAATAAATAATATCTCATAGTTTAGATGTTATATTTAATTTAACATGTTCCAGTTCTGGACAAATTAATTTTTTGAAAAGAAAAATTATCTGAACTGGGAATTGTACCCTGTACCTCCGACTCAGTACATCAGCATACGGCTCATTACACAATTCAAGAACCAATAAAAACACTAAAATTAATAAAATTCTCATTAAAAATACTTTGAATGGAAGTTGTCTGATGCAGTTGTTAATAGCTCTAGCTATCTGCTTTCAGACGTAAGAGAGTTGTTTACATGGAAAGAAGTGTTAGTGTTTATACCATGTTTTGAATGGTGTAGTGGGCCATAAACCGACGTAAAGAGTCGGTGGTTTGGTGTTCGATTCCCAATTCAGACAATAATTTCTTTTTCAAAAAATACTTGTTTCCAAGAGTGAATATGTTAAATTAAATATAACATCTAAACTATGTGGTATTATTTATTTAAGAAAAATTGTATTATCTCACCTCATATCCTTCTTATTAGACTGGTTTTGGGAGCTAATTAATGTTCGATATATTAAAATTAATATTGGGAAGTAAACATTATGAGGTTATATCATTAATAGTGAGTGGAGAACATATTTTTAACTACTCACCTCATATAATTTCATGACTGAAGAGGGACAAGATATTGTCTGAAACCGTCGGTATCAAAGAAATTTGAAATTATATGAGGTGATATATTTAATTAATGTTGGGAAGTAAACATTATGAGGTATAATCATTAAAATTCATCGGAGAACATATTGTTTAAACAACTCACCTCATAGGATTCATGCTTCCATGATATCGCGATTTCAAACATAATCATGTTCATCGTCAGCCATAACTCCGACTGATGAATCGCGATATCATGGAAGCATGAATCCTATGAGGTGAGTTGTTTAAACAATATGTTCTCCGATGAATTTTATATGAGGTGAGTTATTAAAAATATGTTCTCCACTCACTGTTAATTATGTTCCATCCTCAGTACTTTTACAACCGTTGTTATGTCTTCTTGAAAAGGAGGTGGTTCTTCAAGATGACATAACAGTCAGGAAGATACCGAGGTTGGAACCTAATTAGGTCCTGAAACCGTTCTAATAAAGAAGATATGAGGTGAAGTGATACAATTTTCCTTAAATAAATAATACCTCAGTTTTTTCGTAAATCTAATTATGGAAAATAACATTATGAGGCTTTTAAATTAATAAATAAAATGAGTCGTAATCATCTCACCTCATACACTCCGTGTTCTTGACGGCACAGGACATGGTTTCTGGTGCAGTTGTTTTTTTATCTTCAGCCATCTTTAGGACTGTTGAATTTTTGTCATTACCTTCATCTTCTAAACTGCCATCTAGTGTTTATTTGATGGACTTTGTGAACAAATCTTGCTTGTCAGGAACTTCAAAATTCATGGATCTAAATGGTTCTTCTGAATGTGTATCTTCAAGCTAAATTTTTGAAACCTTTGGCAAAACCCTTGGAATTAACAGTTTGGAACAGATATACATTCAACTTTACTATCTAACCTCTCTTGGTTAACTGTTGTTTTTTTTCGACCCCGATGCTGTTAGGGCATCTGAGGGCTAGGGAGTCTTTTCTTTCCTTTATTTTCTTTTCTTCTCCAGAAAAGCCTGACCAGAGGCTATAAGATGGCAGCCCCATCACTGGTCTTGCCTTACTTTGGCCAGCAACCAATCGAAGGGACTATTATTATGCTTTCAAGTCTTATATGAGAATTTCCTGGAAGGATCAAAACACTGGAGGGAAAATTTTCTATAGGATCGTAACAGGCCTTGGCCTAATACTTTGAAGTAAGAAGAAGAAGATATACATTCAGAACAACAAATTATGATACATGAATTTTGAAATTCCCAGAGAGCAAGATTTGATCTCAAAGTCCATCAAATTGACACTAGATGGCAGTTTAGAAGATGATGGTAAAATTCAACAGTCGTAAAGATGGTTGAAGATAATTATGACTGTTCTTGAAATCACAGTCCTGTGCTTTGAAGAACACAGAGTGTTTGAAGTGAAATGATTACGACCTATTTTATTTATTAGTATCCTATAGTGTTAATATTTTAAAAAAAGTCAAATATTGTATCGTTCCAGACAAAACCGTACATTTGGTAATTCTAAGGAAGATATTGCAGCAATAATAATTATTAGTTTTGTCGTTGCTTGCAAACGTTCCATAGCCGAAGACTTCTTTTACGAAGCAATTTGCTGTTCTTTAAAAAAAATGTGGTATATAGTTGAATGGACTTCTGAAATTTGAAAACAGAAAAAAATATTAAGTGTGCTAATTTGTACGTAGTGTCGGAGACGAGTAGTCTTGTAATTAAGTGAAGAAAATTAATTTAATTTGTGAATGTATAAGTGTTAATGCTCTCTAAAGGAACAAAGTTTTACACAATGCATCATTCGAATGATGTCGTTTCCCTCCTAGTGACTTTATCAAGTTGTGCCGACTATGAACTGCTGGGAAAATGTCCTCCATTGTGGAAAATGTTAAGTAGGATTTTGCAGGTAATTTATGGCGTCTTTGCCGTAATAAGAAATGTATTTTTTCTTGAATAAAAAAAAATGTGGAATTATTTCCTAATAAATTAAAAAAAAATTGATGTAAAATTTTATTTTTGGATGAATTTAAATGGATGGTTGAGAGACCAAGTGCAACAAATCATGTTTAAGTTATAATCCAGTGTATTTAGATGTTAAATTTAATTTAACATGTTCCAGTCCTGGAAAAATTAATTTTTTGAAAAGAAAAATTAACACCTGAACCGGAAATCGAACGCCAAATCTCCAACTCTGTATGTCGATGTGCAGTCCACTACACCATTCGAGACACGATCCAAGTGTTAACATTTCCTTCTACTTATACAATTCTCTTATATCCGAATGCAGCTATTAACACCACCATCAGATTACTTCTGTTCAAAGTATGTTTAACAAGAATTGTAATTTATTAAATTAATAAGAAGCTAAAGCTGTTACTATGATTGAAATAAGTATATTAATGTACACAACTAAATTATTGTAATCAAATGGTAAAGACAAAAATTTATGCCTGAACTGGGAATTGAACCCAAACCTTCAGCTTTCTGTGCTGATGCTCTTAACCATTGAGCTAATTCAGGCTTCCTTCCCATGCAAGCACAAATCCCTTCATGCAAATACATTAGTCTGGTGAGCTGAGTTTTCCATGAGAACGTGCAAAGTTCGAATTAGTGAGTCGCTGACTGGTCATGCATGAAAGTAGTTTTTTTCATAATATTGGCAAGAAATTACCCAGAATTCTCAGTGATAAAACCACTTCCGTTATTTTCGTCTGCTAGAGGAACGCATTTATGCTTACGTCCCGCAAATAAAACCGTATACGACGACGTCTGCATCATGCGATATTATGCCGATTCTCCTGTTCTTCCAGTTGAATTCTTTGGTAGACTCTATCAAATTCCTCTTCTCCGCTTATACCGAAAACATGATCGAAGTCTTCAAGGTCCGACATCTTGGATAAAGCAGCAAGGTTTCAGAGTACATTGGTTCCCATCGGGTTGCTCTTCAAAGTCACCTTGCCAGGTAGCTTAGGAATTTCGACAATTATTATCGCATGAACAGATTTTTGAGTATGCAAAAAGTCTTTGGATGCAACTTTCTCAACAGAGTACAAGCTGAGAACGACTTTTACGGTCTAATGCGTTCATAGATACTACCCTTAATGTAGAAGCCATTCATTGTGTATTTGTGAATGATGATTCATTGCATTTGAACGTGGGACCAAGACAGTAAGGTAAAGGAAGGATTTGTGCTTGGATGGGATAGAAGCCTGAATTAGCTCAATGGTTAAGAGCATCAGCACTGAAACCTGAAGGTTTGGTGTTCGATTTCCGGTTCAGACATAAATTTTTCTCTTTACCATTTGATTATGAGAATTTTAATGTTTAAGTTATTAATCAATAATTAATTCTATACTACTTCTGAGCTAAGTTCCAGTTGTAATGTAAACAAACCAGATGTATGACTGCATTTGCATTGGTCAAATAAGGGTTTTTCCTTTAAGCGTATAAGAAAATGTTGTTCGCTCTCTAACACTCGAACTAAAGAAAATAAAAATAATAAAAATAGTTATGTTTTATATCATAAGTAATGCCACGAGCTTATTTCCAAGTTATTTAGAGAAGGTGGAAATAAAGGAGTGGCATTAGTTTTTGTAGGAATTAACGAATAAAAATTTAAGCTTGTTACTCACAAATCCATGGTTAACCATAGATATTTTAAAATATTTATATATTTAATGTAAACGGCGATGTTTGAAAACAAATCAGAAATGTGAGGTTATGTTCATTCACTGCTGCTTGATCATATTATTTATTGCCAAATAAGATCGCAATATTGTAAGAGTGCACCCAAGTGGAGAAATAATGAAACACATCAAACTATATATCATAATCAACATTACGGGTTATTCATTTATTTTTTTAGTAAAGAACACAGTAAAATCAAGGAATCTTTCCATTATTTGCTATATTCAATGTATTTGTTGGAGAAAAATAATGCTTTGACCTGTTTAGAACATTAAAAAGGAGGAGCTTTCTTTATCACAAAAGCAGGAGCTGATAAAGAGAAATTGATAAAGAGTGAGGTGAAACACAACTGTCATTGGTTGTAAAACAACATTCATTGAAACATGATTGGTCATTGACTAGCATTTGTGGCATGAGTTAAATAGCCACGTACATGTCTATATAAGTTATATGGGAGAATTTTAAAATATATGAATACATCATCATCGTCATCATCCATGCAAATATTAGGCCGTGTGGCCTGTTACGGTCTCAAAGAGCAATTTTCCATCCAGCGCTTTTTTGGACATCCCAGCGATCTTTTGCCTTGGGGGCAGTAGTGAAGTATGGCTTTTGGAATTCTATGAGATGGAATTCGTTGAAGATGGGCTTTCCAGTTGTTCTGGTAGTTTTGTATGTGGTGAAGAATGGGTTCTACATCCAACTCTTCCATAATTTCCTCATTTCTTTTATGGTCCCACTTTATGTAGCCTGCTGTTCGGCGCATAAATTGCATCTCATTTGCTGTTATTCGGCTTTCATCTCTTCTTCGTATTGTTCATGCTTCACTACCATATCTTAACACTGGTCTTGCGAGAACCTTATAAAGCCGTAATCTTGTGTTCTTCTGTACTAAAGATGGTTTCATTATACTGTTAATTATCCCCGTTGTTTTTGTAAAGTTTGTAATTTTCTTTGATATATCAGCTTCATCTTGAAATGTTAAATTATAACCCAAATAAATAAATTTGTTTACTCGTTCTAGAATAAGTTGCTAATTATTGGTATCATTTACCTTGTATTCAGTCTTATTTCCTGTAAATACGATATTCCTTAAGAACAATATTTCTATCTTAAACAATTCAGTCGTATGACGGGTAAAAGTAGCACCACGGTTTCCCCAATAGACAGAGTCAGTGGAGTAAGTTTGTTTACAGTGCAACTGGAACTTAGCTCGGAATTAGTATAGGAAGTATTCCAAAACTCTGTTTGCAATTACATTTTATCGTATATGGCCGATTGTAAGGTGAACCTCAAATTCAAGGTAAAAGAAAGTAAAAATAAAATAATTGTATATAAGATTAACCTCAAAATCAGAGATTTACTACAGAAAAGAAAAAAAATTAAGATCAGTTCATATATATTCCATCCATAGTAATTCTGCCCGAAGGCAGGTCCTTCACTGCAATCATATCATTTTCATGCTATGCTTGCAGCTTTACTAGGGAATTATAGGTGTGGTAGCTTCCCGTTGCTTTCCACACCGGTGAAGGATGATGATGATAATGATAATGATGATGACCATATGATTTCAGGGACCGTTTGGGCCTTAAAATTTTTCTGACATTTGTCTTACAGGTGAGGAAAAACCCCGATAAAAACCTCACCGAGAAAAACTGTCCCGACCGGGGATCGAACCCGGGCCTGCTGCGTGACAAGGCAGCACGCTACCTCGAGACCACAGCGGTGGACTCATATATACTAGTAAAGTAAAGTGATCCCACAACAGGCCCGGAGGCCCTTGGGGTAGTAGGAGGTTAAGGCTCCCACTTTTTCTAGACAATCGGCACTTTATGTCAGCCCTGCGTGATGGCCGCCTTTACCCCCAGAACAAGCGTCTGGTACTCATTTCCATTAGAGGCTGGGTCGACCCCAGGGCTATGGTGCCGCCAGAGGGTTTGGGTCAGTTTAAAAATCCTGACCCAACGGGACTTAAACCCTCGATCCTCCGGCTTGTAGCTCAGTGCCTTAACCACTACGCTACGGCGTGCCTCATATATACTAATGTTAGGAATTTTACATTATGAGATTTTCAATTAATCAGTTCACCAAATCAACACTAGATGGCAGTTTAGAAGATGACCTGCATGATATGATATGGCCATGTCAAAATAATGCCAGAACAAAGATTGCCTAAAATTGTTATGGAATGGATCCCAATGGAAAGGAGGAAGAGAGGAAGACCGAAGAAAACTTGGATAGAAGGGGTACAAGCAGCTATGAATATCAGAGGAATGGAGGAAGATCAAAGGATGGACAGAGAGGAAGACGGCGGCAGCTGCCATGATACCAGATGATGATGATGATGATGTATTTAGAACAGATTTTTTGCATTAGAAACCCGGACATACCTTCACGATTGTATTTTTCCAGTTTTTGAAATTTAAAAAATTCTGACTTTTTTTGGAAAAACACCGAGACTATGACCTTGGAAAACTCAATTATGAAATTTTGAATTTAGACAGGATTTTTTACATTAAAAAATCCCGGACTCATTCTCTAGATTGTATTATTGCATTTTCTGAAATTTCGTAACTTCTGATATTTTTTTTGGAAAAACACAAAGACCATAGCTTTGGAAAGCTCAATTTTGTAATATTGGATGTAGACTGGTCCCGCGCCGTAGCCGAGTGGTTAAGGTAGGAAGCCTTGGCGCAGAGCTACGAGACGCGCTGGTTCGAGTCTCCATGGGGGAAGAAATTTTCTCATGGTATTTCGGCCAGTATGGGACCGGTGCCCACCCAGCATCGTGAGACAATTGGGTAGCTACAATAAGTAGCGGCTCCAGGTTGAGGAACCAGCTATAACGGCTCGGGGGACTCGACATGCTAACCACATGTCACCCCTACACTGGCTGTTGATCATCTACCTCTATGATTGACACATGTGAATGTGAAGGGCCAGCAGCCGGCTGGTAAAAGGGCAACCGCTGAAAAGTGGAAAGACCCTCAATCGGAATCGGATGTAGACTGGATTTTTTGCATTAGAAATCCCGGACACACCCTCCAGATTGTATTTTTACAGTTTTTGAAATTTCAAAAATTTTGACATTTTTTGGAAAAACACCTAGACTATAGCCTTCGAAAACAAAATTTTCAAAATTTGGATTTAGACCGGATCTTTTACATTACAAATCCCGGACACACCCTCTAGATTGTTTTTTTTTTTTTTGAAATTTCGAAAAATTTGACATCTTTGCAAAAACACCAAGACTATAGCCTCGGAAAACTCAATTTTGAAATTTTGGTTTTAGAACGTAAGTTTTGCATTAGTAATCCCGAACACACACTCTAGACTCTATTTTTACAGATTTGAAATTTCGAAACTTTTGACATTTTTTTAAAACACAAAACTATAGCCTTCATTCATAGTGTTCTACTCAAGAGCAGGTCTTTCACTGCAAACTCAGCATTCTCCACTATCATGCCATGTTTGCAGCTTTACTAGGGATATGTAGGTGTGGTAGCTTCCTGTTTCATTTCACACCCCACTCTCTCTTTTGCATCTTAAAATCTTAAAAGTTCTTAGGAAGGTCCCAACGGGCCCCGACTTGGAGGTGAGGAGAGTGGATTTGGCTAAGTTAGACCCTCTGGACTTCACCGAAATTCACCCCAGAGGTTAAATATAATTCAATCAGGGTTTTCTGACCAGATCAAGGATCCGGAAATCCCAATTAGCTCAGCCCCCTACTATAGCCTTGGAAATAACAATTTCGAAATTTTGGATTTAGAACGGACTTTTTGCATTAGAAATCCCAGACACACACTCTAGATTGTATTTTTACAGTTTTTGAAATATCCAAAATGTTGACATTAAAAAAAAAAAACAAAGACTATAGCCTTGGAAAACTCAATTTTTAAATTTTGGATTTAGACCTGATATTTTGCATTTGAAATCCCGGACACACTCCCTAGATTACATTTTTGCAGTTTTTAAAATTTAGAAAATTTTGTTATTTTTTGGAAAAACACTTGGAAATTTCAACTTTCAAATTTTGGGTTTAGACCGGATGTTTTGCATTAGATATTCCGGACACAACCCATGGATTGTATTTTTTAAGTTTTTGAAAATGTTGGCTTTTTTTGGAAAAATAATAAGAATGAAAACTCGATTTTGAAATTTTGGTTTTAGACCGAAGTTTTTGAATTATAAATCTAGGTCAGTACCCTCCTGATTGTACAGGGTGCGGCAGCATAACTTCCTTTTTTTAAAACTTAATAAAATGCATTGTATGAATCAGAAAATTTTTATTCGTTTTTTATAATATAGGCACATACATAAAGTTTTGTTTTACTCAGTTTTGAAGATCAAATCAGGTAGGTGACGTCCCCCATTCTCCATACACTGAGTAAACCGATTTCTGGCGTTTGTCATGACTCCTGCCAGCATAGCAGGCGTTATGTTGGCAATTTCTTCCTGGATGTTGGTCTTCAAATCTTGTAGGGTCCTTGGACGGTTCACATAAACACGGGATTTCAAATAACCCCATAGAAAAAAATCACAAGGGGTCAAATCGGGAGAGCGGGCCGGCCACTTCAAATCGCCCCTAATTGAGATAAGGCGCTCTGGGAAGTGTTCCCTCAAAACAGTCATCGATGCTCTTGAAGTGTGTGCCGTTGCACCGTCTTGTTGGAACCAAGTGTCCCCTAAGTCCAACTCATCTAGCCGTGGGAAAAAAATTCCTGTAACATGTTTACATACCGGTCCGAATTCACTGTCACTGTGACTTCATTTTCCTCAAAGAACCAGGGACCAATAATTCCACTTGAGGAAATTGCACACCACACTGTGACTTTAGGTGAATGCAAAGGCCTTTGATGCAATTGTCGAGGATTGGTGTCAGCCCAGTAGCGCATGTTTTGTTTGTTTGACGGATCCACACAAATGAAAATGGGCTTCATCACTAAAAAAACAATAGCGTCCTCAGGAATGACTTCCAGAAGAACCTCACACGCGTTCCTCCGAGAATTGAAGTCACGTTCAGAAAGTTCCTGCACAATTGCCATCTTGTATGGATGGAAATGAAGATCATCATGAAGTATTCTCCTTACAGAACGATCGGAAAGTCCAAGGGCAGACGCATGTTTGCGCGCAGAACGCCGTGGTGATCGCAACATTGAAGCTCTCACTACCTCAATGTTCTCAGGTGATCTAATCGGCCGAGGGACTCCAGTTCTTCGTCTTGTCGCACTTGCAGTTTGTCTGAACGTAGTGACCCACGTAACAATTGATTTCCGGTCCGGGACAGGGGCCAACGGGGCTAAATTAAAGCGATTCCGAAAGGCGCGCCGGGTTGCGATCACAGAACATCCGCTCGAAAAGTAGGCCTCAATGGCAAACGCACGCTCCTCACTGTTCCAACGCATGATGGCGACTGAACTGTGTCAGGACAAAACTTTATAGTCCCCCCTCTCGAACGAGACCACTAGCGCTCCGCTACGACATCAACCGACTAAATGGCGCACATTTTAAAAAAGGAAGTTATGCTGCCGCATATTTTTTTGCAATAGAAATCCCGGACACAGCCTCTTAGATTGTATTATTGCAGTTTTTGAAATTTCGAAACTCAAATTTGAAATATTGCATTTAGAACGGATTTTTTGCATTAGAATTACAAATATTGATTGAATTTTCGCAGTTTTTGAAATTTCGAAAATTTTGACATTGTTTTTGGATAAACACTAAACTATAGCCTTGGAAAACTCAATTATGAAGTATTTGGTTTTAGACTGTTTTTTTTTTGCATTAGATATCCCGGACACTCTCTCTAGATTGTATTTTTGCAGTTTTTTTACATTTAGAAAATGTTTCACTTTTTTTTTGGAAAAACACCAAGAATTATAGCCTTGGAAAACACTATTTTTTAATTTTTGGTTTTAAACCATTTTCTTTTTACATTACGGATCCCGGACACAACCTCTAAATTGTATTTTCGCAGTTTTTGAAATGTCGGAATTTTTGACAATTGATTGGAAAACACAAGAAAACTCAATTTTGGATTTTGGTTTTAGACCGGATTTTTTTGCATAAGAATTCCCGGACACATTATCTAGATTGTATTTCACAGTTATTGAAATTTCGAACATTTTGACATTTTTTTGGAGAAGGACCAAGACTATAGCCTTGGAAAACTCAGTTGTGAAATTTTGGTTTTCGACCAGATTGTTTGCATTACAAATCCCGGACCAACCTCAAGATTGTATTTTAGCAGTTGTTGAAATTCCGAAAATTTTGTATTATAAATCCCGGACACATTCTAGGCTGTATATTCGCAGTTTCTAAATTTCGAAAATGTTTCATTTTTATTTTGGAAAAACACCAAGACTATAAACGTAGAAAACTCAATTTTGAAATTTTGGTTTTAGTCCAGATTTTTTTTGCAATAGAAATCCCGGATTGTATTTTCGCAGTTTTAGAAATTTCGAAAATGTTGACAATTTTTAGGAAGAACACAAGACTATAGCCTTGGAAATCCCAATTTTAAAATTTTAGTTTTAGACCGGACTGTTGCATTAGATATCCCGGACAAAACCTCTAGATTGTATTTTCGTAGTTTTAAAAATTTCGAAAAATTTTGATTTTTTTTGCAAAAACAGGACTATAGTTTTAGAAAACTCTATTTTGAAATTTTGGTTTTAGACCGGATTTTTTCCATTAGAAATTCCGGACACATCCTCTAGATTGTATTTTCGCAGTTTTTGAAATGTTGAGAGAAAATTGAATTTTTTTTTGGAAAAACAAGACTATATTCTTGGAAACCTCAATTTTGAAATTTTGGTATTAGATCAGATTTTATGCATTAGAGATCCCGGACAGAGCCCCTAGTTTGTATTTTCACAGTTTATGAAATTTCGAAAATTTTGACTTTTTTTTCTTGGAATAACACCAAAACTATAGCCTTGAAAAACTGAATTTTGAAATTTTTGTTCTTGACCAATTATTTGCAAAATAATCCTGGATACACCCTCCAGATAGTATTTTTGCAGTTTTTGAAATTTCGAAAATGTTTACATTTTTTAGAAAAACAAGAATATAGCCTTGGAAAACTCAATATTGAAATTTTGTTTTAGAACCGATTTTCTGCATTAGGAATCCCTCACACACCCTCTAGATTGTATTTTAGCAGTTTTTGAAATTTCGAGATTTTTTATATTTCTTTTGGATAAACACCAAGATTATAGCCTTGGAAAACACAATTTTGAAATTTTGATGTAGACATGATTTTTTGCATTAGAAATCCCGGACAACCCTCTAGATTGTATTTTCGCAGTTTTTGAAATTTCGAAAATGTTAATTTTTTTTGGAAAAACAAGACTATAGCCTCAGAAAACTCAATTTTTGAAATTTTGGATTTAGACATGATTTTCTGCATTAGATATCCCGGACACACTCTCTAGATTCTATTATCGCAGTTTTTGAAATTTTCGACATTTTCTTGGAAAATCAACAGGATCATAGCCTTGGAAAACTCAATTTTCAAATTTTTTGACCGGATTTTTGAATTTGAGATCCTGGACACACCCTCTAGATTGTATTTTCGCAGTTTTTCAAATTTCGAGAAAATATATTTTTTTTGGAGAAACAAAGTCTATAGCCTTGGAAAACTCAATTTTGAAATTTTGGTATTAGAGCGGATTTTTTTTTTCCATTAGACATCCCGGACACACCCTCTAGATTGTATTTCCACAGTTTTATTTTTTAAATTTCGAAAATTTTATATTTTTAAAAAAACACGGGACTATAACCTTTGATTCTGCATTTTGATATGTTGGTTTTAGACCGGATTTTTGCATTAAAAGTCCGTGACACACCCTCCAGATTGTATTTTCGCAGTTTTTGAAATTTAGACAAATTTGACTTTTTTGGAAAGACTATACCCTTGGAAAACTCAATTTCGAAATTTTGATTTGGGACCGGATTTTTTGCATTAGAATTCCCGGACACACCCTCATTTTTTGTATTTTCGCAGTTTCTGAAATTTCGAAATTTTTTGACAATTTTTTGAAAACACCCGAAGACTATAGCCTTGGAAAACTCAAATTTGAAATTTTGGTTTTAGACAGGATTTTTTACATTAGAAATTTCGGACACACCCTCTAGGTTGATTTTTGTAGTTTTTGAAATTTTGAAAGTATTGACTTTTTTGGAAAAAAACTATATGTAGCCTCAGAGAACTCAATTTTGAAATTTTGGATTTAGACATGTTATTTGCATTAGATATCCCGGACACACCCTCTAGATTCTATTTTCACAGTTGTTGAAATTTCGAAAATTTTGACGTTATCTTGGAAAATCAACAGGCCTATAGGCTTGGAAAACTCAATGTTCAAACATTTGTTTTATTTTTTGCATTAGAGATCCCGGACACACCCTCTAAATTGTATTTTCGCTATTTTTGAAATTTCGAGAAAATTGAATTTTTTTGGAAAAACACCAAGACTATAACCATGGAAAACACAATTTTTAAATTTTGGTTTTAGACAGGATTTTTTGGATCAGAAAACCCGAACAAACCCTATAGATTGTATATTCGCACTTTTGAAATTTCGAAAATTTTGACATTTTTTGAAAAAAAAAACACAAGACTACAGCTTAGGGAAACTCAATTTTGAAAATTTGGTTTAAGACCGGATTTTTTTTTTTTTGCATTAGAGGTCCCAGACACATCATCTACTAGAGACTGTGTCCCGGATTTATAATGCAAAAAATCCGGTCTAATCCATATTTTCAAAATTGAGTTTTCCAAGGTTATAGTCTTACAGTATAACCAAAAGATGTCAAAATATTCGAAAATTGAAAAACTGCAAAAATACTATCTAGAGACTCTGTCCGGGAATTATAATGCAAAGAATCCGCACTAAATACAAAATTTCGAAATTGAGTTTTCCAAGTTAATTGTCTTACTGTTTTATCAAAAAATATCAACATTTTGGAAAATTCAAAACTGAAAAACACTATCTGGAGACTGTGTCCGGGATTTATAATGCAGAAAATCCGGTACATAAGTAAAATTTCAAAATTGAGTTTAACTACATATATCAAAATTTCCGAAAATTTAAAAAATGCAAAAATACTATGTAGAGACTATGTCCGGGATTTATAAAGCAAAAAATCCGGTCTAAATCCAAAATTTGAAAATTGAGTTTTGCGAAGTCTCACAGTTTAACCAAAAAATGTCAAAATTTTGGAAAATTCAAAGACTGCAAAAATACTATCTAGAGGATGTGTGCCGGATTTAGAATACAAATAATACGGTCGAAATCGAAAATTCCAAGATTGAGTATTATAGTCTTACAGTTTAACCAAAAAGTCAACATTTTCAAAAATTCAAAATCTGCAAAAATGCTATCTAGAGACTGTGTCCGGGATTTATAATGCAAAAAATCCGGTCTAAATCCAAATTTACGAAATTGAGTTTTCCAAGGTTAGTCATTGTTTTTCCAAATAATGTCAAAATTTTCGAAAATTCAAAAACTGCAAAATTGCTATCTAGAGACTGTGTCCGGGATTTACAATACAAAAAATACGGTATAAATCCAACATTTCAAAGTTGAATTTTCCAAGGTCTTACAATTTAAACAAAAAATCAAAATTTTCGTAAATTCAAAAACTCTGAAATTACTATCTAGAGACTGTCTCTGGGATTTATAATGCAAACAATCCGGTCTAAATCCAAAATTTCAAAATTGAATTTTCCAAGGTTATAGTCTTTTTGTTTTCCAAAAAAGTCAAAATTTTCGAAAATTCAAAAACTGCAAAATTACTATCTAGAGACTGTGTCCGGGATTTATAATGCAACAAATCCGGTCTAAATCCAAAATTTCAAAATTGAGTTTTCCAAGGTTATAGTCCTACAGTTTAACCAAAAAATGTAAACATTTTTGAGAATTCAAAAACTGCAAAAATACTATCTAGAGACTGTGTCCGAGATTTAAAATGCAAAAAAACCGGTCTAAATCCAATATTTCAAAATTGAGTTTTCCAAGGTTCTTACAGTATAACCAAAAAAATGTCAAAATTTTAAGAAAATTAAAAAACTGCAAAAATACTATCTAGAGACTGTGTCCGGGATCTATAATGCAAAAACCGGTCTAGTTCCAAAATTTCAAAATTGAGTTTTCCAAGGTTATAGTCCTACAGTTTAACCAAAAAATGTAAACATTTTTGAGAATTCAAAAACTGGAAAAATACTATCTACAGACTGTGACCGGGATATATAATGAAATAAAATACGGTCTAAACCCAAAATTTCAAAATTGAGTTTTTGAAGGTTATAGCCTTACAGTTTAACCATAAAGTGTCTAAATTATCGAAAATTCAAAACTGCAAAATCACTATATAGTGACTGTGTCCGGGATTTATTATGCAAAAAATCCGGTTAAATCGAAAATTTCGGAATTGTGTTTTCGAAGTTTAGAGTCTTACAGTTTAACCAAAAATTGTCAAAAGTTTGGAAAATCCAAAAACTGCAAAAATACTATCTAGAGACTCTATCCGGGATTTATAATGCAAAAAATCCGGTTAAATCCAAAATTTCGAAATTGTGTTTTCGAAGTTTATAGTCTTACAGTTTAACCAAAAATTGTCAAAATTTTGGAAAATCCAACAACTGCAAAATAGCTATCTAGAGACTGTATCCGGGATTTATATTGCAAAAAATCCGGTCCAAATCCAAAATTTTAAAATTGAGTTTTCCAAGATCTCACAGTTTAACCAAAAAATGTCAAAATTTTCGAAAATTCAAAAACTGCAAAAATACTATTTAGAGACATTGTCCGGGATTTATAATGCGAATAATCCGGTCTATATCCAAAATTTCAAAATTGAGTTTTCCGAGGTTATAGTCTTACAGTTTAACCAGAAATGTCAAGATTTTCGAAAATTCAAAAACTGCAAAAATACTATCTATAGACTGTGTCAGGGATTTATAGTGCAAAAGATCCGCTCTAAATCCAAAATTTCGAAATTGAGTTTTCCAAGGTTATAGTCTTACAGTTTAACCAAAAAAGTCAAAACTTTGGAAAATTAAAAGACTGCAAAAATACTATCTAGATTCTCTGTCCCGGATTTATAATGCAAAAAATCCGGACTAAATCCAAAATTTCAAAATTGAGTTTTCCGATGTTATAGTCTTACAGTTTAACCAGAAATGTCAACATTTTCGAAAATTCAAAACGGCACAAATTACAATCTAGAGACTGTGTCCGGAATTTATAAAGCAAAAAATCCGGTCTAAATCCAAAGTTTCAAAATTGAGTTTTCCAAGGTTATAGTCTCATAGTTTAACCAAAAAATATCAATATTTTGGAAAATTCAAAAACTGCAATAATACTATCTAGAGACTGTGTCCGGCATTTATAATGCAGAAAATCCGGCACATAAATAAAATTTCAAAATTGAGTTTAACTACATGTATCAAAATTTCCGAAAATTTAAAAAATGCAAAAATACTATGTAGAGACTATGTCCGGGATTTATAAAGCAAAAAATCCGGTCTAAATCCAAAATTTGAAAATGGAGTTTTCCGAAGTCTCACAGTTTAACCAAAAAATGTCAAAATTTTGGAAAACTCAAATACTGCAAAAATACTATCTAGAGGCTGTGTGCCGGATTTAGAATGCAAAAAATACGGTCGAAATCGAAAATTCCAAGATTGAGTATTATAGTCTTACAGTTTAACTAAAAAATGTCAACTTTTCAAAAAATCGAAATCTGCAAAATTACTATGTAGAGACTGTGTCCGGGATTTACAATGCAAAAAATACGGTCTAAATCCAAAATTTCAAAATTGAGTTTTCCAAGGTTATAGTCTTATCGTTTTTCCAAAAAATGTCAAAATTTTCGAAAATTTAAAAACTGCAAAGTTACTATCCAGAGACTGTGTCCGGGATATATAATGCAAAAAATCCGGTCTAAATCTAAAATTACTATGTAGAGACTGTGTCCGGGATTTACAATGCAAAAAATACGGTCTAAATCCAAAATTTGAAAATTGAGTTTTCCAAGGTTATAGTCTTATCGTTTTTCCAAAAAATATAAAAATTTTCGAAAATTTAAAAACTGCAAATTTACTATCTACAGACTGTGTCCGGGATTTATAATGCAAAGAATCCGGTCTAAATCCAAAATTTCAAAATTGAGTTTTCCAAAAAATGTCAAAATTATCGAAAATACAAAAACTGCAAACTTACTAACAAGATACTATGTCCGTGATTTATAACGCAAAAAATCCTGTCTAAATACAAAATTTCAGAATTGAGTTTTCCAAGGTTATAGTCCTATTATTTTCCAAAAAAATTCAAAAACTGCAATATTACTCTCTAGGGACTGAATCCGGTATTTATAATGGAAAAAATCCGGTCTAAATCCAAAATTTCAAAATTGAGTTTTCAGAGGTTATAGCCTTAATGTTTTTTTCCAAAAAATGTCAAAATTTTCGAAAATTCAAAAACTGCAAAATTACTATCTAGAGACTGTGTCCGGGATTTATAACGCAAAAAATCCGGTCTAAATCCAAAATTTCAGAACTGAGTTTTCGAAGGTTATAGTCTTATTGTTTTTCCAAAGAATGTCAAAATTTTCGAAAATTCAAAAACTGCAAATTACTATCAAGAGACTGTGTCCGGGATTTATAATGCAAAAAATCAGGTCTAAATCGAAAATTTCAAAATTCAAGGTTATAATCGCATTGCTTATCCAAAAATTGTCAAAATTTTCGGAAATTCAGAAACTGCGAAATTACTATCTAGGGACTGTGTCCGGGATTTATAATGCAAAAAATCCGGTCTAAATCCAAAATTCCAAATTTGATTTTTCCAAGGTTAGTCTTTTCGTGTTTCCAAAAAATTTCAAAATATTCGAAAATTCAAAAACTCTGAAATTACTATCTAGAGACTGTCTCTGGTATTTATAATGCAAAAAATCCGGTCTAAATCCAAAATTTCAAAATTGAGTTTTCTAAGGTTAAAATAATAATGTATAGCGCACAATGTGCAAAGATTAGTTAATCTATATTAGTTTATCTGTCCATACAGAATCCTGTCAGAGATTGCCCTCTGTTTTTGCACTTTAGCACATGGTATCTCTCCCATAACATGCCGCATCGCTCGCATACGCATTCTGTTCCCGGGTCATGAAACGGTTTCGTTTTGCACAGTCTGTGATGGAAGCCGTGTACTGCTAGCCGGGTCACTAGGTGTCGTAGTTCGTAGTTCGGCTTCTTCCAGTCTTCTGAGATCATGTCATCGGTGTTGTAGAAATCGGTCCAAATGGATTCTATTTTCAGCTGAAGCTCTAATTGTACAATATTATAGCTCGCTGTAGATGGCAGGAACAATTTCAATCGGAGCTCTTCTATGAGAAATAGCTCCTTTGTCAGTTCATAGACCGTGCGGGAGGGTGCGAATTTTGGAGGACCCGCTGCCTTTTTCAAATACATGGATTTCACTTTTTCCAGGAGTCTAAAGCTGTTGGCGTCCAGATGATCCCATATCTGTTGAAGACCGTATGTGGCTATGGGTACAATCTTGGTGTGGAAGAGGTTATAGACTTATTGTTTTTCCAAAAAATGTCAAAATTTTCTTAAATTTAAACTCTGCAAAATTACTATCTAGGGACTGTGTCTGGGATTTATAATGCAAAAAATCCGGTCTAAATCCAAAATTTTAAAATTGTGTTTTCCAAAAAATGTCAAAATTTTCGAAAATACAAAAACAGCAAAATTACTATCTAGAGACTATGTCCGTGATTTATAACGCAAAAAACCCTGTCAAAATCCAAAATTCCGGAATTGAGTTTTCCAAGGTTATAGTCTTCTTAAAACTGTCAAAATTTTCGAAAATTCATAAACTGCAAAATTACTATCTAGAGACTGTGTCCGGGATTTATAATGCAAAAAATCCGGTCAAAAACCAAAATTTCACAGTTGAGTTTTCCAAAGTTATAGTCTTGTTTTTCCAAGAAATGTCAAAATTTTCAAAAATTCAAAACTGCAAAATTACTATCTGGAGACTGTGTCCGGGATTTATAATGCAAAAAAATCCGGTCTACATTCAATATTGAGTTTTCCAAGGTTATAGTCTTATTCTTTTTCCAAAACATGTCAAAATTTTCGAAAATTCATAAACTGCAAAATTACTATCTAGAGACTGTCTCCGTGATTTATAATGCAAAAAGTGCTGTCTAAATCCAAAATTTCAAAGTTGAGTTTTCAAATGTTATAGTCTTATTGTTTTTCCAAAAAATGTCAAAATTTTCGAAAATTCAAAAACTGCAAAGTTACTATCTACAGACGGTGTCCGGGATCTATAATGCAAAAAATCCGGTCTAAATCCAAAATTTCAAAATTGAGTTTTCCAAGGTTATAGTCTTATTGTTTTTCAAAAAAGGTCAACATTTTCTGAAATTAAAAACTGCAAATTTTCTATCTAGAGACTGTATCCAGGATTTATAATGCAAAAGATCCGATCTAAATCTAAAATTTCAAAATTGAGTTTTCCAAGGTTATAGTCTTTTTGTTTTTCCAAAAAATTTCAAAATTTTCGTAAATTTAATAACTGCAAAATTAGTATCTAGAGACTGTGTCCGGGATTTATAATGCAGAGAATCCGGTCTAAATCCAAAATTTCAAAATTGAGTTTTCCAAGGTTATATTCTTATGCTTTATCCAAAACATGTCAAAATTTTCGAAAATTCAGAAACTGCAAAATTACTATCTAGAGACTGTGTACGGGATATATAATGCAAAGAATCCAGTCTAAATCCAAAATTTCAAAATTCAAGGTTATAATCGCATTGCTTTTCCAAAAAATGTCAAAATTTTCGAAAATTCAAAAACTGCAACAATACTGTCTAGAGACTGTGTCCGGGATTTATAATGCAAAAAATCCGGTCTGAATCTAAAGTTTCAAAATTGAGTTTTCCATGGTTATTTTTTACAGTTTATCCGAAAAATGTCAAAATTTTCGAAAATTCAAAACTGCAAAAATACTATCTAGAGACTGTGTCCGGGATCTATAATGCAAAAATCTGGTCTAATTCCAAAATCTCGAAATTGAGTATTAGAGTCTTACAGTTTAACCAAAAAGTGTCAAAATTTTCGAAAATCCAAAAAATGCAAAAAACACTATATAGAGATTGTGTCCGGGACTTATAATGCAAAAAATCCGGTCTAAATCGAAAAGTTCAAAATTGAGTTTTCCAGGGTTATATAGTCTTACAGTTTAACCAAAAAATGTCAAAATTTTAGAAAATTCGAAGACTGCAAACATACTATTTAGAGACTGTGTCCGGGAATAACAACGCAAAAGATCCGGTCTAAACCCAAAGTTTCAATATTGAGTTTTCCACGGTTATAGCCTTACAGTTTAACCATAAAATGTCAAATTTACGGAAACTTAAAAAACTTCTAAAATACTGTCTAGAGACTGTGTCCGGGATTTATAATGCAAAAAATCAGGTCTAAATCCAAAATTCCAAAATTGAGTTATCCAAGTTTATAGTCTTACAGCTTAACCAAAAAATGTCAAAATTTTGGAAACTGCAAAAATACTATCTAGAGACTGTGTGCGAGATCTATAATGCAAAAAACCGATCA
Source organism: Diploptera punctata (assembly GCA_030220185.1). Lineage (NCBI taxonomy): Eukaryota > Metazoa > Arthropoda > Insecta > Blattodea > Blaberidae > Diploptera > Diploptera punctata. The sequence goes on from JASPKZ010007561.1 coordinate 1,023,935, forward strand.
AGATCCAAAAGTTCAAAATTGAGTTTTCCACGGTTATAGTCTTACAGTTTAACCAAAAAAGTAAAAATTTACGAGAATTCAAAAACTGCAAAAATACTATCTACACACTGAGACCGGGATTTATAATGCAATAAAATCCGGTCTAAACCCAAAATTTGAAAATTGAGTTTTTCAAGGTTATAGCCTTACAGTTTAACCATAAAAGTGTCAAAATTATCGAAAATTCAAAACTGCAAAAACACTATGTAGTGACTGTGTCCGGGATTTATAATGCAAAAAATCCGGTTAAATCCAAAATTTCGAAAATGTGTTTTCGAAGTTTATAGTCTTACAGTTTAACCAAAAATTGTCAAAATTTTGGAAAATTCAAAACTGCAAAAATACTATCTAGATACTGTATCCGGGATACATAATGCAAAAAATCCGGTCCAAATCCAAAGTTTTAAAATTGAGTTTTCCAAGGTCTCACAGTTTAACCAAAAAAATGTCAAAATTTTCGAAAATTCAAAAACTGCAAAAATACTATTTAGAGACATTGTCCGGGATTTATAATGCAAATAATCAGGTCTGTATCCAAAATTTCAAAATTGAGTTTTCCGAGGTTGTAGTCTTACAGTTTAACCTAGTAATGTAAACATTTTGGAAAATTCAAAAACTGCAAAAGTACTATCTATAGACTGTGTCAGAGATTTATAGTGCAAAAGATCCGGTCTAAATCCAAAATTTCGAAATTAGGTTTTCCAAGGTTATTGTCTAACAGGGAACCAAAAAAGTCAAAACTTTGGAAAAATCAAAAACTGCAAAAATACTATCTAGAGACTGTGTCCCGGAATTATAATGCAAAAAATCCGGACTAAATCCAAAATTTCAAAATTGAGTTATCCGAGGTTATAGCCTTACAGTTTAACCAGAAATGTCAAAATATTCGAAAATTCAAAACGGCACAAAGTACAATCTAGAGACTGTGTCCGGAATTTATAAAGCATAAAATCCGGTCTAAATTCAAAGTTACAAAATTGAGTTTTCCAAGGTTATAGTCTCATAGTTTAACCAAAAAATATCAATATTTTGGAAAATTCAAAAACTGCAATAATACTATCTAGACACTGTTTCCGGGATTTATAATGCAAAAAATCCGGTATAAATCCAACATTTCAAAATTGAATTTTCCAAGGTCTTACAGTTTAAACAAAAAATAAAATTTTTCGAAAACATTCATTAAACTGCCAAAAATGCTATCTCTAGGGAGTGTCAGGGAATGTATAGTGAAAAAAATCCGATCTAAATCCAAAATTTAAATTGAGCTTTCCAAGGTTAGTCTTACACTTTAACCAGAAAAATGTAAAAATTTTCGAAAATTCGAAAACTGCAACAATACTTTCTAGAGACTCTTGCCCGGATTGTAATGCAAAAAATCCTATCTAAATCCAACATTTTAAAATTGGAGTTTTCAAAGGTCTTACAGTTTTTAACAAAAAATGATAAAATGTTTCGAAAAATTCAAAAAAACTGACAAAAAATGCTATCTGGAGGACTGCGTCCGGGAATTTATAATGCAAAAAATCCGGTCTAAATCCAAAATTTCAAAATTCAGTTTTCGAAGGTTATAGTTTTACAGTGTATCCAAAAGATGTCGAAATATTCGAAAATTAAAAACTGCAAAATAATATCTAGAGACTATGTCCGGGAATTATAATGACAAAGAATCCGCACTAAATACAACATTTTGAAATTGAGTTTTCCAAGGTAATTGATGTTACGTTGTCCCAACCCAAATATCAACATTTTGGCAATTTTCAAAACTGAAAAATATATCTTACAGACTGTGCCGGGATTATAATGCAGAAAATCCGGTGGTTACATAAAAAATTCAAAATTGAGTTTAAATACATTGTATCAAAAATTTCGAAAAAATTTAAAAAATGCAAAAATACTATGTAGAGACTATCGTCCGGGATTTATTAAGCAAAAAATCCGGAGTCTAATCCAAAATTGGAAATTGGAGTTTTCGAAGTTTATCACAGTTAACCAAAAAATGTCCAAAGTTTGGAAAAAATTCAAAGGACTGCAAAAATACTATCTCGAGGCTGTGGGG